>OZ012613.1:4180055-4524285 GCA_963942555.1 Aleiodes leptofemur
AAAAGAGAGAGAGAGAGAGAGAGAGAGAAGTGCAAGCGAATCGTACTCGGGATTGAACGCTTGAAATGGAATAATATCCAATAATCTGGCTGGTCCTCCCCCTCCTCCCACCCCCTCTCTCCTCTTCTCTGTTACCATTTTCATCCCCCCTTGAGTAACGGGATAAAAAGGGAAGCGTTATCGGTACATCACAGCGTCGAGCTCTGCAGCGTGGGCGAGAAAATCCATCCAGCCATTTCTGATTCTCTCTCCCATTCCCCCCCCCCCTCTCTCTTGAAAACGACGACAGAGCTTTACCATCGAAATTAATTATTGATTTCGGATACGGACCATTCAAAAGCTTTACGTTTCGTAATCGAATGTTAACTCACCCATCACTTCAATATTTTTTTATTTATTTTTTTTTTTATTAACTCTCTGTGTATTGTATTTTTTCGTTGAATTTAATGAAAAAGTTTCTCTGCAGAATAAATTGAAAGCTGTTGAAAAGAAACGTTTTTCATTAATTCTAAAAAATTGTGGATTAAAAGGGCGAATAATGATTTATAATTGATGGAATTTATTTGAGGATAATTAGAACATAATTAATTGATGAGTTAATGAAGTATTGACTTGGAAAATGGATTTTTTTAAGGAATTCAGTAACTGCTTGAGACTGAGGCAATTGGAGTTAGGATAGGAGTTGATGATGAACCACTTGATGATTTTGCACTACTTCTTCGTCTCTCTATTTCCTCTACTGACACTGCCAGGCCCTCAATTACCTTGATATAGAATTGTTGATGAGATATGAGGGGTTAATCACTTGTGAAATTTTGTGTACATTTGAATTACTAATTTTACGAAAATTTCAGAATCTTTTCGAAGATTCATGAAATTTTGGAATTATTGAATTGTTACATATAAAATTTTATAAAATTTGGAAAGAAGTCTTAAAATCCTTCAGAAACTAGAGAAATTCTATGCAAATTCCACGAAATCTTTGAAATTTATGGAATCTTTTTAATTTCATCTAAAATAAATAGTGATTATGTACTAATTTTACTCTAATTTTTCTTATTCGATTTTTCATGCATCTCTGTTTCTGCCATGAATCTTGAAATCTTTCAGTATTCCCTAAAATCTGTGGGATTCTCATGGAAATCCATGAAATCTTCAGAAATCTGTTAAATTTTCGAAAATTTCAAGAAATTTCACAAATTTTCATTGATTTTGAAAAATTTCACGAATTTTCATAAAGACTGCTGAAAATTCGAGAATCGTTGAATTTTTGCAATTTGGTTGAGTGTACATTGATTTAAAGAGGGGGGGGGGGGGGATTACCTCCTCGATGAGAAACATTACTGATTGTAATAAAATCATTACTCAACTTATCATTACTTTGTTTCAACATAAAATAAATATCTATAATATGTGAATTCATTTCATACGCTCAGTTGAGTATCTGGACTAACTGCAGCAATTAAAATCTAATTTTCCAAATAGACTGAAGCAAGTGGTTTGTGATAATAGGTTCTAGGATTACATAGAAGTTATGGATATTGTACGAAATTTTAGTGAAAAAGAAAAATATTTTATAAACTTTACTCATTACCGTAGTTTTATTTCAATTATCATTAATTTTTTTTTTTTTTGTATGAAAAGATTTTTTCGGAAAGCTACTGTTGATTTTTCCTGATGAATCAGTGTTAATGGATACTTTTCTATCTTTCATGACGTTCTGATTAACAGTAGTAATAAAAAAAAAACACAATTTAAGCAATTTCCTTAATCACCTCCTGCAATTCAGCCTTTGAGAACATGTGGAATTTCGTCTCTGGTGTCATTGTCATTAATTCGACATTTGTTTCATTCAATTTTTCCTCCATTACTTGCTTGAGAATTGTTATTGTTGCTTTTATCGCTTCTTTTAGAGTCATTGACTGTAATTACAATGAAAAAAACAATGAATTAAACTATAGGGGAAAGTGGTAAAAGGGGCACAATGGGTAAAACGGACAGATTTTAGTTTTTATGTTTCATATTACGAAAAGGGCTCGAAATCAATGGAAATATTGGGGATAGATTTTTGATGAAAATTACGTGTCAGAATAGATTTTTCTGAGTTTTTCGAAAATTCGATTTTTGGTCAAATTTTGGAGGGATGACTCTTTCGAAAATCGAAAAATTTCACTTTTTTGGGGATATTTCCGGTTCTGTTGGTCGTAGCAACCTGGGGTTGGTCTCAAATGAAAAATAAGCTCATTTTTCATCAATTTAGATGGTTGTGAGAAAAAAAATTATTGATTTTTCAAACAGATACAGCGCGAAAACTTGAATTCTAGAAAATCAGGTATAAGTCATTAAAAAATCGATAAGTAATTGAAAAATCGATGGAAAAAATATTAGAACTGCATAAATCAATGAGAAATGAGCTCACCTTTCATTTAAGATCAACCCCAGATCGCTACGACCAATAGAACCCGAGATATCCTCAAAAAAGTGATTTTTTTCGATTTTAGAAAGAGTGATCCCTTCAAATTTTGGCCCAAAAAGTCAAATTTCCCAAAAATTCCAAAAAAATAATTTCGACACATGTTTTCCTCCTAAAATTTCCTCAGCTTTTCAATGGAATCATTATAAAATCTCTATATCGAACCGTTCAATTGGAATGTATCCATTCCACCGCTCCTTTTTCTGTAATATTTTTTTACCCCTCAAAAATTCCACAAAAATAACTCAAAAATCGAGTATTACCTTATGAAAAACCTCTTGAAGCGACTGCTGAGCTCCTTCACTCCCAGACCCAATTGCCTTAGCATCAAACTGTACAAAAGTACCAGACGGATCCATGTGAAACAATTGTGGTCCTTTCTCATCAATGCCAGCGAACAAAATAGCAACACCAAATGGTCTCGACATAGCACTACCATCATCGTCACTGTCTCCAAACTGTATAGCTAAATTCGAAACAGCTTGTGCCACAGACTCAACTGTCATTTTCTCATTATAAACAAACCAATGATTCTGGCATTCAGCACGTGCACGATCAATCATCGTTCTCGAATCAGCCATGAGACCAGAGCCAGCACAGCCAATGTGCTTATCGACTTCAACAATCTTCTCAATTGTTGTTGGCTCCATCAGAGATGATGTTATACGTCTCTCTGCTGCTAATACGACACCCTCTGATGTTGATATACCAATGACAGTTGAACCGAGCTTTATAGCTTCAATTGCATACTCTACTTGAAAGAGACGTCCTTCTGGAGAAAATGTGTTTACTCCACGATCATATTCGGAGCGTGTTAAGAACATCTGCAAAGAAAAAAATTATATAATTACTAAATGTTTGCAGATACTTTTTTACTCATCCTCCCTTTCTGTTCTAAAATTATATGGTCATCTTAGAAACAATAAGGCGTAAGTTCCCTGACTTTTTCCTGATTAATAATAAAATTCCAGGACGTATGAAAAGAAATATTATTTAAATATACGTTAAAATTCTTAGTTATTTCTGAAAACAACTTTTTTTTATTAGAATTTAAGAATGATCCCCGGAATTGCGTTAAATTTTTAGAATTGTGATTTTTTGTCAACATTTTTGCAGATATTCAACTAATCGAAAAGTTCAATTTTTTTCCATCAAATATCTTTAAATTTTGAAAATATGGAGATAATTAAAAATAAACTACGAATTTCCCTGACTAAGATTAGAATTTCCTGACTTTTCCTTGAATATTCCAGAAATTTTAAAATTCGCTGAATTCTTCAGGTTTTTCAGGTCGATTGCCATCCTGTATTCTTCTACATGGCACTTACGCCTCTTTGTTCCTAAGCCAAAGATATGAAACTGTTAAATGGAAGAATCTGAAGTTTTCGAACAAAATTGATTGCATTTTATCATTAGTTTTTTTTTAAATATCTTGGAATATCAGCGAGATAGAGCGATTTCCATATTGAGCTTTTTTAATAACTTTTGCCATTCTCTCTAAAAAAAAAGGTAATGATGAAAATTGTTGTATTTTATGGTGAAATAAATCATGATACTAAAAATAGCAGAAATTTGAAATTTTTTGATTTCTTTTTCTTTCGACAAATAAGTTATTTGAAAAAATGAAAAATATGCACATGTAGATAATTCAAAAAACTATAAGAGCAAATTTTGAAAAGATTTTTTAAAAATCATTCCTTGGTTTAAAAAAAATGCTAAAAATTGTCAGATTTGTGCTAATTTAATTGTCATAATAAATCCGCTTTTCAAAAAAAACTTCATAGTCTTTTGAAAAAAATCTGATTTTTGAGGTTAAGTTGTTGCAATTGGCTAAAAGACTATTTCTACAATTCAATAAACTCAATTCAAGTGTCAAAATCCTTAAAAAATAGAGATTAACTATTTTAAATCATCCCTCAATAGATAATTCAATGAAAAAACAGTGGAAAACGTCTTTTGAGCAGAACTTGATGGAGAATGACAAAGCAAAAGGGAAAATGTTTATTCACATCCTATTTTTCAGCAGTTCACCCAGAAAAATCCTTCAAAAACGTCTACTAATTAACGTGCACTAAAAAACTCACCTTGATATTATTATTTTCTTTGATTACAAAAATTAACTGGAAATAAAACAAAGCCGACTTGTCACAAACGCCAGTCACGCACAGGATTGTTGAAGGAAATAGTGAAAAAAATTAAGTATAGCGCTAGCAGTGCCGCAAAAGGGCGGGAATCACCCGCAAAACTCCCTAGATTTAAAAATCAAAAAGGGACATTAGTCGCGTCTTTTGGTCTCTAATTTAAAGGAGTGATGAAAGCGCATGCGCACGACACGTTATGTGTGAATATTTGAATTTAGAAACGTGAAACATGGTCACACAGCAATAATACGTCATTAATTTCGGAGTGACACCAAAATCGTATCTATTAATTAATTACTTATAAATAAGTGATGAACTATTAAGAAATCACCCAGTGCCCTTTTTTCTCTCTCGAAAATCCATATTCACCATATGAATTATTATTTATTCAATTCGATAAATTATACTCACTTGTACTTAAGACAAAAATGTATTTTTTTTCCCCGCCATTAATAAACATTTTATTGTAAAAGGAATGATATTGTTTGTAAATTCAATAGGGTCACACGACCAATAGATGAACACTGACCAAAAGACGGACGGTTTCTATTATCGAGGATTTTCATAAATAAATGAATGATTCTTATACTTTTCACGTCAATCCCTGATTATTACATTCATATAGATTTATAAACTATTTATTACATACTGATTGATCGAAATTTAAAATCATACCACTGCAAATATGCAACTGTCCATCTATTGGGGGTTTAAGTTATTTTCCACTTTTTCCTTGATGTTCTCTAATTATTTCTTCATTATTCAAGTTAAATTGATTTTTAGTCGATTCCAGAGATCGGCAAAAAAAATTCGCATTTTCAATTCTTTAATTTTTTTATTTCTGTAATTTCCATGAAAAAAATTTTAATTACTTTCTTAATGAAAAATTTCGATTTTTGAATTTTCCATCAGTTTGAAAATTAAATTTTTTTTTTAACAATTCTGATTACTATTGTAATTAAAAATTTGACTGATGAAATTTTATAATTCTTTTTCTTATTCGAAATTTTGTTTCTTTCTTACTTATTAATTGATTGGAATAATTAATTTTATAATAAAATCAACGCTACTATGTTTAATTTTCCCAAATATAACCGTCTTTCAGACAAAAATTTTGAGTTGAGAGTGTTAACTAAATGTAACACAAATAAGAACTTATAATTTAATCCAATCTAAATGACGCTTATATGACATTTATAATTCAATTTAACTAATAAAAATGTTAATAATTTTAATAAAGAAAATAACTATGAAATTCCATCAGTCAAATTTCAAACTACAATAGTAATCAAAATTGTTAAGAAAAAAAATTAATTTTCAAACGAATGAAAAATTTAAAAATCCAAATTTTTTATTAAGAAAGTAATTAAAAATTTTTTGATGGAAATTACAGAAATAAAAAAAATTAAAAAATTAAAAATGCGAATTTTTTTTTTGCCGATCTCTGGTCGATTCACTGTATATTTTTCTGTAGATCATTCTTTTCTGCAACTTTTTAACGTAATTTGCCTATTTTCTATGAATTAATAAAGTCTAATATTTCCTTAATCGTCCATCTATTGGTCATGTTACCCTATTTCAGAATTCAAATTTGGTAAAATTGACACGACTATTATGATCAGTTATCGGCGAAAACAGGCGCAAATGTGCGTTTCTCTCTCTCTCTCCATGTAAAGCAAAACTCAATCGATAAAACGTATTATAAACAACGCAATTTCGAGCACATGTGTGTTCCACAGTTGTGCGAGTCGCCAGAGAATCACCTTATTTCGTGGTGCATTGAAAAAATTGGAGCTCTCACTAATTCATCCAAGTACTCAGATCAATAATTAGTATTAAAAGCATCAAAAGTATTAAAAAAACAAAAATTCTATTGATAATGGATTACAACAGGTTATGTCATTTATCAGATAACGAGAAATGGGATGAATTTGTAGAGAATTTGGACTCAAAAACAGACGACAAGTGAGTAATTATCAATTTCTCCTCAAAATACCAAATAACAATTCAATGAAAATTTACAAATTTTTCCTCTTTTTTTTTTACCATTTGATTAAAACAGAAAAATTGTTGCTAAACTTGCGGCAATTTTAACGAAACCAGATGTGCATTTGCCACTCAACGTTATTTCATCATTATTAAAGTGTTTAGCAAACACTTGTGCTTATTTCAAACACGTTAATGATTTACCAGAAAACAGATTAAACAGAAAGAAAGATTGCCGAACAGAAAATTACAATTACAAGGTTTACGATGAATTGTCAAAAGATCTACAAGCACATTGTAAATTAATGCCAAAATTATTTCCATACAATGGAATTGCCGAATGGACAATTGATTATTTGAATGAACACGAGAGTGAAATTGAAGAGGACAATATTAAAGTACTGAAGACTTGTTTGCGTTTTTTGTGCAATGTTTCAACAGCTGCTAATGAGTGTAAAGTACCTTCGTTATACCAAAATCAAAAATTGATCTCTTCATTAATTAAAATATTACTGTACTCGGAGGATAGTAATATGCTCCTTTTAACATGTGCATTAATTCACAATATACATATACATAATATACTATTTAATACAACAAATGAGCAGGATTACTCGCTGGATCTATTGTCGATGGTCCAGGGATTGATCAGAGCTGATTCATTAAAAATTCACACTGCTAACGACAGTATTATGCTGCTACTACGTAAAACACCAAAATTACTCGATACAATCTACGAAAGTCTGAGTATAGAGAATAAATTGTATTTATTGGAGATAATTTATCAGAATGTCAAAGATATTGTTTATAAAGAGGGAAATAACGAGGAAACACTGCCAGAAAATATGATTATTTATTTGGTTAATAGATTTAAAAGAAGAAGTGATTTAATACTTAAAACAGTTGATACGTACTTGAATGATATGGAACCGGCTGAAGTTACGATACTACTTGATATTTTGGGGGTATTGTCGTCGAGCGAGAGGAAAGACTCGCATATTTTACAGAGAGACAGTAGTCTGCTGATAAATGCTGTGTGTACGTAAAATTTTTATTTTAAGGAGAAGAAGGTGGGGTAAAATGGATGTATCCATTTTTTCAATTGAACGATTTGAGATAGGAATTTTCTGATGATTTCATTGGAAAGCTGAGAAAATTTCAAGTGGGAAACATGTGTCAAAATTCTTTTTTTGAATTTTTTTGAAAATTTTATTTTTTTGGGCAAGTTTTGAAAGGGTGGTCCTTTTGAAAATCGGAAAAAATTCACTTTTTCGGCGATATCTCTGGTTTTGTCGGTTCTAGCAGCCTGGGGTTGATCTCAAATGAAAGGTGAGCTCATTTCTCATCGATTCATGTGGTTCAAATTTTTTTAAATCAATTTTTCAAATTCTTCTAGGTAATTTTATGAAAATTAGTTTTTGCCTGAAAATAAGGTGAATAAGCTCACCTTTCATTTAAGATCAACCCCAGATCCCTACGACCAATAGAACCAGAGATATTCCCGGAAAACTGAAATTTTCCAAAAACGGAAGCATTTCAGCTTCAAATCTTAAGCAAAAAATTACATTTTTGAAAAATTCCAAAAAATAACTTCTGACATATGATTTCCATGGCAAATTTCCTCAGCTTTCCAATGGAATCATCGGAAAAACCCTATATCCGATATTTCCATCGATTTCGAGTTATTCTCATACTATAAAATATCAAAATACGTGTCTGCTTCACTTCTTGAGTCCATTTGACCCCACTTTCCCCTTATTATCTTCCAATTATTTTGAGCAGTAGCTTATTGCTGATATTTCAGTCCTGCTGAAAGCTCTGCACATGACTGGGAAGGAGGAGAATAATTACTTTACTCCAGTACAAAAATTGAGCGAGCTTGCGGCAAATACTTCGAAGAAGACTGATGATAAATCTTCGAGAGACAAAGAGGACATTCAGGATCATCCTGCTTTTGGGTTTAAAGCTGGATTGATTCGATTGATCGGGAATCTTGTCTATAAACATCGTGCTAATCAAAACACGGTAAGTATCATGTTATTCGGCTTTAAAATTGGCGGGAGTTGGAGAAAAGGCAGTTTTCTCCTTTTCGACGAGTGGAGCCGATCGCTGGCGCCACTGGCGACTTTTGCCTGAAGCTCTTCATCAGAGATTAATTAAAAAATATTTGGGGATTCACTGGTTTATAAAAAAAAACAGTTAAA
Organism: Aleiodes leptofemur; assembly: GCA_963942555.1. NCBI lineage: Eukaryota > Metazoa > Arthropoda > Insecta > Hymenoptera > Braconidae > Aleiodes > Aleiodes leptofemur. Next base: position 4,188,860 of record OZ012613.1, read on the forward strand.
ATAGGCACTCGAAGATAATTTAATTAAATTTTTCCTCTTTTCAAGCTGCGAGACACCGAAGGAATTTCTCTCTTATTGGATTGCTGCAATATCGATGCAAGAAATCCAAGTATCCTTTCGTTAATTAAAAAAAAAATTAAAAAAAAAAAATTTCGAATTCTTTCTCTATCTCATTTATTCCTTACATCGAGAAATAATCAGTGATTCTTCAATGGTGTATTTTCGCAATCAGAAATCTCTGCGATGGAATGCAGAAAAATCAGGAATTCGTTGCTGGTAGTCAGAAAATCAAATACATTGATAGTACTGTACTGAGAGAGATGGGAGTTACACTACATCAGGATGAGAGTGGAAATGCCATTGGAGTTATGCCATTATCATCGCCATCATCGTCATCAGAAGCCTCAGAGTGGGGATAATGCCATTTTTCATTGTAATATTTCATTAAGATATTTGTTACTAAGTTCATTTCTGGATTAATAAAGAAAATAGCATTTGATTTGTGAGTTTTTGATCGATTATCCTGAATACTTTTAAAGGAGGAATTCAATGATTTCCGCATGATATAGGAGACGGTGAGGTAAGAAGAATAAAAAGGGTGGAATGGAAAAAGTGAATTTTTTCGATTTAGGAAAAGAGTCCCCTTTCAAATTTCGAACAAAAAAGTAAAATTTTTAAAAAGTTGAAAAAATCTGTTTTGAATTATCGTTGCGGAATGATTGAATTCCAATGCTCCTCACCGCCCCCCCCCCACCCCCTCTTTCGAAATAAAGGATAACATTGAAGTTATCGCGAATAGGTGTGAAGAGACTTAGATTTATTTGTTTATTTTTAGGAGACTTAAATTGATAGATGGAGTTTAATAGGAAAGACGTGCATGAAAAAAAAAAAGAAACCCAATCAATCCTGATTTTGCTTTCTTTTACGTTATAATATATGTTTCACTTGAAATTTTCTCAGCTTTTCAATGGAATCGTTTAAAAAAATCCATCTCAAACAATTTCATTGTAATGTCCATTTTATCCCACTTTCCCTTACAATAATGATCTCACTATAAATGTCATTTTAAAATTATTGCAAAATAATACATTCTCATATTATTCCGCAAACGGTCACATAAATAACGAGAATGTCGGGAAAAAACTGATTCGATAAAATAGAAATCATAGATAAAGCTGTATTTTCACTGTAATTTTAAATCGTTAATGATTTACGATATCAATAGCAGTAGGTAGTGATATAATAATCTATCGCTCAAAGTTGTCAGCATAAATAATAAAAGACATGCTAAAAATATTATTTATCAGGAAAGTTCAACATTGTTTTATAAGTCTTTGAATCACAGACTTATCATATTCTTAAAATCAAGAAATGATATATCATTGTTCATAAATCGTAAAATTTATTTCAATTGTTGGGAAAAGCAGGCCAATGCACTGGAGAATGTCAAACATTTTTAACTGCACTGTTAGAAAAAAAAATGGAAATTTCATAGATGATTTGATGGGAATTTTCATAAACGTGATATTGAATTTTTTTTTAATGGGAAGATGATTATGAAATCTGTGAGTTTCAGAGAAAATTCAAAATAATCTATGAGTCTTGAGTAGAATTGAGACGAAAATTCTACAACTTACTTGAATTTTCAACTGAACATGAATATTCAGAATTAAAATGACTTGAATTTTCAATTTTTTCTTGAATTTTTCCTATTTTTACTAAATTTTCAAGAAATCATTGAACTGAAATTCACAAATTTCATTGATATCCAGGCGTGAAATTATTTGAAAATCGATGATGTGTTCATTTTTCAATGACGTAATTATCTGAAATTTTTAGTAGAAATGTGTGACTCGTTTAGAAATTTCCGAGATTTCGCACGGAAAATTCAGACCGAGATTTTTTTACAGTGTAAAATAAAATAATTATTTTTTCTTTCGAAGTTTGATGAATACATAAAGTTAATGCTAGACAAATCCAACAAGTGAATAAATAAAATTAGGTTTAATTAATTAATTGATATTGACATTTGCCTCTGATAAATAGATAATAGAGATTGATTTTCATGATAATCGATTCATATTAAAACATACGAGTCAATCATACGTTTGTATATATTTTACGGATCATAATAATACGTTACACATACGCGTGATCTCAAAACTAATGGTCCGTGTCAACTCATGTGAAACTTTATAGAGGACCGATACATATAAACTCGTGATGCAAAAAGAAAAAAGGAAAGTAAATTGTTTCTTTTTTAAATCTGCTGCTCAATGAAGCATGATACGTTACAGTAGGAAATTAAATTTTATGTGTTTTAGGAAATTCTTGATATTGTGAAACTGTCTAATAATGCCAACAGCATCAGAATATGCAAATAAAAAGTGCAATTCATGAAAATGATAGCAACATGTCTCAATAACATTAACAAAAAAATAAGAATATAAAACAACCTTAAAATATAATTAAAATAACATATTGTTACCTTAAAAATAAAAAGACGCAAGTGCTGCATATGAGCCTAACACTTACGCCCCTTTGCTTCTAAGGTGACTATATTCATTTGAATATTCTCATCTTGGTTTCTTTCTTAAATTTCTTTTATTTATTAAGTTCCAAAAATATAATGATAATAAATGAGAGATAAATGATTTTTCTTATGTGTTTTTTTTTGTAGTATGTAATTATTATTATTGCATGTCCTTTTTTTTGTTGTGTATTATTTTTGCTATGCGTTTTTTCTTGCTTTTGTTATTCAGACATACTAACCAAAATGATCGTCCAAAAAAAAAAAAAGATACAAAATTATATATAACTGTTACATTTAATTCAACCAAACTCAATTTGAATATCGAATCATGTATATCAAACGATCAATCAAACTGTGTGACACGGGTTGGAAAAAAAAAGGAAAAAACCTCTACGGTGATTAACGTAAAATTTATCAGCTAATTATACGTGAGATTAATTGATCCACCTGGAGTTAATTGCCAAGCTGAAGACGTTCACGTCGCCGGTGGTAACGCGACAGTGACAACGAGGGTGCGCGGCCTTTAGCTTTCATTAAACCAAAAAAAAAATAAAATGAAGATGAAAAAAAAGAAGAAGAAGAGTATTTCTCCATGCAAATCCTCGGAAAAAAAATTATCAAGTTATAATTACAAGTTTTTTTTTTTCATTTTCATTTTTCCCGTTCACCTCACCATCGTTTCCCATTGATTTCATTAATATTTATATCGTTAACTGTATTTCTTAAAAGTTTATGAATTTTTTTAATAACAAGAAAACCAATTGTCTTTTCTTTTTTCTCAATCGATCAGTGATAAATGACAATATGTATGATTTTTTTCGGAAAAAATGTAAAATTCTAATATTAATCGAGTTTGAAATGAGGGGTCGGTACCTAATAAGTCTTTGAAAGGAGAGTGGATTTCTCCTCTCCATTGAAAAAAACATAATGTCGGCCTCATGAGCATCCTCGACTTTACTTATATATATATATATATATATATATATATGCGCCTACGCTAAAAACTTGTGTGTCTCAAAGAGCGAACCGCTCGGTAATATATTTCCAATGGCATTGCATATAAAGCCTGTATTGCTTGTGCATATCGAGCTAAATTCAACGAGAGCTACTCACTCCACTATTAAAATGCACTTTAAGTTGTATTCATAACAGCCGTTCATATTACGTATTTTCATTTGTATATATATATATATGTGTGTGTAAAATTTTTCTTCAGTTCCTCAATTTTAATCAGAAACAACGTTTTAATAAGCGCAATTAATAATGAAGAATTTTTTTTCCATTCTAATTCCTCGTTATTACACATTAACCTGATTGGGTAATAAATTAATGAGGCAGATGATTACAAATTACGAATTTATTCTGGAATTGTATATGATATTATATGTGTATTGGGGAGGGGGGGGGGATATTTAAAATTGTATGATTGTGACGGGGACGAAGGGGAGGATGAGGACGATAAATAAATCATGTTAATGGCTTGCTAATTACAAGACGTACAGTTAATTGCTTGATTTATCAGGGACATCGGATACTACCACTTGAGATGCATTTATTTTAATATTCATTTATTTGCTCTCTCTTATTCTGAATCTTTAACATTGTTGGGTGGAGAAAATTGTTCAATCAGCATCGAGTCTAATGATTTTGTTCCAATTAATTCGATGATAGAAATTGATTATTTTTGCTTTTAAAGATGATGGAATCTTGTATGAAAAAATGGTCAATTCGTCTCCTCTGGACTCTATTCGATAGATCGCAAAGTGGAAAAGGCCATTTCGCATCGATTTTGGTATAGAAATGTACTGGGAAGTGTAAAATATATTGGGCCCTTTGTTTTTTCAATATTGAATGCAATATCCAAGTAAAACGAGCAATCTGACTTGTCATTTTTAATTTTTAGAGCCAAAGTCGCTCAATTCGCCTCCTTTGGACTCTATTCTTTAGATCGCCAACTGGCAAGGGCCATTGATCCCATTGATTTTGGTATAAAAATGTACTGAGAAGTGCAAAACATATTCCACCGTGTAAAATTCAGCAATTTCACACTGAAGCTTCAAAATATTTTGCACCTAGACCGGGAAGAAGTCAATCTCGCTTCGCTCGGGACGAAAATGTTTTTCGCAGTTGACTTTTTTACGACCGAGGTGCATATATGTATACTATTTTTTGTAGCAAGGACACGAAAAAATGACGTTTTCGAACGTTGAAAAAAAGTCGATTTTCGTTGCCTAAGTCCGGTAACTTATATTCAACGATATATCACGATAAATATATCATAAAAAATAATAATTATTATATTAATCAATATATATGTTGATATAACCGTGATTTTACCGCTGTATAATGTCACATATTTTTATATATTTTTTAAATATATTTCCCTATTATATGGCTTTTTCATATGGGATAAGAAATTGATTATTTTTGTTCTCAGTGATGATGGAAAAACAATGAGATAAATCATGGAAATTTCCGGCGTAAAATAGACTCATAAATTATGCATGAGATGAATTTTTTTTCGGCAATTACACGATCGTGTAAAATTATTGAGTTTGAAAATGAGTTTTTTTCCCTCCAAAAAAAAAAGAAAACAAAAAAAAATGTAATCACCGAGATCTTTATACTCGGGTTGGGTCTCTCTTTTTCTGGTGGAACGAAAAATCTGTCCTAATCCATGTGATGATGATGATGATGTGGCCACATTATCTTTACGACCTCGAAAAAAAAAGAAGTAAAAAAAAAAAACTAAAGAAATATGCAGACACTGGTGTGGGTTTCTCGGATGAAGAGAGCAGCATGCGCCTGCGTTATAACGTTGTAATGAAACAAACTGTGTGTGGAGGAAACCTGTTATCAGAAACGGTTCAGTTTTTTGGCTGAGGTGAATCTGATGAACAATTATCGTTGCATTTAATTTTAAAGAAATTTCTCAGGTTATAAATTATTTAAACATAATGAAGTAAAAATGTAGTGGCTCTTCTTCTGCTTTTTCTTTTTGTGATAAATAATGAAAAATAGTGAATTTAAAAATGTGAGAGCCGAGAGAAATGACGAGGATTGGATTGCTTTATCTGTGAGTAAAAAAATATTTCTTTAATTTATTGGTGATAAATAAATTTCAATAATTTCGTTGAATTTCATGGTAAAACTACGAGAATCGAGAAGAAAAAAAAAAAAAGAAAATAATCGTTAATAAATCAATATACCAGGAGAATTATCAACTCATCGATAAAATATTTTGCTTCGTAAAAATTTCTTTTCGATTTATGTTGAACACTGAAAATACACCTGAGTGACGAGAGCGCATGCGTTATAAATCACAAAAGCAGTCAGCCACGCGGCGAACATCGTCGTAAATAACTCGGAAACATTTCACTCATCATAAGCCGATATAAAAGGGCAAAAAAGCTGTTTTTATAAAATAAAATTCAATGAGAATTGAAGGGATAAAGGGGGAGAATTGCATCGTGGGCTGGCGCCATGTCGACTCAATTCTAATCAGTGAGAGATACACACCCACTTTGATTTCTCCTTAATTTATTTTCATTAATTACCGCAAGGATGTTCTCGAACTTCTCTCATCAAAAAAGAAAAAAAAAAAAAGGAGAAAAAGAAATAATTCTCAATTTTTATCTTTTTATGTTTCAAATTTCCATTTATTTTGATTTATGAAATTCAAGTTATTAGTGTCTCGTTAGTCCGAAATTCCGAAATATGATAATTCTGAAGAGATTATAACTTTATTAGAAAAACTAGATTTTTAATTGAAACATCTTCATACATTATTGATACTTCCAATAAATTTCCACTATTCTATTAAAAAATAAAAAAAAAATATGTCAAGATGAATTCTAAAATTTTTTTCATTCTACAATTTAATAATAAACGAAAAAAATTCTCAAAAAAACTTTGCATTATTCCAACATTGTTTCATCTCACTCTAATACCATTTCTTAATGTTGAATCTTCTTTCTTGTTGTGTGGTTGTGTTATAGTGTGTATGGTTGTACACCGGCACTCTTCTGCAACGGTGAAACACAATGGCCGCCCTCTAATTATCGAAATACCGCGGCACTTTAAGAGCTCCCCTCAAAGTCCATCTTAGGGGAGCTCACTCAAAAGTTTCGTTTTCTTCTTCTCTCGTTTTCTCTTAAAATTGTTTCGCCTCCCTGCTAACCGCTCATATACACTATGGTATCTCATTCCCTCTTATTCAGAGTAAAAGAAGAAGAAGAAGTCGTAAAAATACTTGTAGATAAAATTTTACTTTTTTTTAAGGAAATTCCCGTGAAATTGAGCGCTTTTTTTCCTTTTTTTTTTTTGATTCTTCACTGCTTCAATTAATTTTCCATTAAATAGTGAATGAAATTCTTTTGTGACGATGAAAGGGCCTCTAACACGGAAATGTTAACCATGAGGCGGCGCCTACATATCCTCACTCTGTATTCACTCATGTGAATCCCTCTTGTGTATTGAATGGCAAAGTGCCTATTCACGATATTCACAATCTCAGTTTACTCATTGGTCAGACTGTATTTAACTTTAACGCAAAAAAAAAAAAGCTATTTCTCTATTTCACGTTGAGCGTGGGTTTTCTAGTCGTATTTAATAGGAAGTAATATTGGATACACAAGGCAGTAGGAATGGGCTGTACCCGCCCATTTCTTATTTTACTGAGCTACTCGATTCTCTATTCGTCGACTCTTCTTCTCTGTTTGGTTCAGTGATATGAAAGAAAATTCTGACATGTAAGTGACAGATTGGGTAAGATGTGACCGTCACATGACGAAGCTGAATTCTGACTGTTTTTGTCGTATGACCCAATTTTGACTGAATTATCAACTGGGAGTTGGATTATATCTAAGTAAATAATGCGTTGAACAATAAATGAATACATTCATTTAAAAATTTTCGTCTGAATTTTTACTGCGATGCACATTTTTACTGAAATTTCAGATAATCACGTCATTGAAAAATGAACACATCATCGATTTTCAAATAATTTTAACGTCTGGATGTCAATGAAATTTGGAAATTTTAGTTTAATTGTTTCTTGAAAATTTAGTGAAAATAGGAAAAATTCCAAAAAAAGTTGAAAATTCAAGTCATTTTGATTCTGAATATTCATGTTTAGTTGAGAATCCAAGTAAGTTGTAGAATTTTCGTCTCAATTCTACTCAAGACTCATAGATTCGTTTGAATTTCCTCTGAAAATCAGATTTCATAGCCATCTTCGCATTAAAAAAAATTCAATATCACGTTTATGAAAATTCCCATCGAATTGTCTACGAAATTTCCATTTTTTTCCAACAGTGTTGAACAATATTTCATTTATAATTGCCAATTGTGACGAAAAGAAGCAATAACCTTCATTGTACATCTAATTAGATGAAATTTGACATATCTGAACAGTATTCGAATGACTATAATTTAAAACCGATTTTTGCTCATTTTGATTTGAAAAAAAATGTTTACTCAGACGCTTTCGATTATACATGTGATAGATAAAATACTCTTAGAAAAATCCTGTATCAGTAGAAAAGATTAACTATTATGCTGCTTCCAGCAAGCTTAATGCTTAACTTTATACATTTTTAATTCAAAACCATAGCAGATTACTTATAATTAAAGATCAATACCTCATTAGATAAATTGTCCTGTCTTTGGTAGAAAAATGTATGCTCAACCAAAGGATCTCTATATTTTATAATTTAAAACCGACGATGTGATCAAACGATCTAAGGCTGAGACTGTTTGGACACACCATAGATTCTAAGCATTGCAATAAACTTAGAAATGGTTTTAAGAAGCCTTGCCATTTCGAAATATGGAAAAATAATTAGCATGTAATCATCCTGATAAACGCCTGAAAGCTAATTAAAGATAAAAAAAATAAATACACAAATACTGAAACTGTCTTAACAAAGCATGTCGTATATCGACTTTTTTTGTAAATCTGAAATTCTCACATTCTATCATTTGTTTATTAACGAGTTGTAATTTTCTATACTGTACATAGGCCTCATAAATAAATGAACATCTTTAAAAAAAAGCATTGCAATAATAACCGGAAGGTTTCGGGTTTGATCCCAGCTTTGGAGAAAAAAAAATCTCACGCTAAACTGGTCACACAGATTGAAACCGATGAAATTATGACGAAAAAGAAAATATGACAGTTATTTCACATCTAATTAGACTATATATGGCGTATTTGACGATTATAACAATAATTCTGACCCGAGAAACGCTTGCCGTCATTTGACCGTCATTTAACGATTTTTTTTTCCTAAATGACCGTTATTTTACATCACTAGTTCGGTTAACGTAGATTTTTTTAGACATTTTGGACAAAACAGGAAATGATTTGGTCTCGCCCGAAAAGAAAAAAATCCGTAGCATTAGTAACGCTGAGTGTGTTGTGTCAAAAAATAGGTGTCTCATTCACGAATGTTTTTATTAGCGGTTTGTATTACACCGGCAGATGTTTGCCACTTTACAATGGCCCGTTCTCATCTGGAGTTGAGCACTGGGGAATAGCCCTGTTACAGCCTAATACCTCATTGTTGTCAAGTTGGTAAGATACAAAAGAGTTTCCTCCCGGCGCTTAATCTGTCTCTCTCTGGTTCTCAGGATTTTTTTTTTTTTTTTTAAAGAGAGAGAGAGAGATAGAAAGCACTCGACTGCACTCGCGCGACTGTGAATCTTCGTTGTGGATCGAGTTTCTTAGCTGAGCCACCCTCGATGGGGCAAAAAAGAAATTACAAAAATTGGATCAAGGCTGAAATTCATGGTAATACGAGAGGATTTCTTTTTTCCCTTTTTTTTTTTAGTTCATTTTCATGAGCTCGAATTTTTCGAAAAAAATTAGACGGAATGAAGCCGCTTTTTTCTTTCTACTTCATCTTTTCTAATTTCTCAGTCAGTCGGGATTATTACTATGGGGGGGGGGGGGGGGGGGGGTGTCCCTGTAAAGCTTGATAATTGGCTGGCGTATAAATAACGCAATCATAAAGCTAATAATGTCCCATTAGAGTATACACACGGTGTTTCGTAGGTCGTCGGTGATGACGGCATAGAAACCCGTGGAAATCGTAACCTCGGCATTCACGGGCAACATGAGAGAGGAGTACCCCTCTGAATGGCTTGTAAACATCATCTCTCTTTCAGAGGTTTCTCTCCCATTTTTCAGTATCATAAAGTTTGAAAAAAGGAAAAAAAAAAAGGTGGAAATAATCGAGTATTAAGGAATTTTACAAAGTAAATTAAATAGAAAAATTCCGAGAAAATTGAGAAATTATAGAAAAGTTATGGCTTTTTTTTAATATTTTTTTTTTTATAATAGAAACTTGCCGAGTCGAGAGGTGGATGGAGTATGCGACCTTTGACATTTTTTAAAATAATACCACTTCATGAATATTTAATATTCCTTTTTTTTTTTTTTTTGTAAAAATGGTTAATGAAATACGGTAAAAAGTAAACTCCTTTTTTGAAAATAATATTCATTCATTACAATTTTTCACTCATAAAAACGTGAATTACGCAATTCCACCATCCGGCGTAATTAATTCCCACTATTTCAAAAGCAACTTGAAATATAATTTTTTGATTTGAAAAATGCACGACACAGTGAATGGATAAAACTCAAATACAGTAGTTTACATTGTATTTTACGTAGTACAAGCGCATCATTAAACTCGTTTCCTCCAACTTCGTACTTGTCTACTCTTTTTTACTCTGTTTTTTTTCCTTTTTTTTTTGTTTCACCTATGCTTTTATTTTCGTGTGTGTATGTGTATAATATACATATACCTGTGTGTTAAAAACCAACAGCTGGCACGCTGTGCAACGAGACACAATTCCTGTTATTTGTTCTCGCAATTGGAATTTGAAAAAGGAGAGGAGAAAAAAAATTATGGAACTACGAAAAAGAAGAAAAACAATTGAGGAGAAAAAGGGAGTAATGAACAAAAACAATCACGGACATGAACCAGACGAGTTTTTCATGATGTTCGAGAGGAGATGCAGGAATTATTGGGGATATGTTATTTAGAGGAAGAGGACTTAATTGAGAGTGTCGCAATAAAAGATTTTCTTTTTTTTTATTATTAAAATGAAAGGATTTTAAAAATTATGAGAAAAAATGGAGACAAATTACAAAAATGATTTGAAATATTTGAGATAAAATTTTTTTGATGATTCCAGTGAAAAGCTGACAAAATTTTAGCCGGAAAACATGTATAATGTTTTATTTTTGCGAATTTTTGAAAAATATACAATTTTTTCCCACAATAATGACATTTTCAAAAAAAACAAAAAATTTAATATGTGTTTTTCACTCAAAATTTTCTCAGCTTTTCAATGTGTTTGTGTAAATACCTATTTTTCTTGCATTAAAAGACAATTTTATTTTTTTTTCTGGAAAAATAGAAACGAGCCAGATGGTATTGAAGTGGAAATTTCACGTTTGAAGCATATGGCTTCTACTTTCCAAACACCATATTATTATTTTGCATAAGTAATACCTTTTGAATCACCCTAATATCCCTGATTAGATGCATAAAATTATGATATGTACTGAGTTTATCTAGTTAGCATAAAATTACATGAAATTTTTCATAAAACTCTTTTGCACAATATATCTACAATGAAATTCCCTCCCTCTCCCTCCTCCCCATTAACATTAATATTCCTTATCCCTTCCGAAATCGTTCCCCCATTCAATTTTTCTGACACTCTGAAATTCAAAAAAAAAAAAGAAATCCTTGACTTTTTGACTCGAATGGAATTTAATCAGATGAATGTATACAAATTAATTGGATTAATTTATTAAAACTAGTTTAAAATTCATAATTGAGGTAATTTAAATTTTTTCGTGAATCAGATATAAAGAAATTCTACAAACAACTGGTGGCACATAATATTTTTGTCATTCATTCCTTTTTTTTTATTCATTTTTTTTTAGAAACGGAAACGGATGATTCCGGTTTTTTTACAATCGTCACTAGGTCATCGCACTTTTTATCTCTATATTCCTAAGAAAAACTAGTCTTTAAATAAAAAATATATATTTTTTTTTCCCACATTTTTTATTCATTTACTTTCTTCAATGGATTAATTTCTATTTTTAGAAAATTTGAAAAAAAAATGAATAAAAAAATTTGATTAATCTCTTCAAATTTCTTTTAATAATACACTCAAAGAAATGAAAAAAAGGAAAAAAAAATAAGCGAATTGAAAAAAAATAAAACAAAGATATTAAGAAGAATCGTCGTAATTTATGCGGCAATAAAGTATCGCATGGGGGTCTTTTTCATTCGATCGAAACACACACCCATGAAAAAGAGAGAAAAAAAAAGAGAGAAAGAGATAGATCCCCCTATCCTACAAAACGAGTGTAGTTATATCGATAATCGTATCAATATATACGCTCCGTTGTTTCCTCTTTTAAAAATTCAAAATGCAATGAATCACGTAAAATGATAGCAATCAAATTTGCACGCGTGTATCAGTCATCATGAGGCTCAATCATTCTTTCTTATACCCATTCACTTCACCAAAACGAATAAAACAATTACACTGTAACCAGATCGATTTTCAAATTTAATTCTGAAATTAATTTACTTTCAAAGTAGATGAGGCAGTGGAAAATTAAAGTTCAGTGAAAAAATTAATGATCTTCTGTCAGTTTTTGATCACTTGAAAATCCATAACAAGAAAAAAGCGAATAAAACGTTCATTAACTTATTTCTTATGAAATCGTCATTTTTATGTTAAAAAAATAGGTTCTCGATTTTTTCCTGTTCACGCCACTCATCCAAAAATTCTGAAAAAATTCAGGGATATTCTGGACTCAATCCACCAGTTTCCTGAATTTTTTCAGATTTTTTCAAAGAATAAATTTGGAAAATCACAATAATTAATGCAAAAAAGCACGATAAGTGCAAGAAAACTACTCAATGAAGATGCATGTGGCTTATAAAATGTTTTAGTTAAGAAAAATACTGTTTTCCATATTTCCTAGGATCACAAGTAATCACCAATATTCATGCATCTATATGTACACTAATCCTGTCCTCGATGAACATGTTTGGAAGAAAAAAAAAGTGTCCAGAAAATTAAAACATAAGTAGAGCAAAAAAAAAATTGAAGAATTGTGAAATAAAAAACTGAGTAAAAAAAGAAGAGAAATGAGAAAAAGAAGAGTAAAAAGGAACGAAGAAGTGCGGTGAAGAGAGGTAGAAATATCGTAGAGGTAAGATCGTAGAGGCTGTGGGACCCCGATCCCAAAGGTAGGAAGCCCCGAGAGCAGCCAGGCCGCAGTCCATCGCGGTACCTCATCTCGTCCAAACCCAACTTAGTTGGTGCTGTAGCGCTCTGGACGAAAAAAAAAAAAGCCACCTCTTACCACTCATTCAAATCGCCAAATGTGCTGTAAGAAAAGAGGGGGAAATTGAGAAGGGGCTCAAGTGTAGCTTGTGTCATACGCGGTCGTTGAAATCACCAATTGAACTTGTCAAGCAAATGCGACAGAATTGTGTGTTTATAATGTTTATTATGACGATAAATTAAAATTTAAAAAAAAAAAGGGAAATGGATTGAGTCTCTGGAAGTTATTGGTGTAGGTTTGGAGGTGGATACTGTGGAATTGAGAGAGGTGGTTGGCTGTTTGTGAAATGTGGAGGGATACGCCAGACTTCAGGGAGCATGATACACTCATTCAGTTAACACCCTTCAATACGAATCAAGGCTTTAGTGTTTTATTTTTTTTAATTGAAATAAATTCAATTTTTTGCTCCCTGTTTCTGATTGCGAAAGGGGAATAAAATAATTTTTCGTGTACAGTGAGGGGAATTGTGGGTTTCTGCGAATTTAATGGTGCGGAATTTAGTGCATCGGAGAATTTTAATGCATTTTAGGTATTTAGGACAGAGATATTAGAATTTTAATGATATTCAATGTGTTTTACGTGGATTTTTTGATGATTATGAAGAGAAAAAAAGAGTTTATTTCACTGGTATTAATGCAGATAACCAGAGCACTCTCGTTATCACGTCAATTAACTGCTTCTATCCGTTAATTAGCTCTCGATGACTTCGATCTGTGTGACCCATTGAATGTGTTTCTCAATCATACCAGAGTAATCTACTTAAAATCAACTTTTCTTGCACTTTTTTTCATGGATAATCTTTTGCTGGAGTATAAATTGTGATTTGACGATTAAAAAAAAAAATTCTGAGTTCAGTGTGGGAAAGAGAAGTTTTTACGTAAAAGTGATCCGCAATTTTTGTTTTTTTTTTTCAAATTTTTTCTTCGGAGATTGATAAAAATTTGTGCAGTTTGAATGAAATTATCAAAAAAGGTGATTGTGATGTAAGAGATGCGGCGTGGTGATATCGCGGTGATCGCGATAGCCCTTATTATACTTGGGCTAATCCAGAGCCCTTATCAATCGAGGTAAGATCAAAAAAAAAATCAAAAACACCCTAAAATTATTCCCAATTTTTTTGTTGTAATTTTTAATAAATAATTCATCTATCAAATTATTATTTAAAAAAAAGGGAAATAAAAAATAAAATGAAATTCACGTCATCGCATGATTTTTTATCGTCAATTTATGAAAGCCCTCTCTCAATTCACAAAAGGCTCTTCAGAATTGAGAACCATGCACGGTCTTTTGCGAATCTTGCTGGAGCATCCATCCATCCCTGAGGGGGTAGGAACGAGGGAAAAAGAAGACCTCGCAATTAGGTCCATCATGGGTATAGGCTTGAGTAGTTTGTGGACGTGCTGGACCACCTCGCTATTGGACACACATCTTGTTTTTTTTTTTTTGTTTTTTTCGGGGCTCCACGAATGAACACACACACATACACACACGGGACATTTCACCACAGAAATTGGAGATCGATGGAGCCGATATCGAGCCACCGTGCGCGAGTACTTGGACCGATGGAAAGAGCGAGTGAGGAGGGGGAGGGGGGGGGGAGATGAAGAAAAAGAGGAAAAAACGGAATACAGGACACACATCTCGTCGTTTTTTCTTCCTTCTCTTTTTTTTTTTTTTTTTTTTTTTTTTAGGCAGAATCGATTGCGCAAGTTTGCATACACAGAGAAAAACGAGAAATAGAGAATTGGTATTTGCTCAAAACCGGGTTGTGGAATCCATGGAATTTTTTTCACTCACGATGAAATTCCATACTTGCTTTTTCTTCTTCCTTTTTTTTTCTCTCTCTTTTTTTACGTATCAACATTAATTGATAGTCATGTTTTTAATTAAGGAAATTAAAATTGATCGATGAAATAATATTGATTGATTGAACATGTTTTTTTGATGCAAGGACAACACTTTTCTCCACTTTCTTCAATTCAATATTTTTCTGGTTATTTTTTTTTTTGTAATTTATTTATTGAAAAATGTCATTTTTTTCCATGGGAGAGAGGTAATACGCCTATTATGCCGAAGGAGTTACTGGCCATCAAGCATCACCCCTTGAGTCACGCCTTTTATGCTTTTAAAGAAGCGCGTAATGAGACTCTGAAATAAACTCAATCTTTTTTTTTTTGGTGCTTCTCAAAAAAAAAAAAATTACTAAAAAGGCAAAATTTGGAAGTAAAGAAAAAATAAATTGAAGATTTTATCCGATTTACAATGAAAATTGTGAAAGTCATGATAGTGACGTAAATTCGTTAACACGTAGGTCTATTAAGATCCAAGACAAATTTGATACGCCAATCATGTGTCACCTCAATCACCTAGGCTGTCTAAACCTATGAGGGAAATCGTTATATCAATGTGTCAAATATCACGTAAATATTAGAATATTTTTTGAGATATCGAAGCAAGATTTATTACACATCATTCATTTGTATTATTTCAATGAATCACAGAATCATGTTTGATTTTATATATATAAAAAAAAAAAACGATTAATCCGAGTCTTCGTGATTGTTTGATGATAGAAATATCTCAACTACTGGTTAAACGTGTGGCGAATCGTAGCGCTTCGGGCTATAACTCTTTGCAACATATAAATTTCAATCCATTCACTATCTCAACATTCCGATTTTCTGAAATGATAGTTTATCCTTTTTCTTTAAAAATTACAATGAAAAAAAAAAAGTGATAAAAATTATCAAAAATATTAAATATTTTTTCTCAAATAATTAATAAAGTGTAAAATGAAAATAAGTTAAATTATTTGATCACCTTAGGAACAAAAGGGCGTAAGTGTCATGTATAAGCATAGCACTTACGTCCCTTCGCTTCTAAGGCAATGGAATAATTCAATTTAATGTTTTTTACATTTTTTTTGTCTAAATCTTCGCAAAATATCAATTTGTATCCATTTACTATCTCAATATTCCGATTTCCTGAAATAATAGTTTATCCTTTTTTCAAAAATTACATTGAGAAAAAAAAAGTGATAGAAATGATCGAGAACCTCAAATATTTTTTCTTAAATAATTAAAAAAAGTGTAAAAAAAATTAAATTAAATTATTTCATCGCCTTAGAAACAAAGGGGCGTGAGTGCTATATATAAGCATAGCACTTACACCCCTTTGTTTCTAAGGTGATGATTTAATTTAATTCAATTATTAAAAAAAAAATATTTGCTAAGTACCAATGAAAAAAGTATCTGATACTTTTTACCACTTTTTTCAACTCATTGTGATATTAATTGTTTTTCTTTTATTTTAGAGTAAAAAGAGAGAATTAATTGACCTCATAATTTCATACTCCTTACTCAATTTGTTAATTCTTCTTCTTCTCTTTTTTTTTTTTTTTTTATTTTTTATCGACAATCAGTACACATACATCGGGTGTATGTCGCAGCATGCTACAACGGTCATTTCTTGGGGTATACTGGATCTGATTTCACGGCCCCAGGGCAAAGACCGATGCCATGAGAAAACACAGAGAGATACGTTCAAGTTTGTCTTGTGTGATCTTACTTTATCACATATATATACACATATATATATATATATATATATATACATATACAAGTTAACTGAAAAAAACTTCACTCGTGATCTTACATGATCAGTATCCACTTACAAATTTCTCAATCGATGCAAATTAACCGATTCCAATCACCAAAAAAAAAAAAAATTATGCTCATGTACCCTTTTTATAAGTTTTTCATCGTCCAATTTTCATCTCTCCTCAATTTTTATTAACCAACTGATTAATACATTATACCTTGATAACGCACGAAAAACCCATTAAATTAAGTGCCATTAAATTAATCGCGATGATATAATTCGATTAATTTCGATTAAACTTAAATGATTGAAAATATCTCATTTTCATCTACAAAAAGATATCTAAACTGATAATAGAGTCATTTAAAAGCTATAAAACATCTTCTACCACCATCAATCACAAAGTACTGTCTTGATGACAGATAATACCGTGTCGGCATTTCTTTAAGAAGAAAAATCCAAATAAAATAACTTTAAAAAAAGAAAAATGAGGGAAAAAAAACCACCCAGTATTTCCTTCTCAATCAACAACAATGCCCCAGAAGAATGTATCGTTATACACGCCTTGTGCGATACAAATGTATTAAAAGCAGAGTACAAGTGCTTCAAAAGTGAGTAGAAGAAGAAGAAGAAGAAGAAAAAAATTCACGTCCATATCCTCCCACAACTGCTTTAAAGTGCATCCAACTTCTTTTTCCATTGAATAGAAGAGAACACCCCCCCCCCCTCCCCCCTCTTACTCACAGTAGTTTGAATAATTCGAAGACAGGTCACACAACAATGAACTCCAATCCGTCCCAAGTATTTCCCCGTTTCGTTCCGACTCCTCCCCCCCCCCCTCCCCCCTCCCACTTCAGCCCGGGGATAACTCCATTATCGAGTAAATTATTAAAAAAAATCCGTGACGAAAGAAAAAAATTTTGAAGAAAAACTTTGAATTTTCTCATTTGTTAGAGTTTTTCATTGTTAAAATACACATTTTTTCATGTCTTTGTTTGTGTATGAGCTATGGTTTAGGAAGAAGGAGGAGGGAGGGAGGAAGGGAGGAGGGGGGCTAACCGTCACACGAATTAAGATCCCCCCGAAATGTATTGGAGGGCCTCCCGCAGTGCGAAGCGGATAACGGGGACCCAACGTCTCGAGAGTTTGGCTCTCTTTTTTTTTTTTTCGGTGTTGTCTGCTGCCGCGTGTGTCCTCTTCCTCCTCCCTCCCTTTTTTCAATCCAAAACCTCAGGGGCCACCTTCTTCTGTAACTCTGTGTTTTCATCTGGTAGTTGTCTCTCTCTTTCTCTCTCTTCCTGCTTCGTCAAATTCTCCCTGTGTCTTCATCCTCTTAAAGGTGGCGCGTTAGCATTTATTAGCAGCGGTTACCACACGGTGTATTAGCTTCCAACATTCGTTCGGAGAAGCTCACTTTGTTTTTTTTTTGGCTATTATTTTTTCTTCATCCCTTGAAGAGGTTTTTTTTTTTTGATACAACCAATTTTATTATAATAGATCGTCGCCTTGGGAACAGAGTGGCTTAAGTGCGAGAAATACACGCGATTTTGGAGTAAAAAGGGGCGTATCTCCGCACTTATATCGCTTTTTTTCTTTATTTGCATCTTGGACTTACGTCTTTTTATCATTTGGATTTATTTTGCTTCGAAAAATCCTAATTTGGCACTAACGCCTTTTTGTTTTTATAGTTTTTCTATTCAATTTTTTTTTAACTAACGCTTGTTTGAAATAAAAATTAAATAGAGAAGAAACTATTATTATTTATTCAGCACATGTATGGCGTTTCAATATTTTACATTTGTTTAATCCCCCCTTTAACACAGTTTTCCCCTTTATTACGTAGAAAAATATAAGTATAAGTATAGTTTTTGCTACAAGAATTGAGCTTATGTGTTATAAAAAGAAACTAATTTTCAAGATTTGAGCGCACTTCAGAGTCCTCTTCAGGATCCTCTCCTCTTCAGAATGACTAAATCAGTAGATCAAAGATAACTAGAGTTAATAATCTGATTCATTTCCATGTTAATGATCATTAATTTGAAGTATCATGGGACATTGGAAGATTAAAAAAAAAAATACTAAAATTTTGTCAATTCGCGATGTTTCGCTTATAATTTAAGCTTCTTGAGGCTCTTGACATCTGCAGGATTTTATCAACTTATCCGCGAACGAATCTAGTTAGGATTCTTTATCCTAACGAATCTAGTTACGATTAAGTTGGCAAAATACTGAAAATGTCAAAAGCTTAAGGAAGCTTAAATTATAAGCGAAATATCGTGAATTGACAATCTTTTAGTATCGTTTTTTCTTGGAACATTTCAATGTCCCACGATACTTCAAATTGATAACTAGAGTTATTGCCACTGATTGGTAATCGATAGATTAAAAATGATTTTTATAAATAAAAAGGAATAATTAAGTTGTATTTTCCAGATGAAAGAACTTAAACTTTTAGATTAACTAATTCAGAGGTTAATTGGGATATTGGACTGATAAATAAATATTTGAAGTCAATCTTCACATTTATGTTCTAAAATCGCGAGATTTCGCTCCTGATCAGAAGCTTCTTCAGACTCTATAAATAAAACAAAAACATACATTCAATAAATCGACTGCAACAGAGAAAAGCTCAAACATTTTGTGAGTTTTTTCGTGTCTTTGAACCATTCTTTTAATAATCTGTTTTAGATTAACTATTGCATGAAATATGCTACATGTAGCAACATTATAGATGTACTGACTAGACTCATCACGACTTGTTCAATTGCCCCTTCTAGAACTTAATACAAAAAAGAAGCAGTAATTAAATTCTCCTTCATTTTCCGTAACTCTAAAGACTCAAATGTAAAATTAATTCAGCTACTTTGCCCAATTTCTGCGTAATACTGCAAAAAAATGAGTGGAAAAAAAATCGAGCCTCGATACCTAAATGCTTGTGTGTGTTTTTTATGGTCATCCTTGAGGCTGACGTACAACTGAAAGAAATTCATCAGTTCCAAAGCGCGTATAACAAAAAACTTTACTAAAGAATACCTTTCATGTGTTCCTCATTCGGTCAAGTTGAATGTTGAAGAAGAAAAAAAAGAAGCAGCCATGGGTATTTCGCCGAAGATATCCAATTAAAATAACCAATGGCCAGTATAAGAAAGTGAACCCGAAAAAAGTATAACGAGGCCTCCCCCCCCCCCTCCCCCTCTCTCTCTCTCTCTCTCTGTGTAAGAGTTGATGCTGAAGAAGAGAGACTCTTTTTTTCCCCTCTTTTTCCATCGGTTTAGAGACAAAAGAGCAGAGGGACACAAGGAGGAGGGGGGAGGAGAGGCGTTGAACGCTACATAAAGGAATGGGCCCTTTTGGGTTAAAAGAGAAGAAAAAAAAAGAACAACAAATCTACGGTAGAGACACAAAGCGCCATTAAAATATTTCCAAGTGCGTCTCACCGTCCAATTCCTTTTTCTATCTTCTCTCCTCTCTTTTTTTTTTCACTTTTTTTTCTTCTCATTTTCAAGTGTGTGTATGTATTCCCTTAGAATGAGATGAGAATGGTGGCGAGTGGCTGGTGGAAAAATGTGTAAGAGAAGGATCAAATGAAAAGGTGGAAGAGACGACAAAAATGCATGGGTATTCGCGGTACACTAGCGCGCAAGTTTCTCGATTTAAATTGATTAAATACAAAAGAAAAAGGGGATGAATACGAGTGGAAGCAAGAGAGAGATTCTCTTTTATTTTGCTTTTTTTTTTTTAGTGCAATTTCTTTTTTTTTTTTTACATCATTCCTTTTCTCTGATTCTCCGAAGTCTTGTATCCATGTTGGTACAATGATATTATAGTCGCGCTCCCATGGGATTTTAATCCAATCGAAGCACCGACGAAAGGAATCCTTTTCATTATTCCCACCCTAACACTGTATGTGGTTGCTTGCTTGCTTGCAGATAATATAATTTAAGATTGTGAAGAAAATAAGAAAAAAAATAGACGCATTGACAGAGGAGAATCACGATTTTGTATTACGATATATTATTTTTTTCCACTTCATCTTCTAATTCTCTTTTATTCAGTTATAATGCTCTTTTATCTCTCTCTCTCTGCTTCTCTTATCTTCGTGTGGTGGACACTAATAAAACTGGTTCTCCAGCAATATATTCACGTTCGAGAGAACTAGTTGATTCTATGAGACGCGATAGTTTGCCACAATTCGTTGTGCTTAAGATAATTTCAACTAAAAAATAATCTGCATTTTTTTCAATTCCGAATTTTACTTTCACCGCAAATAAATAGGGAAAATTGGCAAAAAAATTCACGAACAATGGAGACATGTTAGAGCATCTTCTCAAATTTTTTCAGATTTTTTCGCAAAGTCCTTCACTCCAAAAAAAAATCTCAAATCACTTTAATCCTCGTAATTTTCGAATAATTGTCTATTTCGCGTTTTTTTTTTGAATGTTAATGTATTCAAAGTAGCCAAAGGATCTTGTATCGAATTAGCACCTATCCCTAATGACACCAATATCCTTAAAAAAAAAACTTTAAACATCGTATCGTTAATCTCAAGATAATAACAGTAATTTTGCAATGTTTTATCAAAAAAAAATTATAATTCCAAGTTTATTACAAAAATAGATAAAAACCATATAATCGATGGATGAACCAGATTGTTTGTAGACTCGTGTGTGTGTGTTGAAGGTTGAAAAAATAATGAACACTAGAGTTGTTAATAAAATTAAGTTTAATCAATCACTATTACATTGACAGGATAACTATTATCGTCTGGACTTAAACGTTACAGGGTAAAGCTTCTTTCTTCTCTCTGGTATATATATAAAGAATATACCGTGGCTACAATTACAAAGAATTTCAACGTTTGTTTTTGCCCATAAAAGCGTAATAACACGTCCCAGGGGCAATCTAACCTTTCATCCAAGTCTCAGCTCAAGTGATTCTTCATCATGTCAAGTATAACCAATTAAATTCAATATTATAAAGACAATTCATAAACCACAAGAATTGGCTATAATTTTCATTATTATTTACATCGTAATGGACATTGAAAAATTAATAAAAAATTGGATCAATCAATTTTGGAATCACCATTGAGAATTGATTGGTGGCGCCATCGATATATCTTCAGGCGCCAGGGTTAGGATTCTTTTTCGCCACCTCCCAATAGAAATTTCTCCCCCCCCCCCCCTTTTACCATGTGTCAGGGGTATATATGCAGGTGAAGCATTCTGTGTTCTATATATATATACGAAAATTTCTCTACCTGCCGGTCAGAGAAGTCTAGATCAGATCCCAAAGATACTGAAAAAAAGGGGGGAGGGGGAGATATCTTCTGTGTGTATATATATATATATATATTTGAAGATACCTCTTAGACGTCCAGCGGTGAGAAGTTTTCGTAGAGCAATCGTGCTAAAAGCTTCTGCTTGTTAAGCCACCAGAGGTGAAAAATCATAATTCAGAAACCTCGACACCCTCTTGGTCCCTCATAGAAGAGAGAAACGGAAACAATAAAAATAAACATGAAAACCTTTTAGAGAATGGGTAAACAAGACTGTGTCAAAACAAGTGGAATTCTTTGATTTCGTTATTTGGGGTTTTTTAGTATCTTCACGACTTCTTTTTTCTGCTAATTTTCTATTTTTTTTCTTTTTCTTTTCTTTGTCCCTGAGTTTGCCGGTTGCAGATGTCGCTACTGCATTACTCCGAACAATGGCTAACGGTTTTCCCCAATCACCATCAAAGTAGTTACGGTACTTTTTTTCCTTCGCCTTTACAAAAGGCCTACGATACGATGTCACCATAAATGTTTTTTGCGGCGAAAATTGGCTTCATTGCTTTTACCTGGCTGGAGAGAAAACATATTATATCTTTGTGCAGAGAGCTTGGCTTTGATGCACTTTCTTATATTGAGGTTATATGGGTAAGAAACGTGAATTAAAGTGAAGTACATGGAAGAAGCGGTAGAGGGCAAAGAAAGACCGCATGATGTATAATAGTGAATTCTTGGGCTTGTTATCTGAATCTTGAGAACTCCAAGTACACAGGGAGAGTATGGCAATGTGCATAATACCAATTTCCATCTGTTGAATTCCCCCCCTTTTTTTGCCCGTTCTTGGATACACACCCTCGTGTAATATTTCACTTTGTTGAGTTTTAGGAGTCCTCTCGATTTCTAAAGATGGTTTGGGTGAAGAAAATTGCACGAAATCGGTTAAAGGATTTGAGATGAGAATAAAGTAAGACTTTCAATAAAGTTTCTCTTTCGGGAAGGTTCTGAGGATTCTTCCAATGAAGTTCCCCTTAGTTCGCTTTAGTCAGCCAATAAGAATTGAGGTTAGAAGCGCGGCGTTTCAAATGGACATATTTTAACATTCTGCGCATTGAACTACGCAGAAGGGACTGTTCTACGTAAGAGTAGGGATAAGAACAAAACAGAAACTTTAACGAAAGGTTCCAATGGGGGAATGATGATGAAAAAAAAAGGAGTTGAAGGTATGATACGATTAACATTGGAGACAATAACTTTGAAGATTATAAAAAATGTTTATTTGAAAATATTGAAGCTATGGCTAGTTCAGCTTCGGTTTCAGGCCTCTAAAGATAGGAGGGCTTCAAAAAGGAAAAAGAAAGAGAGAAAAAAAAGAGGTCCTGGATGAATAAGTCAACTTGTTTGAAATTCTACTGTATTTCTGACGATTTTATTGCAAAACTGAAGAAGCTGGAAATCATATCTTTATCTTAGGAACAAAGTAGCGTAAGTGCTGTTTATAAGCATAGGACTTACGCCACTTTGTTTCTAAGGCAATGATATGTCTTCATTTTCTAGATTTTTTTAAAAACACATTTCCTGTTTAAAATGATCAAATTTTCAAGCAATGTGTAAAAATTGTGACATATGTTTTCCTCCTGAAATTTCCTCAGCTTTTCAATGGAATCATAAAAAAAAATTCATTACCCCCCCTGCTTTATCGAAATTCCCATCTTTCCCCCTCTCTTTCCCTATCCACTTCCTTCTCCCATATACTTCACTCCTCTTCATTGTTCTCATTGTCTCTTTCTCTCCTCTTTTCATCTGCATAAACTCTGAAGTTGCTTGCCATTATACATTAAATTCAAACTCATCCGTCACAAGTCAAGTCCAACACAGAACTCGACTCGAATTTCACGCCCCCACCTCAATTTTATCTCACGCCACAGAATCATTCTCTCTTTTCATGACTCGTCACTGAACTGAATTTTATTTAATCTCATTTCGCTCAATTTCCCTCCCTCCCACCTCTCTCCCTTATTCCTCTCAGTTTCTCTCATCATTCAAGTGTGACTCTTTCATACATACACCACAACTTCACAAAAGGCATATCACTCACATTACTCTGGTGGCCTAGGACCAACAAACATCCACCCGTGGGTCCATAGCACCGTATCTTCCGATCGCACGTCTAAAACGTCAGACTCGTGACCTCACTCACTATTTTATGCTGGACTCGTATATTTTCATTCTCTCTCTCTCTCTCTGTCTCTTTCTCTCATTTTTTCTGTTACCTTCAACCATTTCGTTTTTCCCTCTTGGCTCTAAACTACATCAGCACACACAGAGTGTACATAACATTTTGGGATCTCTCTAGCTCCGCAACAAGACTTTAACAAGCTGATTGCTATCAAGGAAACGAGAAAAAGAGAGGAGGATCAAGAGGTGAGGGAGGCCCTCACACGTGTAACGTATGAGTCACTTTGTTCCTCTTCTCTTACCTCGAGAGAAATTCGTATTTTATACAGCAATGTAACGAGTCCAAGAGGAAAAATCCTCTTCCCTTCTAAAATGGACCAGTGGGGCAAAATGAACCGGAATTTTTTTTTGTGGGTGAAGGGTTCTTTATAAAAATTTGAAAAAATTACACAACAATATAGATGTATTGGTGAATCTTCTCAAATTTTTTCAGATTTTTCGGCACAGTTTTTCGGTCTGAAAAAAATTCCTCAATCATTTTTTTCCGGTTTTTCCTATTCCTCGATAAAACGATAGATATCTTTCAGTGTTTTCACGATCTTTCTGTTTTCTCTATTTTTCTTTTTCTTCGGCACCGAGTGGTATCGTAAAAGGTAAAACTGAAGAGGCGTTCAATGCTCGCGTTTCAGGTGCACACACACCATTGGCTACTACCTGCGGTCGTATTATCGTTACCATAGTACCTCGAGTAAATATCCACAGCGGGAATCTGTCTTCGGAAACGGGTCAGAGCCGGCACTCGCTTCAATTATGCTAATTTTAAAAAGCCAGAAGATACTAATGTACATAAACGTATTCATGATTTCATTTCTATCGCTATTAAATGTTTTTCCCATTGGGGAAAAAAAGAGAATATTTTTTTTTTTTTTTTTTTTCATTGAGACAACGAATGATGTAAATGTTACAATTTGTTGAGTCTGAGGCAATTCATTGTGGGTGGTCATAGCGCCATTATTAGCGAACAATGTTTCCATTACGACAGGGAAGCCATGTCAAGATTGACGTGAAATAACATTCTACCTTTTTGTATGTAATTATTTTGTCAATGCCGAGGCAGTGACGTTGAGGCACTTGTCAAGATTGTCGATTGGAAAATGGCGAATGAAGATAGGAGTTTGTGGTGAAATAATTGTCGTGAATTTTTGTATTGAGGTAGTATCAAAGATGATTTTTTTACATTTTTCTGAATTGTCTCATAATTTTTCTCCGTGCAGTTTATGAGATATGAATTATCAAAGTTACTGAAAATAGCGGTGATGGGGATGAAACGCCCTAAATCGGACAGAAATAAAGAAATTACTAAAAAACCACAGGGTTGACCCATTATTTAAAAACTATTGGCGAATAGAAAAGCATTTTAACTAAATAATAGAAGAAAAAAATATTAAATTCACCGTATAGTTATTGAGAAATTTTAATTAGAAGGTAGTCGTAACTATTTGCCTCTCTCTCTCTATCTCATGCATGTGATAGGAGATTAATGTAAAAATAAAGGCGAGAGAAAAAAAATTATATTCACAAGCTGCAGATATGACTTTCGAATAGTTTAATCACTTTTTCGGGTAAATTAAAGCACTTTTTCCCGAATTATCAGCAAATAATTGGAAATTAACCTAAAAATCCTCATTTTTTAATACCTTAAAATGAAAGAATCATTGCAGATTTTTGTATCAAATTCATTAGAATATCTCAATCAATCCGCAATAATTCAAAAAATCTGAACAATGAATCTTTTTTTGTCCCATTGTTGCAGCATCAATCCTTCAGATGAAGATAACAAGTTACGATTTTTTAATGATCTCAGTAATGTCAAATATAAGTACAGGCGCCTGTCCCTCGTCAATACCCAATAATTCTCATGTGCTTCTATGATATGATAATGTGACGTTTCATGTATCGATTATGCATGTAGGCTCACGTATGATAATTTTACTAGACAAAGCTGCATTGTCGGTACATAAATTCAATCGATACGATATAGCAATAATTTCTTTTTTTTTCTCTTTTCAACACAAATTTTTAACATTTCATCTCTACTCTCTGTTGATATACAACGTGGCTTTATTCACAAGAGTGTAACCGCCCACTGGTGTAAATTTTATAGGTACACTTTCGAACCACTTTGTTTTTCACTGCCTACATAGATGTTAGAACTTTTCCAATTCCTCAAAAATAAGGAAAAACGAGTGAATAGAAAGAAAGTTTAGAAGAAAAAAAAATTCTATAAATCGCAGAAAATCATTCAATTTATTTTTTATTTCTAGCAGAAGATAAATTTTATTGTGTAAACTGTTGAAAAAAAAATGTAGCGATAATTTCAGAAAGTGAGAAACATTCAAAATATTTCAACGGCGTCAATACCGATCTTATCTTCATGGTCATGGATTCTCAGTCCGATCCTTTTAATTAGTTCCCAGGTTTTTAAGAGTATAAGCATCAACATTTCCACTCTATCCTCGGGGCTATCTTCTTGACTTGGGTATTCTCGAACTATCGCAAAGAGATAAACCACCAGCCAACACAGAAAAGCAAAGAGCCCAATATCTCACTCGTTAATAACGACAATTTGTCAGAAAAAGAAATACTTTGACACTCGATTATCTAACGAATTACAGTAGACTTACAATAAAGTTGGATCTATTAAGGGTTTGTGTTGTGTTTTCAAATCAATTGTTTGACGATATTTACCAATATTTTCATGATAAAAAAGTGTCAACGAGTGTGAAAGGCAATTAGCCGTTTTTTTTTAATTTCATTAAAAAAAATCATAATTATTGCAAAGTATAGGGTTGAGGGGTAACGAAAGGCCTTATATATATGTCCTAAATTTTTGAACTGATTGTTTGACGATATTTATTGATATTTTCATCATAAAAGACTGTGAATGACTGAAGAAAGTAATTAAAAAGTCAATATTTCATGAAAAAATCAAAAAGTCAACTGATTAATTTATTCATTTATGTCTTATTTATTGAGTCTTTGTCTTTTAATGTTGTGAATTAGTAAAATATTACATTCAATTGGAAATGAACAGTGTAGAAGAAAAATTGAAATATCCTCTGGGTTTCTCTATGTTAAATTTTAATATTATGACAACTTACATTTATCTAAAGGTGATTAACCATAATAATGAATATTCATCAAACATTTGTGATAAAACAAGATTCAGCTTATGTAAAGTAATTTTTCTTGATTGTTTATTTTAGAGCCTGAAGGTGCTCCTGATCGGGAGCGAAACGGCGCGAATTTAGAAAATAAATGTAAAGATTGACATTTACAATTTATTTTATTTGGTCCAAATATCCCACATAAACTCGAATCAAAAATCTATAATAATATGGACACGAAAACACACAGCAGTTAAACTGAATATTATATTCATGAATGTCAAACTGACTTTATGAACTTTCAAAACTCTTAGGGGAACTTTCAGAGGAACTTTTAGAGAAACTTTTGGGAAAACTTCTAGAAGAACTTTTGGGGGAACTTCCAGAGGAACTTTTCAAGAAACTCGTAGAGTAACTCATCACGATGAATAATAATATCCAAATGTTGACCAATTCTTCAAATTATTGGGAAACACGAATTCTCTAATGCTTATAAAGTCAGTTTAATGTTTATAAATGTCAATTTGGCATTGATAACCATTTAAAATGGTTCTAAATCTATTGCTAATAATTAATAATTGGATTCATTTCCATTTTTTGATTTAATTTACTGATGTTTTCATAGGGATTTTGGAAAAATAATTAACAACATCAATTATTGTCAAATCGCGACGTTTCGCTGAACAATGCCAGCTTCCTCAGGCTCTGAAAACCAAACGTGGAATATTCTTTTATTACTGAAATACAAAAATCATTTTTTCACATAAAAAAAAAAAAAAAAAAAACAATTGAACATAATATCTTCATTTGAAATTTCTATTGCTAATGCTACCGTCTCCGGCTGGATTGTGTTCTACTATTCATAATCTACTGTTTTCTCTTTATTTTTGCTTTAGGCTGATTATTTGCTATTTACGCCTGTATCACCAGTGCAATGATACCTACCGTCTTTGCTCACGCCATTGAATTATAATTTTCTGTCGTTTGTACAAAATCACTCGCAACACCCTGTTATTGGCTCCGGCTGTTGGCTTGCATATATCTACTAAATAAATAATAAATAAATAAATAAATTAAAATGAATTTGATTTATAGGCAACTTCAGCCAAGATTCAAACCTTACACCAACGTCTCGGCCCTAATTATCGATAAAAAATGGAGTTGAAAATTCACAATCCACTGGATCTTTCGTTACCCCTTGAGGATGAAACCTCAATAAAGAATTCTGAACGCACATGTAAATTTATTTGAAAGTCTTTTCAATTGTTTCTCCCTCAAAACAAAAATCCAACAAATTGACGGAAAAACCTCTTTGTGTCCTTGAAAAAAAAAACACAAGCAAAAGGCAATTGGAAATTTCCTGCTAGTGGATTACACGTTTCATACATAAATAATTGTCATTTCCACTCTACAGTGGTGGCACTTATTCCAATTAGCGTACGACAGGCTTAATAACCTGGCTTTACGCGAATGTTATATCTCTTACCGGACGTAAGCTGTAACTGATTCTAGAACATGCTGATACCTGCCGTGAACAACTTGTTATAATCAAAAAGATATTTCCTCCAATTAAACTGAGATATATATATATGTATATATTTTTTCTTCAATATAAGTAGAAATAGTAAAATAGTGGATAATACGTGGATTAGAAATTACAGAATCACAGTGAATCACATCGATCATTTGAAATGGCTCATGGGCTCAAGTAGTAAAAACAGGAAATGTATTCAATGACAATAATAATAATGACGTATAAATACACTTATTCACGAGAGATAATCTAAGTGAAACGTCACATTAGTGCAGAATGGATTATTCCATATTTTTTTGTATTTTTTTTTTCTTCTTTTTTCCTCTCAATTTTAATGAAAATGAGGGAATTTTGTGAGGAAATTGTGGGAGACGATTGAAATATAAAACATCGACTTCCTCGAGTTAATATCCCTTTCATTTAGTGTTTCATATACACCTGAGGAAATATAAACTAATATCAGGAAGGTAAATGTATTTGTATGTCGTAAACAGTAAAATCAAAAGGGGGCTAACGTCGACATTTTACAAACGCGTTGTATATACGCGTTGGATGGTAATAAAATTCTCAATTTAATGAGCCCACCATGAATGTTGTCCAAGTTGAACAACGGTGGAAAAAAAGGAGGAGGGGGTGGGGGGGGACAAAAAATTATGATAAAAGAAGGCCTCAAGAAAGAAAGGAAAGTTTTTGCAACAAAAAGGAAGTATTATCAGGGAGTGAGATTAAGGCAAATAAAGGGGGGCATTCTTTCAGTTTAGTTTTGTGAATTCTTATTTAAAATAAGAGAAAAATCTTCGTTTTTCTCTTATTCTTTGGATTCATTTTGATATTTTAAGATGGCAGAAGTTCTTGGACAGGACTAACCAATATAGTATTCAATAAATGTATCATAAATACGGGCATTAGACGAATGACGAGGCGATAGGTTGTTTCTTTTTTTTTTTTTATAATAATAATCCCCTGGTGGCTGTAGAGTCGAAAAGCCCGCCTCT
This sequence comes from Aleiodes leptofemur, assembly GCA_963942555.1. Taxonomy (NCBI): domain Eukaryota; kingdom Metazoa; phylum Arthropoda; class Insecta; order Hymenoptera; family Braconidae; genus Aleiodes; species Aleiodes leptofemur. Next base: position 4,218,526 of record OZ012613.1, read on the forward strand.
CTTTATTCTTATATGGAAAAACCGTAGTCTGTTCAACGGCCCACGTGAACGAACCACTTAGCCAGGTTCTTTAATCCTTATCTATGCGTATCGAGAATATATGCAATTCAGTGTGTGTCTGTGTGTGTATATATATGAAAGAGGCACATGTGCATGAGGCGAAAAATATTTTAGGCCGAGTCAAATCAATTCTATTCTCTTGTTTCTCCACTTTTTTTTATTGGGCCAGATCGGGGCAAAACGATCGAGGATTTTTATTCGGAGTGAAGGACTCTACAAAAAAATCTGAAAAAATTTGAGAAGATGCTCCAACATGTCTCCATTATTGGTGAATTTTTTCAATTTTTTTCAGAGAGGCGCTTTTTTTTCTTCCAATAATTTGACTATTAATCGACTTCAAATAAATACAAAAATTGACCTTGACAGCATTAGCACGCAATCTTTCGAGATTTTTTTCAGGGAGAAGAACTTCACGAAAAAATCTGAAAAAATTTGAGAACATGCTCTAGTATAGCTATATTGTTGGTGAATTTTTTCAAATTTTTTCGGAGAGCTGCCGCTTTTTTCTGATAATTCGACTCTTAAGATCTCGGGATATTCTATCAAAGTCGAAGACTTCGTAAAAAAATCTGAAAAAATTTGAGAACATGCTCCATTACATCTATATTTTTGTTGAATTTTTTCAAATTTTTTTGGACACATGCCTATTTATTCTGATGATTTAAATTTTAATCTCTCGACTTTCGTGAAATTGAAAGACAAGGATCTTTACTAACTGCATTTCGCTACGGACCTATCCCAAGGGTTAATAGGTGTGTCTTAACGTAGCACCTGAAGCAAACACTGGAGATGTAGTGGCTCTCTACTTGTCGTCCCGGTGGATTTGCCGATTCGATACACTGGCTCACATTATAAACTTCATGTTAACCCCATTAGCTACAGGCTGTCGAAAAAAAAAAAAGAAGAGGAAAGAAAGAAAGAAAGAAAGGATGTTGGTATTTATGTGAGAGAGATCCTTGGAATCTCTCTTTTCCATCATTGTATTTCGATTTTTTTCATGAACAATAGAGAGTACAGAAGAGATCTGAAGTATTTGATAAAAGATGATCTGTAACTCGAGAGAATCGAGAAAAACTTTCCACAAAATATTCACATTCAAAGAATTCATTGGCACTTTCTTCTTAATTTAAATTGCACAAAAGTTGAAAATTAGACAAAAAATTTGGGCAATCAATCATTTGTCTTTCATTAAACTGAAATTTTTTAATTCTAAAAATGATTGAATATCTCTGAATAGCAGCCACACATTCGTGCATCTACTACGTAGATAAAGCAAGTGATTCATGGGCTCAAAATTCAAGATTATGATGATGAAACCTCACGTGATGATGCTGAATGTACACGTTTCGTGTTCATCGTATCCTTTATGTCGTTTTATAAAGTTTCCTTTTATACTTAGATCATACCAAGATTGAAAGATCCATTTATCACTGATCTCAAAGAGCTTTATTTCATGTGAAACAATTTTTTTTTCATTTTATTCATTTTTCGAGAGAAACCATGATTTTGCGTGAATGTTGAATTTTAATATTCTTGCAGAAAATTATATTATATATATATATCTATATATAAATGATATTTCGGCTCTTTTCTTTTCCCCCATTGAGAACTAAAAAATTGATGCTGAAGGTGTGGTGAAAAAGAAATCTGTAATTACTATTTCCGATGGAACTACTGGATATATATATATACCTTTAAAAAAAAAAACCCCTCTTCTTTTTGTTTCGTGATGCAAAGTAATCGGTGAACGATCGAAAAACGGCTACCTTAAACCGTTTTTTGTGGGATTCTTTTTCCCCCGATAGCCGACAGACTCCTCATTAAATGCTTGATTGCTTATGCACACGCAAATATCGACACACGCGACTGTAACATGTCCAAAACTTCTTCCCAAACATGTCAAAAACGTATTTTATTTATTTTTCTTTGAATTCGCCTGCTTTCAACCAGTTTTTCAGATTAATTACTTTTTTTTTTCTTTTTCATCAAGTGAAGTAAAATGAACAGTTGCATTGAATATTTTTACTGAATATGGAGAGAAAATTGAATAAATTCTTGACATGAAGAAAAAAGGATTAAATTTTTACGGTCACTCCAAAAGGCGTCTCACGTCAATTACAAAAAAAAAAAAAAAAAAAAAAAAAAAAAGCACAATGCATGTGTCATGATATCAATGATGACAAAGAACAGAGAAATTTATTTCTGACAAAAATACTGCGGCATTCCATATAAAACGGAGTTATGGGCTAGATTATCCAGAGGATTTGTGTCATGTGTCATTGAGATGGGACCAAATAGAAATGTTGCTGCTTGAGTTGATCTCAAGTAGCCGAAATAAAGGGGCAGAGATATTTAAACCAGTTGGGGGGATTAAAATTATTAACTATGGAATTTTTTGGGGGGATTATTTTCGAGGAGACATTCAATAAAGTTCACACGTTCGTCCAGGACCTCTTGATAATGTTAACTTTTCGTCCTTATCCCTACTTCGTAAAGTAGTGCATTCTCCTCTGCGCATTTTACTGTGCGGAATGTTAAAATATGTCCAAAAATTCATTTGAAATGTTGGGTTTCTAAATTTCAAGGGAAAAGCCTGTAAATTATAAATTTCCGAACTCACTGTTCAACCATGATGATTAATTTTTTCAATTAAATAACAGAAGCATCAACTTTTCAATTAGTTGCATCAAACAAGAAAGTGACACTCTTTTACAATAGAATTATTAAAAATTTTAAAATTGTCAGGCAATTAATTTGAAAATTCTGCAGACATTATGGCTGCAACTTTATTGGAAGTCTACTGTATCTTATTGATTGATCTATCAACACAGCAAGAACAAATGTTTGAAATTGCGATATTTTTGTAGACAATTCTAAAAAACTTTGGAGACGCTGCTGCTAGTAAATGGCAATTTTTATATATTTTTTTGATTTTAAGATATTTTTCTCTAACTAATGTCTTAAATTAAGATACTTATTTCTACAGAGTAGCTGTCGCCTTTTATTAGATCTAATATTTGCTGAAATGAAGGATAATCTAGTGCAAGGAAGTTATTCTTCATGTTTTTCATTGATATGACAATTTACATTTCATTACTTTAGAAACAAAGTGGCGCAAGTGCTATGTATAAGCACAGCACTTACGCCCCTTTGTTTCTAAGACGACGATTTAAGGCTCTGAAGAACTTGAAGATGCTTCTAATCAAAAGTGAAACGTCGCGAATTTAGAAATAAATATAAAGATTGACAACTACAATTTATTTGGTCCAATATCGCGATGAACCTTCAAATTATAATCAAAAGTACGCTGAGAAAAAAAATAGTGTTAAAAACAATCAAATATTGAGGCAATTGGTCCTTAGCAAATATTTTTTTGAAATAATTAAAAAAGTTGTTGAATTTACTGAATTTAGTCAATTCAAACAGATTCACTAGTTGAATTGACTAAAGTAAGTAAGCTCAACAGCTGTTTTCAATTATTTAATAAAAATATTTGCTAAGGGACCATTTGCCAATATTTGATTGTTTTTACCATTATTTTTTTTTTCACTGTATGGGTGAAAACAAAAAGAAGAGAAAATTTACTATAACATTCGTCCTTTTAATTATTCAACCGATGATTCAGCCTAACTCTTACATTACTCCAAACATTCAACCAAAGTCTCTGCTGAATCACCGGAAAATTAGGATTCGCAGAATCACTAACTCCAAGCATCTCCGGTACTTCAATGGATAAACATCTTTCACAACTCGGTGTCTCAAGGAAAAAAAAAAATTTATCATACACTGACCTGCGGTTAGCCACCACGAGTGTTTTCTTCTTTTTTGCGAGAAAAGAAATTGTGCCACGACGATAAATTAGTCTGGACATTCCACGGAATCTAGTCACCTCAAACATTAAGTGAGAATCTGGGATTGGATGGAGTGAGAATTGTGGCTCTCTTGAGATTAATATTTTACCCCTCATAATACAGAAGGAAGGGCGTGAAATTCCACGTAACAATAATAATAAAGAAAAAAAATGTTACGAATTTATTATGTTTTTTTCTTTTTTTCCACTTCCTTCATACACTAACAGTAGCTTATCACGAAATGGCATTATGCAAATGATAGATGAACACCAATAATTTTCATGTAATTCAATAATTTTCGTAAATTTCGTGGAGATTAAACTTTTTTTTTTTTCATTCATTTTATAAATAGTTTCTTAACCAAGCCACAAAACAACATGAATAACAGTAATTTCGTGGTTATTGTGACGAATCGAGAGATATTATCGCTACCATCGATACATTCTTAGAAATGATCAGCATGAAAATACATGACAATTTCATGTCCTTCAGTCACACCCATTTATAATGATTATTTTATAATTCATAAATATAGTATGCTATTTCCTGAATACAATCTCACTTCGATAAAATTTATTTGCTGTGTTTCATCACAAGTTTTTTTTTCCTCCTCTCCCCTCCCCTCCCCCTCCCCCTTCTCATTTCCATTATTAAGTACAGAAATTTAGTTGTGAAATAAACTGAAAATTGCAAAGAATTGTTAAGTTAGATTCAATGGACAAAGGATGTTGTAGAAGTACGAAAATAATCAAATAAAAAATAACGTGAATAATATTATGGAGCTTAATGCTGTATATTACGTGAATTTAATGATCCATGTATACCATACGCATCTTGCTTCCGTCGATATTATCATGCAGTGTTGTTAATATTTTTTTTTTATATTAATATCAGTATTGTATCTTTAGTACCATATACTCCTTGCCTATTCTGGGAAAAATAAATTGTAGTGTACGTAATTGATATTGCTGGATAAATATCGTTGCTGCAGAGTAAAAGTGGCGTAAGTGCTATGTTTATGCATAGTACTCACGTCATTTTAAATCTAAGATGACGATATCCATTAAATTGAGGAAAATGAAAGTAAAATAATCATTAAAAAAATTGAATTAATTCTTTAAAAATCACTCTCTGCTATGAACACAATCCATCTATGATTGAATAATAATAATAATTCATGTGTGCATGATGCAAAGAATATTGTAGTGTATCCCCTCTCTAATATCAAAATTTACAATAATTTATTGCAAGTCAAATCAATTTTATTCTCTTTTTTTTCAATTTTTTTGAAAATTTTATGAAGAAGAATTGAGGGAAAATGATCCACGATTTTTTTTGGAGTGAAGAACTTCATGAAAAAATCTGAAAAAATTTGAGAAGATGCTCCAGTATGTCTATATCGTTGCTGAATTTTTTCAAATTTTTTTGTAGCTGCGCCTATTTTTTCTGATCATTCGACTCTTAATCCTTCGAATTTGGTGAAAAACAGAGATAAATGAAGAAAAATAAAAGTAGAATAATAATTTGAAAAATTGAATTTACTCTTCAAAAATCACTCTCTATTCCAAAAAATCCATACATGATTGAATAATAATAATAATAATCATGAAAAAAAAAAAGAAGAAGGAGGTTACACCAGGGGCGCCACGAAATTATTTCGTCTGGTTCTCACGTTCGTCAGGACACCCTGTAGATTATCTCACGTGGTGAGTTTCGGCACAACGCCGTAGAAGACGCAAGATGCATTCCAATGCAAATAACTCGCCCGCGGGTCGCGATGGAACGTAATCGTTGCAATTTCATGCTTCTCAGAAAATATTCAACTTCTTCTTTTCCCTCTCATTGCATCGTGTATTTCCTCATTTCACTGGCCAGTATTATGAAGTTTCATCACTTTGGATTTTGTCTTTTTTTATTTCTCTTATTATTTTTACTTTGTTTGTAAGAATTTACATTTTCATTGGCTTTGGGATGAAAAATAGGAGTACAATTAAATAGATGTTGAGTGGAAGGTACCAATCAGTTAATCAACCACCACTTGAGAAGATAAAGGAGTGAGAATACTAAGTGATGATTATGAATGAGAGATCTTATTTTGCATTCTGAATGCGCTGGGAGCTGAATATATTGAGATAATGCTTGAACGGAAGAAATCTAAATTTTTGGTCAGGGATAGTGAAGAGAATTCATGTATCAAAAATGCCTATAGAAAATTTCTACAGATTTATTCTATAGAAAATTTCTACATATTTATTTAATAGAAAATTTCTATAGATTTATTCTATAGAAAATTTCTATAGATTTATTCTATAGAAAATTCTATAGGTCCATAACATATGATATTGAAATATTTTTTAGAGAAGCTGGTAAAGTTAAGAGGATGAGCACAAAAAAACGCAAAGTTTATAAATAATTTTTCTATAGACACAAAATTTCATTATAGAATCACATGCAACTTCACTTGTATAGAAACAATTCTTAAAGAAACAATAGCTATAGAAAATATTCGAATATCATATACTATAAATTTGTAGGATTCTCTATGAAAATATTCAATAGAAATATACTACAGAAGTATTCTATAGGAGTATTCTACGGGAGAATTCTATAGAAATACTCTATAGAACGATTCTATACAAAAAAAAATCTATAGGAATACTTTGTAGAAAGATTCTATATAAATAATATTTATATAGAATAATATTTATAAAGAATATTTATTAAATATTCTACAAAAGTATTCTATAGAAATATTCTATAAAAGTATTTTATAAAAATATTCCCCAGAAGAATTCCATAGAAGTATTCTATAAGAGTATTTCCATGAAATAATTCTATAGAAACACTATATGAATACTCTATAGAAATACTCTATGGAAATATTCTATGGAAATATTCTATAAAAATATTCTATAGAAATGCTCTATGGAAAAATTCTATAGAAATACTCTACATAAATACTCTATGGAGAGATTCTATAGAAATTATTTTTATTGAAATTTTTCATATACATTCCCTTTTCCTATTCAATTAATTTATTTGAAGATTTTGACTTTCGCTGGTTATTTGATATTGGATATGATGGCTATTGGCTCTGGGCGACTGCTCAACTCCACGTCATTCTTTATCAACATTTACACGGGTAAATTTCATCCATATTCCACTCGAGGGGAAAGGATCCGTAATAAACTCGTCGAGAGTTGAAACACAAAAGTGGATGTAACGTATGAGGCGAGGAAAGAGCGTGAAATGAGTAACTGCATGCCCATCATTCTCATATAAAGAATTTTTCTTCTCTCTCTCTCTCGTTTATCTCAGATTGAAATGGAATATTTCTCAAATAATTTCATTTGTTTCGTGTGTTCTTTTTTTTTGCACTTTTTCGATGGGGAAAAAAGGATAAATCAGGTGTTTTTATGGATTTTTTTTGGTTTCTTCTTCTTTCAGGGTAGTCGGAGCAGTTGTTGTTGGGGCTGCGGTGTGCAGTCGGATTCCGGGATTGGCCAAAAGTCAGCGTGAACAGTGCAGAAAGGCGCCTCACGCGATGCCAGCAGTTGGTGAGGGCGCCGAATTGGGTCTTCGTGAATGCCGACACCAATTCAGGCATCATCGATGGAATTGTTCGCACGTTGCTAATGATCGGGTTTTCGGACACGTTGTGGTTGTTGGTAAGTGGTTGAATGATTTTCTTCAGGAGTTTTGTGATAAAAAAAAAGAATTTGAAATCAATTTTATGTATATTTTTGTTTATATTTATTTTGTGTATAAGCATAGCACTTACGCCCATTTAACTCTAAGTCGACGATATTAATTCCAAAATTTTTATGTAAAATACGAGATTTAGGAGTAGAAAAGGATGGGGCAAAAGAAATCTTCGCGGTGACATGATTCAGAAATTTTTTTCGAAGTTTAGTCCTTCATGACAAAATTAGAAAAAAATTTGAGAAAATGTACCAATATGTGGACATTGTTGGTGAATTTTTTCAAATGTTTTTGCATACGCCTCCGTTTAAAAAAAAAAATAAAAGTCTGTATAAAAAAAGGTTTCTTGATATTTTTTAAAAGAAACTACAATTTTTTGAAGTCATTCACTTGACTGACGACGTAAATTTCTAAAAAAAAATGAGAAACTTCCCATTTTTCCATGATATTCACACGAAAATTTATGTGACTTTCCAATAGCCACATAAAGAACCAACATCTCTCGCAATAAGACGTTATTTCCTTGGAATAATAATTAAAATTCTTAAATAATTTAATAAGAGATTTATAATTGAGCCAAATTTTTTAAATGAATTATAAACGATTAAAAAATCATGTCTCTCCACATTTTAACTGAAATTTCGACGTTTAAAAATACATGGATAAACTGGTTGATATGAAAATTCATTAAGTCAAGAGCGTGACCGTGGAACTTAATCGAACGTAAAACGTTTTACTTATAAAAGAAGTGGAGTTTGTATTATGCCCGCGGTATATATAGGCTCTGTGTGTGCACCCGAGGGGTACCGCCCAATCCGTATTTATAATCAACTGCATTTAAAAGAAAACTGGTTTAAAAAGGAGAACTGGTGTTAAATAGATACGAATACTCGAAAATTAGATAGACATTGTAGAATTCTTCATTTTTTAAAATTTTACTTCAGGTAGTCGTCATAAAAGACGTTTTAACAATTTATTGTTAATTATTAAGAAAAGAAACATCTTAGGAATTTCCCAGTACAGTTAACCCCTTATTTTTTTGATGCCATATCAAAGATGATGTTTTTTTACATTTTTCTGAATTTTTTCATAATTTTTGTCCATGCAGTTTATGAGATATGAACTATCAAAGTTACTGAAAATAGCGGTGGTGGGGATGGAACGCCCTAAATCGGACAGAAATAACGAAATTACTAAAAAACCACAGGGTTGACCTATTATTTAAAAACAATTGGCGAAGAGAACAGCATTTTAACTAAATAATAGAAGAAAAAAATAATCAATTTACCGTATAGTTATTGAAAAATTTTAATTAGAAGGTAGTCGTAACTATTTGCCTCTCTCTCTCTATCTCATGCATGTGATAGGAGATTAATGTAAAAATAAAAGGCGAGAGGGAAAAAATTATATTCACAAGCTGAAGATATGACTTTCGAATAGTTTAATCACTTTTTCGGGTAAATTAAAACACTTTTTCCCCGAATTATCAGCAATTAATTGGAAATTAACCTACAAATCCTCATTTACAACCTTAAAATAGTGGAAAAATCTTTGAAATTTAAATGAATAGAAAGGCTCCTCCTTTTTTTCAATTTTCAGAATAAAACCAAATGCCTCAAACTTTTTTTTTCTAATTTAAAATAAATTTAAAAATTGTCAGGCAATAATTTTTTAATTTTTTTTTTTTTTCTATTTAAAAACTAGACATTAAAAATAATTTATTTTACAATCTCCTGGGGAATACACGCGAGGGCATTGATGTGGGAAGTGAGGATGAGTGTGGAACATGGTATTTGGCTTGCAGGCGACCACAGTGGTAGCAAAACATAGATACTTTGACGCCCACACGCGTTTGAATTAAACGATCCAGGAACAACGGTGTTAATGCTTTTCAAATCGATGTAGCTGTGAAATTTTCGAGGTAGAATAGAAATAAAAAGAAAACTGTAAATTAATGATCAATACAAAACGTTTATTTTTATTGCTTTTTTTTTTTTTGCAAATTGTGTATTATTTTCACATGCTTGTGAAGATGTAGAAATGATAATCGGTGATAAGACAACATAAATGTACAAGATATAATCCAAATGTTATGAGTTGAATGTGATGCGTTACGCTCGTCATAAATATCACTAAATACCGGGGAGGGATATTTGTCATGTTGGAATTAAAGGGAATGGGTTGTGCGTTAAATTGTATTACATGGGTAGTGTAAGAGGGATCAAGGGATTATGTGATTCAAAAGGTAACAAGTGATTTATCTTGAAGGATCTAAATTTCTTTTATTATTCTTCATGGAATGAGAAATATTTCAGAACTAAAGTCATTTCAAATATTGTAAATTAATTAATAATTTGATAGTGAAGAGGTAAAACGGGATAAGTCTATATAATATCTCAGAAACTAATGGAGATACGCCCTTCTTGCCAGAATCATTTTTTATAGAAATAGACAATTTCAAAGGCTACATAAAAATGGAGATACGCCATTTTTATCCTAATTCATTTTTGTAACCCTCAAAATTCTCTATAAAACAGGATTCAAGCATCAAAAGGGCGGATCTCCATTAGTTTTTGAGATATTTTTATTTTCATTTCTTAGTTTATTCTCATTTTTTTTTTTATTATTATTATTCCGATTTTTATTGTCAATTCAATTATCAGATGTTAAATAAGATGTAAATAACACTAGACTGAGAAAAAAAGAAGTCGTAAAAATGATCAAATATTTAGTTCATTGGTCATGAGTAAATATTTTCTTGAAATAAGGATGTTGTTGAATTTACCGAATTTTGTTCATTTGAACAAATTAACTGTTTGAATTTATTGAATTTTGTTTATTGAAACAGTTAATTTGTTTGAATAAACGAAATTCCGTAAATTTAACCATTTTTTAATTATTCCAATTAAATATTTTCTATGGACCAATGGAACAAATATTTGATGGTTTTTACCACTTTTCTTTTCAGTGTAAATTTGATTTAAATGAAGTATAACTGTATCGACAATCATGAAACTTTAAGGCTCCAATGAATTTTATAAATCTGGAATCTTCAATCGAATAAAGAAAGAAAGGAAGATATTTGATTCAAAAGATGAGCGCACAAAATTGACTTGTCTCGTTTTACCACTTCACTACTAAATTTCTTGAGTACTCCGCAAAATTTATGCATAATCAGCACTTTCAATTAGTTGTAAGAGAAATTATTATGTAAATAGTCATATTTCTTTCTCATTGACAAACGATGAAAGTGACTGATCGATCGACATGAGAGAAATCGCTGTAGAAGAGAAATGCTATATACTGCAATAAAAAGGAAGCTGGATTATAAAAGTGGGAAGAATTTTTAAATGATGAAGAAGGAGGAACTCTCTGTTGAGTTGAGAACCGCAAGTGGAGGGGGAATGTTAATTTAATTAGGTGAATTAACAGAACCACTCAACATATCTCAACTGCACGAATTTCTTCGTCATTACGTGTCCCGTACTTTTAACATTGTTCATTTCTCAAGTCATGAATGTTTCAATGTTTCAAGATCATAAATAACCGTCAGAAATGAAAAAAAAAAATATCTCAAAGTCTCGTTGAGTTTAATTATCATGTTTTCAATTCTGACACTATGTGCAATTTCATTTGAACTTATCTATCAGAGGGGATAATTAAATGTCCATCGATTAAATTCAAATGTTTCTACGGCTAATAAATTTAAATGTTCAAATGTAACTCCAGTCATTTAAGACAGCTCTGAAAAAAAAAAATTAGTTAAGAGTATTTTATTCGCGTGGGTTGTTTCTCTACTTGTTGCTTGTATATATATATATACGTATATATATGTATGTGAGTCTCTCTTGCTTGAAGATCCTTTTTTTTTTAAATCAGTTAGAATAAATTTCGAGGGAACTCTTCTTCACTGCTAATTTGATATTAATAAAATCACTGAGTGAAATTTAATGATTAGACTTTTTTAATTTATCGTGTATTTTGATTCAACACCAATTTCTCGCTCAATTCAAATAATTTGGTGATAAATTTGACTCTGTACAGATTTAATTCATGCATTCCCATCGCAGTTATTTTTATAAACAGTAAAAAAAAAATTAGAAAATTAATTCAGATGAATAAAATGTTAATTTATTTCACAATATAAAATTAAGAGATTCATGGTATTTTCCAAAAATATATATATATATATATATATAGATATTTCACTTTTAAAGGTATCTCATTATCTCTATTGGATTAAGCCAAGTAATTTTGGAGCTTCAGGTATTTTTTGGCCTCTCGATAAGTGGAGAATCTTCTCACACTGGGATAACGTCATCGACACCAGCATTAATGGTCTCACCTTATCATCTCACACACATACACACACAAAGAGTGCCCAATTTTTTCCACATTCACTTTATTTTTTATTCTATACATTTTCTTCCTCTTCTCTCTCTCTCTCTCTCTCTCCCTCCATTTATTTCCTTTTTTCTTTGTATTTTCATTCTTGTTTCACTTCAACCTTTGATTTTTTCACCTCTTCTCATTCATTCCTGCCTTATCCATCTCGAATAACTGGATTGGCCCACACTCAGTGTGCTGTTACGATACACCTACCCATCGTGTTCCTCTTCCCCACTAAATCAATATTGATTGGAAGCCAAAAAAAAATTGATATCGTTAATTCTTTTTTTTTTCACCTTTCTCCATCCTATCGAACAATCCCCTTTATCCCTGGTCCAGCATAATTATTGTTATGAATCATAGTAACAAATTATATTCAGAATCGACTGAGGTTTTTTCAGAGGATCATAAATACTAAATGAATTTTTTTCCAAAACTTTAAGTTGAACATTAGAAATAATTATTTATCGAGATTGTCGATGATTTTCATCGTTTATTCACTTTATCGCACGCTGTGCGAAAAGTGGCCACTTTATGCACGTTGCGCATGCGCTCTCCAGCACTTTCCACACGTTGTACAATAAAATACTGTACTTCATACGTGTGGACAGTATTTTTATACTTTTGTGATAACAAAATTCATCTTTGGCTCTTTCTGCACCTTTTACAATCGTCAGAAAATACTTTATCGCACTTGTTAGGTAAAATACGAGAAAACCGGGGCAAAATGATCCAGAAATTTTTTTCGTAGTGAAGGGGTTCGCAAAAAAATCTGAAAAAATTTGAGAAGATGCTCCAATATGTTTACATTGTTGGGTAATTTTTTCAGATATTTTTGTGAAGGCCTTCACTTTTTAAAAAATTCCATCAACTCATTAAGTCCGAAAAACAATTTTTTCTATTATCAAATTCAAGAATGATAATAATGCAATAAAAACAGGCAATATTATGAATAGTAACAAATGATCTGTGAACTAATGTCATAATGCCCACCAAATTGATACACCCAATGACATTGCACTTTATTGCATAAATTTTTCAATTGATTAAATGCAAATTGTAACATGGACACTCATTTGACAAGACTAATCGCCAACTTTCCCATCAATACTGTCTCTCTATCATGCACACACACACACACAAACTACTGTACACACTGCAGAGAAAACTCATCCACCCAACGCTCGATGCCTGGATATATTCTATGAATATTCAGTATTGAATATATAAATACATTGATACGATATTGAAACGACTAACTACCGTATTCATATCTTACACTGGTTAGTGGAATACACACGCACCGTATAGCGCCACATCTTTCCGCGATTCACCCGTGTGTATCAAACACACGCGGGGCTCTTCTCTCTCTCGTGCAACGTTGAACGATTGGCAATGCGTGTGTGACGCCATGTTATACGCTGAGTGTGGATAATTGTGTATAGGTCTCTTTGCCCATCCACTACAATCTGTCTCTGTCGACTTTATCTCACTGCTAATTTGTCCGGTTATACCCTTCGTCTTGATTCCAACCCGTTTTATATCGCATTTTGCACCAGTGTATGTGCACGTAAAACGAAAGGGTTGGAGATTGTGCAAATAGTTTGAGGTTGTATTTGTGTGTATATTGGATTCAATACCGCGGTGGGATATACACCCCGTGGCGCCAAGAAGGAAGCTTTCATATCATTTGCCGCCAAGATTAATGCGCTCTCCTTTTTTTTAACCTCCAAATTCCTCAACTATTTCTAGAATTCCCGCGCTTTTTTTTCATTCCGATTTGGGCCATTAATAACGTGCTGGGGCTAGTGCGCATGCGCTATAGATCCACAGGATCTATAGCGCATGCGCAAAGGTGAAATTTATATGATATTTATGATGTAAATATACATTTAATGTATTAAATATAACAAAAAATTTTTTTTTTAAGCGCTATACATTCTGTGGATCTATAGCGCATGCCCATCGCACTGAAAATAGTTGCCTCATTAATAGTTGCCATTAATAACGCGCTGGGGCTAGTGCGCATGTGCTATAGATCCACAGGATCTATAGCGCTTGCGCATTGGTGAAATTTATATGATATTCATCATGTAAATATACATTTAATGTATTAAATGTAAGAAAATATTATTATTCTTTTCTTTTAAGCGCTATAGATTTTGTGGATCTATAGCGCATGCGCATCGCACTCAAAATAGTTGCCTCAACCTACAACATGGACTGCGATCCACGCGGTAGATCAATATCCCATAGAAAATTCACAAGATTAACCAATGGATTCCGATCAGGATTGAGTTATAGTCTCTCGTCTGTCGTATACACACATACACATACAGTAGTCCATTCCCTCGGGGCAGAATTTCCTTTTTACCTTTAATACTTAAAAAGCAATACTTGTCGGCGAACGGAAAATCCTTCTTATAAAACATACACAAGTTAATAAATTAATATATCACGGAGGTATATAATACCTCTTTTTTAACTCATTTTCTCCAGTGTTTCTATCTCATGACGACTTTTTTCTTTTTTTATCGATTAAAATCACTAACAAGACTCGGCTGACGACATCCTTATTAAGACGTATACACCGATTCGATACGATGGAGTAAATATTCCAGAAAAATCATGGTTAATGTACGGGGACGCGTATCGTTAAGTAATTTCCTTGTAGTTGAGTGAATCGAGAAAGAAAAAGAGAAAGAGAGATAGAGAGAGAGAAAATGTGAAAGACTTATCTAGTTGTCTGATCAATGTAATTATTCAAGTATACAGCTTTGTCGGGCTATTATTTTTTACTTAGAACTATATATATTTGTCAATTACTCATTTTGCAGTAATGAGTTGTGTTTGTTAATGAGGAAAGGGGCATATTTTTTCATGCAGCAAGATCAGAGGAATGGGTCTCTGACGTAATGCGGGACTGAAAGATCGAGTGATAAATCCAGAGGGCGCCTTGCACTGCGCAGTAGATCACAGCGAGACACCGCGCAGCTGATCTAACCCCCTGTGTCGTGCATCTTCTTTCTTCTAGTACTTGTATCTTTGGGCACTCAGTCAGGGCGTCGTGAAAACACGTGTTTCAATGTGCGTATTGTCAGGGATATTGGTTATCATGCTGTGTTGATTAACGCCACTGGTTGTTAACACGCTTGTCTCTCTGCAAGGCGGAAAAGTAACGAAATAATTTCTTCAGTCAAGTGTATATAATTTACGCACACGTGTTGTCATGTAATAAGAAGGACTAAACCTAATTGAATTTTCGTGTGGGAAACGAAATAATTTCTTCTTTTTTTTTTTACCTTCTAAGAATTCTATTTTTGTTTTTTAAAAGTTCTCACACACACAAGTGCCAAAACACATTTATTTCTGAGAATTGTTTTATCATTCATTTATATTAAAGAGAGAAGTTCCAGGATCAATGTGGGAGCGGCTTTCTCATGTTAAAATAAAATCAGAATTAAGAGAAAATGAGATAAAATAAAAAAGTATTTGAGTGTGTTTAAAAGAACGTAAAGTTGTTTTGAATGCAAATTCAAATGAACCGGACCTCTAGATTTTTTTTTTTCTTTCTTTTTACAAATGCTATTAACTGAAGCGTGGAGTGTGTGTCTTAATTGTAGTAATTGGTTAATTGTCTTGATTATCTGATCACGATTTCAGATTTGCCGGGTTGAAAGGCACGACCAACAGGCTTCACACCATTAAGACGAGGCAGTTATAAGTCTCTGTCATTTGAGGGTTTTTTTTAATGGGGACAAGTGACATATACATCAATGCCTTTGTATTAAAGTCACATTATCATGATTTTAATTAATAGGAGTGCATTTATGAGACTAAATTTATCAATTGCTTATAGAATTCATTTTCATGGTTTTGAGGGGGTGTATATCCCTGTGCTTTCCAAAATATCAATTATTTTTTTTATTCATTCTTTTTCTTTATAATTCTAAGAATTAAAAAAAAATTGTCAAAATCCCACTCCAATAGAAAGTTATGGCAATAACTTTTTTTAAAACCAAATTTTCAACTTTTTTTTGAAGTTCATCCATTCATGGTCGTACAAAATAATGATAATATTGAAAAAATATATGTTTTCTTTTGTTTTCTTATAGTTGAAAGGTCAATAAACAATATTAATTAAAAAATTTATTCTTTCCTCCGCCCTATAGCCTAAATGGAGTTTTGAAACCTAAGAGTTTTGGAATTTACACTATTTTTTCGCATTCCCAGGGATATGTACCCTCTCAATGATAATTTAGACTATCATGAGAGATTGGAAGATGGAAATTAAACAATAGTGAGTCGTTGTCAATTTGCAATGTTTCCCTTATAATTAAAGCTTCTTCAAGCTTTTGAAATTCTCAGTATTTGAACAAATTTAAGCCAATCAGATTCATGTTAATTACTAATTAAAACATTGCAAAAACTCAATAGAATACAAAAATACAATTAATTATAGGAGAAAGTGGGGCAAAATGGACCTCCGATACAGCATGATTCAGGAATTTTTTTTTAAGTGAAAGACTTCATGGAAAATTCTGGAAAAAATTGAGAAGATGCTCCAATATGTGGGCATTGTTGGTGAATTTTTTTGAATTTTTTCGTAGTAGCCTTCAGTAAAAAAAAAATCGAATGATTTTAACCAACAGGTCCATTTTGCCCCCCGTTTCCTCTGCTCTTAAAAAGCTGATGAATCTATGAACATCGTTAACCACCTTCTACAATCTACTTAGTATTAATTTAATTTCAATTTTTCCAATCTCCCATGAAATTTTCTAAAATTTATCAATGTCTAGAATTTCGTTGACACATTTATCGTAATATAAATTTAATGATATTTTAAAATGCATCAGAAAATCTAAATGCTCATTCAAAATTCCCCTAACCCCTGTTGTAATCACAACCACAAATCATTGACACAAGCCATTGATGTCACACTGTGAATATGTGTCGTACCATTTGAAGACGCGTATCGTTTTCACGCCATTTGAAAGGGTACTTCTGAATGGCCACCAAACACACCCACACGCGGTACCATGATCCTCACTGCTGCCCCGAGGGTATATGCATGAGAGTGTGCTTATGACAGATAATGGTGGTGAAAAAAAAAAGAAGGAATTGGTTCCATTAGTCATGGACAGGAACAAAGATGTCGTTTATATTTTATAAAAAATTGTATTTCTCTAATTTAAATTTTTCTTCAGGATTTTTTTAATAATATTTTTTCATTCAACCTCAATTAGATTGATTTAGTATAAAGCCACGTAGGTTTCTGCTGAAGTTGAAAATTAATTGATAATTTTTTTTGAAAATTGTGTAGAAACCTTTCGAAACACGTGTGAAGTCCTCATTGGGGTATTTTATTTAAACTGTAATTGATAAGAAAAATATTATTTACAAAAAAGAACAGAATGTATGAACAGTTTCATAGAATATTGTAAGAATAATCTATAGATTTAGGAGACTGGGGCATAATGGACATGTGGATGAAAATGATTGACATTTTTATTTCAGAATGAAGATGTCTACGAAAATCTTTAAAAAATTCACCAAAAAGCTCCACATATTTGAGTATCTTCCCAAATTTTTTCATATTTTTTCATCACATTCTTCTTACCAAAAAAAATTCCTGGATCATATTGCCACAAAGGTCCATTTTGTTCCAGTCTTCCCTATGAACAATTTATCTTATTTTGAATTTTGAATAGAAGAAGGACCATTAATCATAAAAAAATCCATTGGACTCGTGTTATTATATCGTTACCCTAGAAACAAAGTGGCATAAGTACTGTATATAAGCATTACTCTTACACCCTTCTGTTTCTAAGTAAAGGCAAGGACATGAATTATTATCTTTAAGCTCAATAAGCGCGTGGGAGTACTTAGACTATAAAAGACTTGAAACCTTTGATTGAAAAAATTTCAAATCTTTCATCACAATTATCACCAAAATATTCGCGAAAATTCCCCATTTTTATGGATTTTTAATTCTGCAAATGACCTCTGAACTTACTTATGAAACAAAAAAAAAATGGAGTATAGTTTCTTGGCTACTGTCCTGTCATTTAATTTGATTTACAACAACAGCCAACAGGCAATTAATAATGTGCGATAGTATTTCTTTCTTACTCTCGTTAAAAGCCTCGAAGCAATGGCTGATGAGCCCATGGTTTCTTATGACCACTGCAACTCTGTTCCCAGTGGTTAGTCTCCTTTTTTCATTTTTTTTTTCCTTTCAATTCTTCGTTAGTCCATTTTTCTTGCGTTAACTCCTTTCTGATTTGAAAGAACATAACTGTGTTTCCATCCTTGAATCATGTCACTTTAACCGTAAAGAAAAACCAATGATACTCTCTGTATTAAATTATATTTTCTTAATTAAATGGAGGAAAAAAAAGGGATTTTACGTTTCTTTCAGTTGTCATTGAGGCTTAATATTGTAATGAAACAAGAGACAAATAATCATCGAGGGCAGTTGATCATTAGCGCGTTATTGCTGACCATTTCTCACACCTTATAGAGAAAAAGAGAGAAAAGAAGAAAAGAAATTGAGCAGAAAAAAAAATGAATTTATCGAGGGCATTCTAACCGGTTGATTTCAATTTCTCGCTCAAGGATTCCGCAATTTTTTTTTCCTGGTTATTCATTTTCATTTCATTATTAAACCTTATTTTTCATTTTATGCCATCGAAATTGGTGGCAACTTAATTAAATTAAATGTCAGATTAATTGTCCACTGCAGACATTACACGCAATGCTAAAGCACGATGATCAATTGGATGAACCTAATTATCAGCTAATTCGATGCTTCGAAATAATTCTCCTTTTCCCATCCTCAAAACTCATTTTTAAAGACAATCAATCGTGGGATTAAAGTTTCGTTGAGAAAAAAAAAGAAATAACTTCTGTAACAATTAAATTAACATTTGAAAGAAATGATTGATTTCCAAGAAATGATTTAAATAGAATTCTGACATTGAATATTTTTAGATAATTTTTTTTTTTACAACGACTTAACATGTATTTAAAGATGATTACAGGTCACGAATATACCTGTTAGTGAGTGTGTCATTAGCCGGTAAATTCCGTGACTGGGCTCGTTTTCATCGCGTTTGTATACGGCGCCAGACATAGAATTTACGATACAGTATGCATATATATATATACACACTTAGACGACCTCGAGTTGGGTAATGAAAGCTTCGTTAACTAAGCAATTCTACTTCAAAAAAATCTATATATTGATATTAATATGCATATATATAAAAAAAAAATTCATCATTACTGTCGTAAAGTGGCCGGAAATTTCTCCATAATATATGGTGAAATAAAAGAAAATTTGATCTCTCCAAAGTTAGTTAAATAGAAATGAACCTGTGATGATTAGTGCACTCCCAAAGGGTAAACCATGAATTTTATTGAATGAGAGAAGATACGATCGTGTATTTGCTCGTTACCATTAATAAGGTCGCTCTTCGTATGATTCATAAAATCAAGTTGAAGGTGCAATAAATGTGGACAGGTTTTTACAAGACCATTGGATCATCGATGATGGACAATGTTGTAGGAGGTCTAATGTTGATACATCAATCAATTTATCGAGTGTACAAGAAGAAAAGTCATTAAAGTTGTGAGAATGTTGAAGAAAAAAAAAGGACGAAAGAATAACGTCATTACAACCATAAAAATAAATAAATCCAATATAATTGCGAGGAAGGTGCAAAGAAGACGAGATCATGTCGCTCATCTCGATATAAAGTGTGCCCTTGAGGCCTGCACACGCCAATTAGCACGACGTCTTGATCAACGACTCACACACACACACATACACAGTTTATACTGCATAATACATTGCTATCTTATTGCATCTTTTTTTTTCACCATCTGACAATCATTTAAGATTGATTTTTTATCCCCCTCGAGAAAGGCGCAATAAAAATTGTCTTGCAGTACCCACAACGTGTGAAAGAAGTATCTCCTTTTATTACAATTTCAAAGACCAAAAAAAAATATGGACTTTTGACACAATGCCGATACACAGTATCCTATATTTATTCACATTTCCAACGATTTACAACTCAAATGAATTTATGGAAAGCCTCCAGATGCTGGGTATGCCCATAAACATCATCTAGAGCCCTCCAAGTGTATTGTATATAAGTATGCATATAAACTCAACTCGACGAAACGATAAATTTTCACGTAGAGAGTGCATACTGTTAGGTCCTTGGACACTAAATAGATGTGTGCCTTGTAGGCCATTGACATAAACGATTAAGATATAAATTCATTCACATCGTTTGATTACTCCTTAACATACTTCATTTCTTTCTTTTTTGCTTGAGAAACTTCATTAAAATGAAATGAGTGGTAGTTTGTAAATTTTCAAGAGAATGAAAATGTTTATTTATGTACGAGAGACAATATGAATGTCAATAACCTTGCGCACGCAGCGAGGTGGTACGCGCATGCGCGGAAAAATGAGGCAGAAGGTAGACTCGTCTAAATCTACTACAAGAGTACCCAATGGTACTGGATAATATAATGTCCATAGTACTGAATGTCGCGTGCTAAATAAATTGGCTGAATTGCAACACACACTGAATATGTGTGGATGCAGGACGAGAAAGAGAAAAAGAGAGAGAGAGAGAGAGAGAAATACACTTGAGATAGGTATCTATGGGCGTCTTATAAATCAGCCAACCGATCGTCCAGATATTGATCTTTTCTCTCGATATATATACCCTATACTCTCCATGCATACATTTTATACTATCCAGCACAAACTACGGATTATCTGACTCATGTTTCTACCAACCATATCACCCACAACTATTCCTCCGTACTTCAAGCACATATTTTTTTGACTGTAATTTTTGGTTTGATAATGTATGGATGTGGTAAAAATGTTCGATTTGAGGTTTCAAAACAAATTTATAGTTAGATTCTTCCTCAAAGAATTGGACTGTAAAAAGTTCGGAATAGGAAACCGTTCATATTTTGGAGAAAAAAATTCTTGGAAATTAAGATAAAATACATGGGCTCTTATGGAGAAATGGAGGTTATGATTTTGAATTAATAAATGGTTTTGGCCATTTGCACAATACATTTCAAAATAATTCCAGAAAAAATTGGATAAATCCTGCAACGGAAGTCGAACCCAGGATCTTTCGATGTCGCGTCGAGCGCTCTACCGATTAAAATATCCAGTTCTATACCAAATTTTCGTTCAAATTGCCTTGATAAGTCGCTCGCTCAGTATATACTCCTACCTCTGCCCTTCATGCAGTAATTTAAATCAGATTTTGATCATTTTTTTGGTATATTATACTTTGCGCCGACTTTTGCGTGCATTGTGTAAATAGGGTGAACCTTAATAAATAGCAAATTTTCAAGCTCTCGTAGTACAAAGGACAAATATTCATAAGAAAGATGGATATTCTTGTAATTCGGCAATATTTCAGAGATCCACCAATAAAAAATTTGCATTTTTAATTTTTTAATTTTTTTTATTTTTGTAATTTCCATCGAAAAAATTTCAATTACTTAATGAAAAATTTGGATTTTTAAATTTTTCATCAGTTTGAAAATTAATTTTTTTTTTCAACAATTTTGATTACTATTGTAATTTAAAATTTGACTGATGGAATTTCATAATTATTTTCTTTATTCAACTTATTAACATTTTTATTAGTTAAATTGAATTATAAATGTCATATAAGCGTCATTTAGATTGGATCAAATTATAAGTTCTTATTTGTGTTACATTTAGTTAACACTCTCAACTCAAAATTTTTGTCTGAAAGACGGTTATATTTGGGAAGATTAAACTTAGTAGCGTTGATTTTATTATAAAATTAATTATTCCAATCAATTAATAAGTAAGAAAGAATCAAAATTTCGAATAAGAAAAAGAATTATAAAATTTAATCAGTTAAATTTTTAATTACAATAGTAATCAAAATTGTTAGAAAAAAAAAAATTAATTTTCAAACTAATGAAAAATTAAAAAATCCAAATTTTTCATTAAGTAAGTAATTAAAATTTTTTCGATGGAAATTACAGAAACAAAAAAAAATGAAAATGCGAATTTTTTCTTGCCGATCTCTGCAATATTTGAAAAATCCTATGTATCCGTTCATCCTGAAGAGAAAAATAGAATTGAAATTCGAATTACTTCATCTAATCATTTATTTCTCGTCATGATTGGTCAAATCCACAGTGCACATCACGAGGTCATTCCTTAAGTTCACCCCACAACACTTCGAGTTCATCCCCACCCATCGAAACTCATAGTTCCTTCACGCTCTCACTCATACATCCTTAAAATTTGAAAGTTATCATTTCATGAGAATTTTTTAAAAATTCCATACGATTCATTTCCCCATTCAGGACCTCGCTGAATTATGCAATGTGACAGGTTGCTGACGTCTGCGTGGGCGTTTGTAAAAAAAAAGGGAAATACGTGAAATAGAAGAGATATGAATGGAATACAAAGAATGAGGAGAATACACATTTTCAAAAAAAATTAAAATAAATGAAATGCCGAGAGCTAACGAAAAACACTAATTCATTTTGTCTTGAAGTAAAACGAGTTGAAAGCTCTCTCCCTCTCTCTCTCTTCGTGGGTAATTAATTGTACTCGCACGTTTATATCCATGTAATCGTGTGGGATTGTAAATTAATATGACAAGGAGTGTAGTGCACTTGAGTGTGGGCTCATGATTTTTTGCAAATTTTCTGCTCCTGAAGATGCTTCTAATTTTTAGTATCTTTTTTATGTCATCGCCTCAGAAACGAAGGGGGCGTAAGTGCTATGCTTATACACAGCACTTACGCCCCTTTGCATCCAAGGCAACGATATAAACAAAATGAGAGCTGCACTTCCTCTTGAATTAATTGTTTCGTTCTAAAAGTGTAGCGAAAGGCTCCAAATGACTTCAGAATTCTTTAAAATTGTAATAATTCATCGAAATAATCATTTTTTCTCCTCTTTTCTTGTATTCCAGGTAGCAGGGAAGCAGCTTTTACGTACGCAATAAGTTCAGCTGGTGTAACATACGCAGTAACCGCAGCTTGTAGCCGTGGAAATATCACTGCATGCGGTTGCGAACCAGCTATAAGGTAAGACAAAACCAAAATGACTCCTTCAGCACTCTCATTCCCACATTGTTATCCTTCAATTTCAAATGAGCATTCTCATTTTGAATTTTTTTTTAAAACTTCACTCTTTTTTTTATTTTAAAATTATTTCTTTTTTTTCTTTTTTATTTTAGAACGAGAAAAGCCTTGCCACCTAATGGCTGGGAATGGGGTGGATGTAGTGCTGATGTAACTTATGGAATGAGGTGATTAAAAATATTGAATTTAAAAAAATTAATAAATAGGAAAATTGCCTATAAATAGAACCCATTTTAAATGGTTATTAATGCCAAATCGACATTTATAAACGTTGAATTGACGTTATAGACGTTGAAGAATTCGTGTTTCCCAATAATTTGAAGAATTGGTCAATATTTGGATATTATTATTCATCGTGATGAGTTATTCTACGAGTTCCCTGAAAAGTTCCTCTGGAAGTTCCCCTAAAAGTTCCTCTAAGAGTCCTGAACGCTCATAAAGTCAGTTGGACGTTTATAAATGTCAGTTTGATACTCATAATCATTCAGAATGTGTTTGATTCAGAGGCAACTTCAGCCTAGATCAAACCGTACACCAACGTCTCGGCCCTATTAATAAATCGATAAGAAAAAAGGTGAAATAGGATAAATGGATTTTTTTAAACCTTTTTTTTTTAAATTAACTTGGAAATTAAAGGAGATACGCCATTTTTGAGCGAATTTCCTTCGTAGTCCTTGAAATTTTCGGAAAAGAAAGGATCAGTATGAAAAAGGCGCATCTCCATTAATTTCCGAGATATTCCATTAAAAATTTATCCCAAATAATTCGATTTTTCCTGTTTTCTTTTTTGCCAATAAATGCAATTTTTAATATTAAAATTCATCGATTTTACAAAAATGCCTTTAACATTAGGTTCGCGCGTAGGTTTCTCGATGCCAGAGAAGTGGAAGGTGACGCTCGTAGTCTCATGAATCTCCACAACAACAAGGCCGGAAGAAAGGTGAGTCAACTCAATAATTTTTATTTGCTAATAATACGAGAATGATTATGCAACAGGAAATGTTTTGTACTAAAATGCAATAGATTTGAAAGTCCACGAGCTGAGCCCTCAAATTGAAAGGAATCATTCTGAGAATGCTCAATTTCGAAGAATTGCTGAAGCAAAAAATTGAAATTCATTTCAATGAAAGCGATTAATCAAGAATTTTTCATAAAAACCGATAGATAAGTTATCAGTTTGTTGAAAGCATTAGCCATTAAGATTTATCTATCATCCGGTTTTTGCGTATACACATATTCAATTTGTAATCCAAAGTCATTAGAGACAATTCGTTACGTTAAACCCAACGATTTTCCTCGAATTATAACGTTGAAATCTTATCCAACACGTGGATAATAACAGGTATAATGTTACTACTTCGAGAGTATGCTTCTGTGATCTATTCCGTGGATATCAATCACCATCATATGCAAGATTATGTATCGAACAATCTTGTAAACACGCTCGAGTGAAAATGATCAGCAGTAGAGTTTCTCAAAATTCCGATGAATATTAATTGCTTTAAGGTGGTATTCCAGAGAATGTCGGTAAAACAGAAAGAAATGAGGATTTGTAGGTTAATTTCCAATTAATTAGGGGCCATCCATAAAGTACGTCACACGAATTCCAAGATTTTTAGACCCCCCCCCCCCCCCCCCCCAACCACATTGTGACGTCACAAAATCCCTTCTATACCCCAGATTCAATCATTGTAGGATTTTTTTGCATAAATTAATCTTAGTTAGAGCAATTTGATAGGCTTCAAGTTTCACTTTATTTTTAGTAACATCTTTAAGACTTTATTCAATATCATTTAATAATATTATGGTGGTAAACTAACAATAGATTGTTAATTTGAAATAACCTGGAATTAAAAAAAATATATTTAAAAATTTCCTAATCTTTTACTTTTTGACTTCTGTGATATCACAATCTTCAAGACCCCCCCCCCCCCCCCCCCTGTCACATTTTGTCACAAATTCGAGACCCCCCCCCTCCCTCCCCCACAGTGTGTGACGTAATGTATGGACGGCCCCTTACTGATAATTCGAGGAAAATGTGCTTCAATTTACCCGAAAAAGTGATTAAACTATTCGAAAGTCATATCTTCAGCTTGTGAATATAGTTTTTTTCCTCTCGCCTTTTTTTTTTACATTAATCTCCTATCACATGCATGAGATAGAGAGAGAGGCAAATAGTTACGACTACATTCTAATTAAAATTTCTCAATAACTATACGGTGAATTGAATATTTTTTTCTTCTATTATTTAGTTAAAATGCTGTTCTCTTCGCCAATTGTTTTTAAATAATGGGTCAGCCCTGTGGTTTTTTAGTAATTTCGTTATTTCCGTCCGATTTAGGGTGTTTCATCCCCACCACTGCTATTTTCAGTAACTTTGATAATTCATATCTCATAAACTGCACGGACAAAAAATATGAAAAAATTCAGAAAAATGTAGAAAAATATCGTCTTTGATACGGCATCAAAAGAATAAGGGATTAACTAGTCCTCCAGTTCCCTGAAATACCTCAATTAAAATTCACACAGTAAAGTATTCATTACAAAATTATTGGAAAATAAGTTCACGACCAGTCTCGAAGAACAATGGCACTGACCAGTTGGGTACAGTACTTCCCCCTCAAATTACCCAAAAGATTACAAGGTACATGTACAATATACGCAAATATACCTAACTAACCCATCGCCTCACCGCAGGATCTCCCCCGAAACTTTCGATACAAATGTATTTTTCTGTGTATAAAAAAGAACAATAAACACAGGCTTACCACGTATATAACAAACGATGTAGTTGTAACAGTTGTAACTGTTGTCAATTGTTATTTTATTACTTCTCCATATAATGAATGTTAATTCAACGTATCCATGAGGAGAAAAAAATTGAATACATTGTTGGGTTTATATTACACTCACACACTGCATTTCACTCTTTGTATTTGCGGGAGAGACCGACAATTCGTTTATTTCAAGTTTTTTTTTTTTTTTTTTTTTTTTTTCATTCACTTGGTTGGAGACAGAGGGGCCATGGGGATTTATGGGAACTTGTGCTACACGCTATTATACATATACATATTATTAGCATAAAATGAGACAAATACATGGGTGAAAAAAAAATGCAATTTTTTTTGTCTCCTCTGGTATTGGGTCCATCTATTCACATTTATTGCGAGATATGAATCATTCTTTGATGCTTCTTTTGCCCTTTTTCAGATCGTCAAGTCATTGCTGCAAACAGAATGCAAGTGCCATGGTGTTTCTGGATCATGTACAGTTAGGACATGTTGGAGGACATTACCCAGTTTTCGACAAATTGGTGATGCACTTATGAAAAAGTATTATCGGGCTAGGCCTGTAATAGCTATTACACCACCGCCACCTCCATCAATTCAGGTGATTTTTTTTGCTTCCGAATGGAAGCTATGTCATCATCAGAATTTTCGATTACAATTTTTTTTAATAGAAGATACTTGAAATGATCTAAAAAGAGAGAAAATGACATTTTTAGCGTAGGGGAGAGTGGGGCTAAATGGACACTGTAATGAAACGGTTAGAGATGGAGTTTTTTTGATGATTCTATTGAAAAGCTGAGGAAATTGTGATCGAAAAACGAATGTCAGATGTATTTTTCTAGATTTTTTTGATTATTTTTTCCATCCAAATTTCGACCAATAGAATTGCACCATTCGACGAAACAAAATAACGCCTACACGATATTTCACTGGAAATTTTTGGAAATTCCACTGGAAATTTTTCATGTTGCCTATATATAAAAAACAAACGATTTATCAATCCATGTGACTCTAAATTTTGAATTTCTAACTGAGAATTTGTCTGATGGTGCAATTCTATTGGCCCAAATTTGGATGAAAAAATAATCCCCCGAATACCACTCGAGCTTCAAAATTAATCGGGTAATTTTGAAGCTCTTGTGGTATTACATGTGAAAATTCGATATTCTTCGGCATTTTTGACGGGTAAAAGGCTTTCCTTTTCTGAAAATTTTCAGTTTTTTGCAAATATCTCTGGTTCTATTGGTCGCAGCAATTCGGGGCTGGTCTCAAATGAAAGGTGGGCTCACTTCCCATCGATTTATAGGGTTTTTAATTCAAAAATATCAATTTTCGGGAGGGTTATAGGCCTAAAACTGTTTTACGAAACTGTTTCACAAAAATGCCCATAAATAACTCGAAAATCGATATTTTTGGATTGAACACTTTATGAATCGATGGCAAATGATCTCACCTTTCACCTCCCGTTGGGATTTCCACGCTACGACGCATAGAACCGGAGATATGCTCAAAAAACTAGAAATTTTCAAAAAAAGGAAGGATTTTACCCCTCTAAAATGCTCAAAAAAGTCAAAGTCGCCAAAAATTCGAAAAAAATTAATTCCGAAACTTGATTCCCGTCTAAAATTTCATCAGCTTTCCAATTGAATCATCAAAAACAATCTGCCACAAATATTTCTATTAATTTCAAGAGTTTTCCATAATATTTGCCTAAAAATTTCGATGTGTCCATTTTACCCCTGATGTCCATTTTGCCCCACCTTCCCTTATGTATGAGTGTGTGTGTGTATGTCTGTGTGTGCATAAAAGTCTCAATTACAGCAAAATGGTTTTATAGAAAAATTTCATATTTTGTGGAAAACTTCCTCTCGATGAACTGTATTTTTTAAGCTTTATTTGAAGAGAATACGATCGGTACTTTTTGAGATATGTCCATTTTTCGAAAATCAGTTTTTAATAGAATTTCTGGAAACCATTCAACTGATGTTATTTATACTCATATATTATCTCGAGAGTTGTATCAGTTAAATTCCTGTTAATTTTGAGCTCATTTGCATGATTCGTTCTCGAATTATTGGTGTTTTAATGAATTTCTTCAAAATTTCATATTTTGATGATAGTTTGAAAAAAGTTGTATCACTTTCATTTTGAAGCATATTGCTAAAGTATCAGCAGAAAAAGCTATATCATTTGGAAAGCAATACTATTATCCACTTGTTTTTTTATTCAGTTGAATTAATTAGAAATTTTATGAATTAATTTTCTCTTGCATATCGATTTTATTAGCGCTTTTATTTATTTTTTTTTTCTTTTGCAATTGGAACGAATTCAATTTTTTTTTTTTTTTTTGATGATCATGTGGGTGGATGCATTGAATCTCCAGCATGCAAATAAGCTCTCGCAATACTTTTTTTCATACACGGTGGAGGACGAAAAAGGACTTTGCCGACTTGGCAATAACTTACGACAATAAATTCAGAACATGTAGTTATAAATGCGAAACCGTTAGTTCTTCATGATGAGGATAAGGAAAAAAATTATTCACTCCACCAACACACAATTTCTCTAGGGGAAGAGGGGGGAGGGGGGGGGAGGAGATGAGGGGTGGAATGGACACATTTTAATTTTGATGCGGATTCAAACGAAGAAACGCTTCATCTATTAGATAAAGCGCTTTATTTATTATAAAAATTGGGAGAAATCAGGGGAAATGTTTGAAGCATGATTTTTTTGATGATTTCATTGAAAAACTGAAGAAATTTCGAGTAGAAAATATAGGCTTATGCATAGCACTTACGCCACTTTATTTCTAAGGCAACAATTCGTTGAAATTCATTTTTTAATTTTTATTTTAGAAATTTGACTCTTTCAGCTGAAAATGAGGAGTCTAATCCTTTGTGAAATAGAGAATTTTCACTTTTTCGAGGATATCTTTCTTCATCTCTGATACTATTGGTCGTAGCGACTTGGGATCGATCTAAAACGAAAGATAAGATCATTTACCATCAATTTATGGGATTTTAAAAAGAATAGTATCGATTTTTGAGGAAATTATTCGGCAAGAACTAATTTTTGATTAAATGGCTCATAAATACTTGAAAAATCAATCTTATTTTTTTTTTAACCATATAAATTAATGGCAAATGATCTTATCTTTCATTTAAGACCGACCGCGAGTCGCTATAACAACTAGAACCTGTGATATCCTCAAAAAAATTTAAAAATCGGAAATGGGAAGGATTTAACACCAAATTAGTTGCAAAAAAAGTAGAATTTTCAAAAAAAAAACAAAAAATCAATTCTGCCACATGTCTTTCATCTAAAATTTCCTCATTTTTTGAATGGTATCATTAAAAATATTATATCTCCAGCCATTTTATCGAAATTCCCTATTTTTAATCCCTTAATTACAATAAATAATCACATAAATAAATATTTTTTTCATAATTCTAGGGTTCGGATTACTCGGACCAATCGGCAATCGAGGTAGTACCAATTCTCGGTAATGACGCCAAGACCCAGGGTAAACCTGACGACAATTTAAATAGCCGAACTGAAAGGAGACCACTGAAGAAATCAGGTAAACCCAGAAGGCCACACTTAATCCTCAAGCGAACAAAGGTTAATGGCGGTCCTGGTATGAGTCAGAAAAGGATACCCAAGAGAAGTGAGCTCGTTTTTCTTCAGCCATCACCGAATTACTGTGAACCGGATTTGGCACAGGGTAGTCTTGGAACACAGGGAAGATCGTGCAATCGTACGAGTAAAGGTAAATGAAAAAATCAATTTTTAAAGGTGTACAAATAATGCGAATTTCTTACAAATTACGAATTGTTTGTATCGAATTGAATATTAATATTCGATTCGAAATTTGAATAATTCGATTAATTTTCGTTGATTTGAATTTTGAATCGAATAATTCAAAAATTCCCTCAATTTAAAACAGGTAAAAAAGGATCGAATTATCAATCGATCCGAAATTCGATTAATTGATTTTTAAATCGATTAATCGAATTTTAAATCAATTAATCGAATTTTAAATCGATTAATGAAATTTTAAATGGTTTAATCACATTTGAAATCGATTAATCAAATTTGAAATCAATTAATCGAATTTCAAATCGATTAATCAAATTTGAAATCGATAAATCGAATTTCAAATCGATTAATCAAAGTTTAAACCGATTAATGAAATTTTAAAACGTTCAATGAAATTTTAAATCGTTCAATGAAATTTTAAATTGTTCAATCTAATTTTAAATCATTTAATCAAATTTTAAATCGATTAATCGGATTCTGCATCGATTAATGTAATTTTAAATCGTTTAATCAAATTTGAAATCGATCAATCGAATTTTTCTACTTAATCGATTGTAACTTGATTCCATTTTCAAAATGAAACTGAGAAAACAAAATTATCGAATGATCTGTGATATCTCGAATTTGATGGAATATATCGAATCGATTAATCGATATTTGAAAATGATCGATCAGAAATTGCTATTTTTGGAGGAACGAAAAAAATATTGATGTAATCGCGTTTTTAAATGCGATATCTCAAATGCAATGTGAGATATCGTATCGATTAATCGAAATTTTCGGAATTGATCGATTGAAATTTGATATAAAAAAATAATTTCTTCATCAAATTATGTTAAAACGCAATGCCTTTTTATTGCTGAATTACGAATAATTCAAAAATTTTGAATTATTCGATTTGAAATTCCAATCGAATATTAAATATTCCGTTTCACCCAAACATTATTCGCACACCTTCATCCATTGCATCGAAATTAAAATGAAATTTAGCATTTTTAATTGGTAACTTGATATTTTTAATTTTTTTAATTTCTATAGGAACTGATGGATGCGATTTGATGTGCTGTGGCCGTGGTTATAATACTCACCAGTACACAAGAACATGGCAATGCAGATGTAAATTTCATTGGTGTTGTCGTGTACATTGTGACACGTGTACAGAACGTACTGAAGAGTACACGTGCAAGTAAATTGCAGGAAAAAAAAAATTTATGAATAAATGATGAAAAGAGGAAGAAAGTAATGACTGTTTGAAAAAACGAACAAAAAATTAAAGACTATTCAGATTTATTTTTTTATAATCTCGAGTGATTTTAATTAATATTTTTGTAATTTAATTATTAATTCGGCTTTGTACTTGAAAAAAAAACCTGTTAATTAAATAGAGAGCATAGTTTAAATAGTATTTTTTAAATTTAACCATTTTAGAAAAATGGAATTTATTAAGTAACTGTAACATGACATATATGTAGGCTGTACATTATTAGCGACACAATTATTTTTATCAATGAAATTATTCCATCGATTATGTATCTATTAATTAATTACTTACAAATAAGTGATGAACTATTAAGAAATCACCCAGTGCCCTTTTCTCCTCTCGAAAATCCATATTTACCATATAAATTATTATTTATTCAATTCGATAAATTATACTCACTTGTACTTAAGACAAAAAATGTATTTTTTTTCCTCGCCATTAATAAACATTTTATTGTAAAAGGAATGATACTGTTTGTAAACTCAATAGGGTCACACGACCAATAGATGAACACTGACCGAAAGATGGACGGTTTCTATTATCGAGGATTTTCATAAATAAATAAATGATTTTTATACTTTTCACGTCAATTCCTGATTATTACATTCATATAGATTTATAAATTATTTATTACATCTCGATTGATCGAAATTTAAAATCATAACACTGCAAATATGCAACTGTCCATCTATTGGGGTGTTTAAGTGATTTTCCAGTATTTCCTTGATTTTCTTTAATCATTTCCTCATTATTCAAGTTTAATTGATTTTTAGTCGATTCACTAGATATTTTTCTGTACATCATTCTTTTCTGCAACTTTTTAACGTGATTTGCCTATTTCATATGAATTAATAAACTCTATTATTTCCTCAACCATCCATCCATCGGTCATGTTACCCTATTACCTGAATATATTTTCGAAAATTTTTCCTGAAAGCGGATTAAATCCCTCATTGTCATTAAATTCAGGTAATAGGGGGGTCAGTACCCCCTCCCCTTTAACCAATTGCATTAGTACAATTGCCAATTCGTCTCTGTGATTGGTTATTTCATAAAATTTATCGCATAATTTTTCTGTATAAAAGGAACAATCGTAGAAATGACAGGACACATCTAATTTGGAATTGACCTTGTGCATATCACTGGAAAATTAATTCAACTCCCAGAAAATTTTTGAATTTTACGAGAAAAAAGTCAAACGTAAGTTCTTCAGAAAAACTTATTTCCTTTATTTAATAAAGAAAGAAAAATTAAAATGTTCCCATAGAAATAAAGGGGCGTAAGTGCTATGATTATATATATAGCGCTTACGCCCTTTTACTTCTAAGGCGACAATAAGTCATTCAATTAAAACAAATAAAAAAATCATTCAATTTTGAAATTTAAATCGAATTTAAATGTTAATTTTCTTGATTTTGTTTTTAATTTTTGCAGAAATTTGGAAATTATGGAATCAAATGGAAATTATCGAGTAGAAACAACGCGTTTATGTCTTCCTGCAGTACTTCCAAGAGTACCCTTCCACATAAACTATCGTCCATGTTTTTGCGGCAAAGAACTTATCATCGAAACAACAGCAATTAATCCAAATTATCAATTCACGAATTATTATCCAACAAATTCGTGTCTCTCCGATCACAATCAACAAATTCAAAAGACGTGTTCTGCTTACAGTCCAGAGTATCTCCGTCAATTTTATCCGGACAATTTGAACTCGGTTCAGCCGCAGTATCAACTTCCGGTGTATCCGACATATCCGGAAGTTCAATTTAAATCGTTGGATGACAAACGTTCACGTAAAAATCACAACAAATTATCGAAAATAAGCAAAAAAAATGGGGAAAGAAGACTGGCGCCTTCGAGATCCATCGATAATCTTGATCGTTAATTTTCTAAATGATTTTTGTACTATAAACTGTAATTTTATGCTTGTAACTTGTTTTCAAAAAAATTATAATTATGAATAAATGAATAAATATGAATTTACGATTTTAATAATTTGAAAAATCAACTCTTCCCCTTTAAAATTAAAAACATTGCTTAATAATCAATAATAATTTTAATTAATTATATTTTTAATTAATTAAAAATATAATTATTGAAGTATGCAAAAGGCCAAAAGGGTTCACAAACTCAAAAATTAAACAAATAAATATAATTATTAAAAAACTTAAAGGAATGAATATTACATGTATACTTGCTTCTCAATGAAAAATGCAAGAAGTACTGAAATCGCAAAATTTAACACTCAGTGGGGGATCGGTAGGTATCCTGAGGATGAGTAATTTCAGGTGTTAAGGTACCTACTGGTCAGGTAATGGCAGGTGACACGAGTAAAGGTACGTAATTCTCATTGACCCCCTCCCCCCTCTCCATCCCCTCAAATTTACCCTCGACCCTTTTCTGCTCAATGAGGAGAATTTCAGGTGGTACAGAGGGCGGGGATATGATCCAAAATTTTGTATAAAGTGTCCGCATCTTGAGGAGAAGAATACAGTAACAATTTCTCAGTTCAGTGAGTAACAACAAACATTGGAGTGTTGAAGTACTCTGGAAATTGAGGCAAAAATTTTCAACGAAGTTCAAAAACTCTATTTGCGCTCTAAAAACGTAAGTTAATGCTTTAATAACGATTTTATTTATTCTGAACCTGAATAAATCTGACATCTTCAATTTATTAATTAAAAAAAAAAAAAAAAGTAAAGAATAAAAATAAGAATGAAGGATTTAATTCAAAAAAAGTTAATTTTAATTAATTAATTAAGGATTAAACAGCAATTCTAATTGAATATTTGAATATTTCAGTTAAAAAAATGCCGAGTCGAACAATTCATGAAGCAATAAATGTAATGCAACAAAATGTACAAGTTGTACAAGCACTTTTTCCGGATTTCTTTGATCCCGA
This sequence comes from Aleiodes leptofemur, assembly GCA_963942555.1. Classification (NCBI taxonomy): domain Eukaryota; kingdom Metazoa; phylum Arthropoda; class Insecta; order Hymenoptera; family Braconidae; genus Aleiodes; species Aleiodes leptofemur. The sequence goes on from OZ012613.1 coordinate 4,252,486, forward strand.
GGACAATTATGATGAGCCACCACTTCAAATTTGGCCAGAAAGAGCACTAAATGATCTGCAAATGCAGAGACGAGCTGTTGGATATGGTAGACCACAGGGAAATAGAAATGCACAAAATATGCCACTAGCACCATTAAGATTTCCATCAATTCGACAAATAGAGAGTCGCAGACGAAAAAATCGTAAAATCCTGTGCGAAGAAGAAGAGAGTATTGACAGATGATTTTCGCAATATCTGAAATTGTGATAATTTAGTATTAATGAATTGTACATATTATAAATTTACGATAATAAAATGATTTTTTTTTCTTCAAATGAAGCTTTTACCTTGTTGAGCAAATTCATTTAACTTAATTGACAAATCAAATTGTTTCCAATATTTTTGTAGCCTCTGATTTAGACTCGTAATCTTCAGGATTTTTGGCGGGAAATTCTACGGTCATTTTCAAATATTTTACAGCTTCGTCCTTTCTTTTTAATTGCAAATAAGTCTTTGCTAAGTAGAGAAGATTGCGACAGTGAGACTTGGGATTTATTTTTTCGGCAGTTTCGAAGTAGTGAAGTGCCTTCTCAAATGAAGTTTTTGGTGCTACACCAGATATTACTGCTAATATTTGCTTTTGATACCAGGGAAGAACTGATGTACCGAAGTACCAATTTCCTAGCATGTGTAGGGCTTCGGCATCTTTGGGATTCAGCTCTAGAACTTTCTGAAAATGATAATTATAGTATATTATTTAACAAGTGCGGTAAAGTATTTTTTAACGAGTGGGAGGTTGAAAAATGAGTCGAAAGCGATTTTTGTAATTACACGTGTCTGAAAATCTTTACCGCACGTGTAAACTACAGGTTTTTATGTACAACGTGTAGAAAAAGGCTACTTTTCGCAAAAAGCGTTAAAAAAAAAATGATAAAAATGTTATAAAAATTTCTCAAAAATTTCTTTAAAATTTCTTCAAAATTTCTTAAAATTTTTCTAAAAATTTCCTATAATAATCGAAAATTCTTAAAAATCTCAAATATCAGAATAAAGCTGATTTTTTAAACGTATATGAGTAAAAAAATATCAGGGAAAAATTTCGAAAAAAATTCATAAAACTATTCAATAAAACTTTTATAAAAATTTCTTAAAAATTTCGAAAATTCTGAAAAAATCTCAAATATTAGAATAAAACTGATTCTTTAAACGTATATGGGCAAAAAAAAATTGCCGGAGTTTAATTTGAGAAAATATCAGGAAAAATTTGGAAAAATTTTATAAAAATTTCTTAAAAATTTCGAAAATCCTGAAAAATCTCAAATATTCGACTAAAACTGATTTTTCTTTCTCGGCAAAACGGAAAATTTGATAAAAATTGAATTAATTATTCCTCCACTCAGCAGTGATTAATTTTCAGATTTAAATAATGCTTTTTTTTTAACCAGCATGTGCTCTCTGCATTGGTAAACGTAATTGAGCCGAGCTCTGACGCCTTCATAACAATTTTTCGTATCCTCCAAAATAACTTTGAATTTGTAGATTTCTGGATGATTTTCATTGAGCTTCATCGCTAATTCAATGATACCGTGAGCTTCATATATCAGTCTTTTAGCATCTTCGCCGCTGGCTTTTCTTGACTGCCAATAAAGACTGCGGCTCAATCGCCACATGATTTCTACATCCTCATCTTCCTGAAAATTTGAATCACAAAATATATAAAAAAAATTCTTATGGAGAATTTTGATGGGAAATTATAAATCAAAAAAAAAATATATATATATATGAATCATCGCTTTAGAAACAAAGGGGCGTAAGTGCTGTGCTTATACATTGCACTTACGCCCCTTTAATTCTAAGGCAACGAAATATAATACTATTTATAAATACTGAAGAGAGAAAATTCACGAAAAAAGAAATTTATGTACAATTCTGAAAATAAAGTAAACTAAATGAATAAATGAATGAATCTATAAAAATTCATCATATCGTCCGATTTTTTTTTTCAAAATAACAAAAAGTCGTATCTCCACTATTATTGCTCCAATAGGCTTTCCAAGGCCTTGTACACAATATTAGTAAAAAAAATAAAAAATAATAACATATAGGCGTAAGTACCACTGACTAATAACAAAGGGGCGTAAGTGCCGGAGATACGCCTCTTTGTTTTTAGTGTTTTCATTGAATTTTCCCTAATTATCGGAAAAAAATAGAAAACAAAGAGGCATAAGTGCCATAGTTTAGATACAAATTGCTCAAAACAAAAAGGCGTAAGTGCCAAAATTCGGATGAAAAATCCTAAAAACAAAAAGGCGTAACTCCAAATATTTTCATGAGATAACGAAAATTATAAAAACGAAAGAGGCGTAAGTGCGGAAGATACGTCCTTTTCACTTTAACTTTAACAATTATATAGCGTTTAAAAAGCAAATAACAAAAGGGCGTTAGTGTGGAGATACGTCTCTTTCATTTTAAAATTGGTATTTACGCCACTTTGTTATTTCAATTTTCAATTATCCAAATAATGTTCCAGAGGCCATAAAAAACATTTTGGAGTGATAAGTGGACATACGCCCCTTTAACACCAGAATTTCGTATTTTTGGCACTTACGCCCCTTTCACTCTAAGGCGACGATATGAATTCTTCATAAATGAATAAGTGGGAATGCTTTCAGCTAAAATGGCTAAATTGGCGAAAAAAGAAAACAATGCAATAAACGTTATACCCGATACTTTTTGAGAAGATTAGAAGCTTTCTCATATTCTCCATCTTCATACAATACATCAGCCTCAGCAATAAGAGCTTCCTTCGTTGTTTTCAATGATTCTGCATGATTATCCATTTTCGATAAACCCAACAATGCCAATGTTGTCAGTGGACCAGGAATTGGAATTCTCTGCTCTAGACCTTTTCGAACCTGATAAGAACAAGAATACACTGAGTGCAACTTCGGTGCATTGAGTACAGCTTTGGTGCATTGAGTGCAACTTTGGTGCATTCATTAAGGACAATTTGTACAGATTGAAGATACCTTGAAAGCTGCTTTGATTAATGGAATTGACAGCAATCTCTGCGATATCTTGTAGCCTTCAACGAAATGGCGAATTCGTTGCATTATCTCTTTATTTTCAATACGTCAATCTTTAAAATGATAATACAGCTAAAATTCATTGTTTTTGCAAAATGATGAACGATAAAAATTATCATAAACGATTAGCGGCTCTTACCCTTGAAATTTTGATAAAAGAATGCTCTCAATATGCACTGATTTTCAAACAATTTAGAACATCTCTGACCTGAAATTAATAATCGACTATGAAAAAACAGCTTCAAGCACAATTTTTTAAATATTTTGCTATATATTTTGGTGGACCCAGTTATCGGACATATACCAGTTTACGGACGTACACTGTTGAAAATTTCTGTCTGAATTTTCCGTGCAAAATTGCGGAAATTTCGAAACGAGTCACATTTCTATTGAAATTTCAGATAATTACGTCATTGAAAAATGAAAACTTCATCGATTTTCAAATAATTTCACGCCTGGATATCAATGAAATTTATAAATTTCAGTTTAATTGTTTCTTGAAAATTTAGTAAAAATAGGAAAAATTCAAAACAAAAATTGAAAATTCAAGTCATTTTGATTCTGAATATTCATGTTCATTTGAAAATTCAAGTAAGATGTAAATTTTCGTCTAATTTCTACTTAAGACTCATACATTCCTTTAAATTTTCTCTGAAACTCACAGATTTCATAAGCATCTTCCCATTGAAAAAAATTCACTATCAAGTTTATGAAAATTCCCATCAAATTGTCTATGAAATTTCCATTTTTATCTAACAGTGTCTACTAAAAATGAAGATTCAAGTGAAAAGACCAGATTTTTCAATACTTGCAAAGTGTCGAGATAAAAATGACCTAAATTAAACGTTTGATTCACTTAAATTAAATTTTTTACGATTTTAATAATTTTATTTTCACTGTCCGGATACTAGTACCATTTCCTTAACTGTCCGATAACTGGTGCCCTCATAGTAGCTCCTGTCTTCTCCCACAAAAATGGTAATTAGAAAAAAAAATCGATGAGTGTCTCTTTACTATTTAGAATTCAGATATTCAGGCTAATTTCAAACTTAAATTAGAGTACTTCACTTATTTATCAAATAGATAAATAGAACTGTCACCGTTTTTGATTGACGTTCCTCGAAGTGTTTGCTGAAGACTGAGCTCGAGCCACGCGAAAAGGAACAGCACTGACTGAAATCTTATTTTCGCTCTTCCTTATATATTAGATATCAGTCAAACCTGTACCGCACCTGATTACAGCGTCATTTTCTCACTTTCCTGGATGATTACAACAAACAAATATACGAAAATACAAAATATAAATTATCGAAAATCCTCAATCACTGGATGAAGCTGAACTTTTTTCGAATTTCCATTTTTTTTTTCGATTAAAATCATTCTTCTCAATTTTAATGGTTTTAACAATGTTTAGTCATTTTTATTTAATAAAAAAACGTTTATTTCTTCTCAGATTTTCTTCCATAAATTCACACTGAAAACTGCACAGTAGTTATAATAAAACTGAAACATTCCCGCTATACAATTTTACAACGTTTAATTTATAAAGAATCAAGTGTTGTTCAATTGACATGAACAAATTGGCCCAATCATACCATATATATACCACTTAGATTTCTAACAACGAAGGATAAAGACCTCGGACGTGTCACTGTTAAAAGGGGAAGGAGTATTTAAAGATGAGTTTTTGTGCCTGGAATTATAAAAGAAAATTTTCAATAATGTTATATATTACTGCTGAATTTTTTAAAGTAAAGTAGTTCACTCGCGACAGTCATATTCAAAAGTATAGTACTGTGTAGTAATCGACAAATTGTTGAATTACGCGAAGCTAGAAAAAATTTTATGCCGATTTTAAGTGCGAAAAAAATTTTTTTTTTGAAAATATAACGAATCAAAATCGTCTGACTTTTTTCGGAGTGAAAGACTTTAAGGAAAAATCCAAGAAAAAATGTGAGCTCATTTTTCATCGATTCATGTGATTCAAATTTTTTTTAAATCAATTTTTCAAATCCTTAAAAAAAATTGATAATTTTTGTTTTAAACCACATAAATCGATGGGAAATGAGCTCACCTCTGATTCAAGATCAGCTCCAGATCACTGCGACCAATAGAACCAGAGATATTCTCAAAAAACTGAACTTTTTCAAAAACAGAAGGCTTTTACCTTCAAATTTTCAGCAAAAAATGGAATTTTTGGAAAAATTAAAAAAAAATCTTCTTTTACATTTAGGTTTTTTTTTTGGAGTAAAAGACTTCTTAAAAAAATTTGAGATTGTGAGACTGAAAAATTTGCAACATTGTCAAGATATCGTCACCTTAGAAACAAAGGGGCATAAGTGCTGTGTATAAGAATTTATTCAATACTTTCCTAAGATAAATGATAAGAAAAATGATATTTCGCTGGATTTTTAATTTTTTTTCCAGAATAAATACGTTAAATAGTTCGAAAACTGATCAACTCATCCTACTTTAATTTCGTAAAATTCCTAATCGAAGTGGTTTTCCTAAGAAAAGTCGCGAGTGAACTCCCTTAATCGATAAATGTACCCAAAATTCACCTCTTCAATAAATAAAAAGGATTCTATCAATAAATCAAATAGTTCCAAGTATTTTTGTAGCTTCCAATTTAGCTTTATGATCTTCATCATTTTTAGCTGGAAATTCTGCAGTCATCTTCAAATATTTAACAGCTTCTTCCTTTCTCTGCAATTTCAAATATGTTTTCCCCAAAAAAAGAAGATTATGGCTGTAAAACATTGGATCGATTTTTTCAGCATTTTCAAAGTACTGAAGTGCCTCTTCGTAGGAAGATACTGGAACTGTACCAAATATTGCTGACGCTATTTTTCTCTGATACCAGGCAAGATCAGCCACACTGAAACACCAATTACCCAACATATACAGTGTTGTGGCGTCTTTTGGATTCAATTCACTGGCTTTCTGAAATCAATTACTAAATAGTTGGAATCATGGATTTAATCCAAGTGCATTAAAGCATATATCGTGGCCTTAGAAACAAAGGGGCGTAAGTGCTGTGCTTATAAATAGTACTTAAGCCCCTTTGATTCTAAGGTCACGATATTTATTAATAATTTTCCTACCAGCATGTGCTCTTTGCACCTATACAACTGTTTTATTCGTGCCTTCATGCCATCGTAACTACTCTTCGTATCTAACAAAACTGCCATCCACTTCTGAACTGCCCAATGATTTTCATTAATTTTTAAAGCTTCTTCAATGATTTCGTAACCCTCATTAACCAGTTTCTTTGCCTCTACATCACTGGCACTCTTGGATTGATGGAAGAGGCTGCGGCTTAATCTCCACAGGATTTCTACATCCTTGTTATCCTGAAAATTCATATTGCGATGAAAAATTGAATAATTAATAGAATTGAGAAAATGGCAAATTATGGAAATTTAAAAAAAAAAATCATAATTATGAAGTTTTTGAATAAATCTATTTTATTTCATCATCAGTTTTTTTTGAAATTTATCCGGAAACTAAGCGAGATGAAGCGATTTTTCTCGAATCCTTTTTTGTAGCTCGTAAAATTCAATAGAATTTTACGAAAAAATGGATTAAGGCGAAATCATCCTATCTCGTTTAGTTTCCAAGATATTTTTTTTTTAAACTGGTGACAAAAAGAATTAATTTTTTGAGAATATTTTTTGGAAATTAAGCGAGATAGAGCGATTTTGCTCTAATTTTTTTCTGTAGTTCTTGCAAAATTTCTGCAAAGGAGCTCAAAATATTTCAATGAAAAACGTGATGAAATGACATTAATTTATCTAAAAACTTTCAGGTTTTTTGAAAAATCATCATACTCGATATTTATTGAGAAGATCATAGATTTTCTGGTATTCTGCTGTATCAAACAGTGCATCAGCTTTAGCAATCAGGACTTTTTTCGCTGTTACTGAAGTCTCATTGCCCTCATCTTTTTTCGAAAAACCAAAAAGTGCCAATGACGTCACTGGACCCAAAATTAGAGCTCTCTGTTTGCGAATTCGTTGAAACTGGGAAAAGAAAATAATCATTAAAAGTTTCTCTTTATTATTATTATTATTATTATTATTATTATTATTATTATTATTATTATTATCAAGTCTTTAAAATTAGTCTTAAAAATACCTTGGAAATTGCATTGATAACTGGAATTGAGATGAATTTCTGTGGAATTTTGTAAAATTCCACTAAACGTAAAATACGTTGCATTATCATTGTATCAACAAAGTCAAAAAATCCAGTCAACAAATAATAATCAACTGTTGAATGTCAACAAGTTTTCGATTCACTATTATTCCATTAATTCAAAAATCTCTGAACTTTAATGAATTTCACTTCAGTTTTTTCAAATGTCAATGAGAAACAATAACTAATTAACAGTTAATTTATATTATGAAAAAATTTTGATAAAATTGACATTTTCTGAAGAATTTGTTGATAGCTCAATGGAACGAGACCTGTCACTGCTCCAAAATAGCTCATTGATTGGATATTAGGGCTGATTCTCAATGATTTAAAGGTCTGAGTAGTGTTGGAGGGGCGAGGAGGGGGGAGGAGGGCGGAGGGGAGGGACGTACCTAACCAAACAATAACAACACTACTAAAAAGAGTATTGAGTACTTTGCATTTTTTTAAAATTGGAGTAAAGAAAAAGAATCAAAGAAAAAGGGATTTTATAAGTGAATTGCTATTTGTCAAATTTAGGGAATGCATATTCCAGGACCTGTTGTTTTTGGCAGTGCAGTGGCAACATGTCTCGGTGTACTTTACATAGTAAAGTAAATATTAAAAAAAAATACCGGCATTAAATTAACATTTTATTATTATTTTTTTTGTGTTAGTTTTTGTGGAATATCTGCTAAACAAAGAGAGATAGAGGAATTTTTGAAGAGACCTTTTTTGTAGCTCTAGTTTTTCTGCACAAAAAAGGTGATTACAAAAATTTCTCTATCTCACTTATTTTCGGAGATATTTTACGAAAACTGAAGTGATGAATGAATGGAAGAAAGTTTTTGATTTATTCTTTAATTGCAGGGATAAGTATGGAGCTGTAAGATACGAGGGTACTGAAAAATTGAAGGATCAAGTTGTCGTTGTTACTGGTGCAAATACAGGAATTGGAAAGGAAATTGCACGTGATTTAGCTAAACGTGAAGCAAAAGTTGTTATGGCATGTAGAAATTTGAAAAAATGTGAGGATGTAAGTAAGGACTTTTTTTAAAGGAAAAATATGAATTTTTCAGACTAATTGATGCAATTTTATCATCATTTCTCTTAAAATATCTCCCAAACAGATGGAGATACGCCCTTTCAAGTACAAAATTGCTTTAGAAAAAATATTTTATTTATGAGGAATTGAAAATTTTTTTTGTAAAGAATTGTAACTTTTTTATAAAGACTTTATAAAGTCTTTATAAAGTATTTTCATATGTGTTTCATCTGATTTTTTATTTGTAGAGAATTTCAAGAGCTACAAAAAAGGATTCAGGTAAAATCGCTTTATCTCGTTTAGATTCTGAGATATTCTCGAAAAACTGATAAGGAAGTGACAATTGATTTGTCTGAAAAATTCATAATCCTTCTTAATCAATAATTCATTTTTAATAACGATTATTCTTAATTCTTAATAAAGATAATTTAATAAATATTTAAATATTTCAGGCACGAAAAGAAATTGTTTTAGAGACTAAGAATAAATATGTCTATTGTAGATCCTGTGATTTAGCTTCTCAAGCTAGTATTCGTGAATTCGTTGAAATATTCAACAAAGGTAAAAGAAATATTTGCCTTTTACAATCCATCTATTAATCATAATAATAATTAATTCGTTCATCAATCAAAATCATAATTAATTCCTCTATTTTCTTCATCAGAACATGATAAACTCCACATTTTGATAAATAATGCTGGAGTTATGAGATGTCCTTACAGTACAACTAAGGAAGGAATTGAAATGCAATTGGGAGTCAATCATTTGGGACATTTCTTGTTGACTAATTTGCTGCTGGACAAAATTAAAGCATCAGCACCTGCGAGAATAATTAATGTCTCTAGTACTGCTCATACCAGGGGTAAAATTAATGTCGATGATTTAAATAGCACGGAACATTATGATCCTGCTGAGGCTTATGCTCAAAGTAAATTAGCCAATATTTTGTTCACTAAGGAACTTGCACGAAGACTGAAAGGTAAATTCCTTTTTTTAAACAATTTATTTGATGATAATAAAATTTGCAAACATATCTAACAATTTTTTGAATTTTTTTAAATGAAAGAATTATTATTAGAAAAATGTTTGAAAAATTTGGACTCAAAGTTTCTGGAATTTTTCACATGTGCACATTTTTCATATTTTGAAAAATAATTTTTTCGGTAGAAAAAGAAATAAAATATAAAATATAAAAATTGTCAGATGTCTGCTATTTTCAGGATTTTTTAACTAAACTTCGTGTTTTTTTTCGACAAATTTGGTTTTATTTGAATGTTATTCAGGAACTGGAGTCACAGTGAATGCAGTACATCCAGGACTCGTTGATACTGAAATTACTCGTCACATGGGCTTTCACGATAGTGTTACTGCTGCTATATTCGTAAAACCACTCCTCTGGCTATTTCTTAGAACTCCAAAGCAAGGAGCTCAAACTGTATTATATGCAGCATTGGATCCATCATTGAAGGATGTGACAGGAGCATATTTCAAGTAATAAATTAAATAAATGAGTAGTGGAGACTAGGGTAAAATGGACCTGCGAGTCAAAAATATCGAAGATTTTTTTTTTGAAAGTGAAGAGCTCTACCAAAAAATTTGAAAAAATTACACAACAATGTAAACATATAGGAGTATCTTCTCAAATTTTTTCCGATTTTTTCGCAGAGTCCTTCACTTTGAAAAAAAATTCCTCGACCATTTTGCCCCCAATATCAATTTTTTGAATTAAATATTTTGATTATTCCCATTTTGAAAATGTATTTTTTAGTAATTGCAAACAAGTGGAGGAGGCTGAAGCTGCAAAGGATGAAACTATGGCCCAGTGGCTGTGGAAGACAAGTGCAAAATGGACAAAATTAAGCATCAGCTGATCGAAATGTGTTTAATGTAGATAAGTAACAAATTGTATAAAACAAAATTTAATACATAAAATTTAGATTTTTCAATTTTTTTTAGCTTTTTGAAGTCTCTTTTATCGCGTCGATCATTCTGGTTCTGGTGAATCCATTCTCATAAATGGTTTAACAAGTTTCATTGACTTTTCGTAGAGTTTTTCAGCAAGTTCATCATCCAGAGCATTTTCCTCTGGTTTTTTCAGTTCACAATCACTGAAAAACAGATTATAAATGATTTTAAAATGAAAAAAACAATTCAATGGGATTTAATGAATTACCTCAGGTATTTTCCGGATTTTTTGCTCAAAGAATTCGACACCGCAGCATAAATCAGCGTTTGAGCACCTTGAACAGGATTTTTCATTAACAGCCACATCCATGGCTGCATTACTAAATTAAGTATATAAGTCTGAGTAATTGGTGAATTTCTCATGTGCCTAGTTCCTCTGACCAATCCAGGATTCACAGAATTTATCGTTATATTCGTGCCTGGAAAAAAAAAACATTTTAATAGAACGAATCAACGAAAATAATCAATGAACCGAGGTAATTACTCTGAAAAAAATGTAATTACTCTTAAGTAGACGACCCATGTGCCTTGCCATCATGATCAGCGCCAATTTACTCTGTCCAAATGCTTTTCCAGCACTGAATTTCTCCTCCAAATTCAAATCATCGAGATTTATTACACCTGTACTATGCGCTTGTGCTGAAACATTTATGATTCTTCCCTGTTCGGCTGCTTTTAATTTTGGCAGCAAAAGCTGAGTCAATAGGAAATGTCCTAAAATAAGAAAATGAGGCTTACAAACAAATTAATTTTATTAATTTTATTTTTTCACCAATTTTTTTGAAATATCTCGGAATCTAAACGAGATAGGGCGATTTTAGTCTAATTTCCTTTTTTGTAAAAAATTTAAAAAACTAGAAAAGAAGATTAAAACCAAAATGGGTCTATCTCACTTAGTTTCCGAGATAATATCTTGGAATCCAAAGGAAATAGGCCGATTTTTCCCGAATTTCCCTTTTTTTGGGGAAAATTTCAAGGACTAGGAAAAAGGATTAAGACTAAAATCGCTCTATCTCGTTTAGTTTCCAAGATATTTTTGGAAAATGACGATAGAACGAAATTCATTAGTCTGGAATAAATCTAATTAATTAAATCAGCTAATAAGATCAATAATAATAATAATATTAATTTATAATAATTTACCTAAGTAATTCGTTACGAAATGCAGTTCAAATCCTTCCTCAGTTTTTTTGTAAGGATGAAAGACCATTCCAGCGTTATTAATGAGAATATCGATTTCATTGACTTCTAAAAATGAAATTTGATAATTTAGATAATTTACTAATGTTGATGATATTTTTTAAAAAATATAGAAAAAATGCAAATTTACCCAATTTCTCTGCGAAATCGTGCACACTCTTCAGACACGATAAATCAACTTTCTTAATGTCAACTTTGGCTTTTGGAATTGCGCGAATTTCCTCAGCAACAGCATTACCCAAATCTTCATCTCTAACTGCCAAAATAACATGTCCACCACGTTTTGCCAATTCAATTGCTGTTTCTCTGCCAATTCCACTTGTTGCACCAGTTATTACAACTATTTTACCGTCAATTCTCTCCTCACTTGGACATATCTGTCCTGCCATATAATTTCTAAAAGCCCATCCACTTCATTTTTTCAAAGGAAATAAGGAAAATAAATTCAAAAATTTATCCACATGCATTATTCGAGATTAAACTGATTTTTAATGTTTCGAGTGGCGAAGAAAGGATTTCCGGAGTAAGATTTGATAGAATTTTTCAGAAAAATTTGATAAAAATAGGAAATTTACAAAAAATTTCGAGAAATCTCGAAGAATCTCAAAATCTAAAAATTTACAGGTTTCTGATTAAAATAATAATTAAAATAATAATAATTTAAATAATTAAAAATTTTTAATTATTCGAAATTAAACTGATTTTTTTAATTTTTAAAAAAATTTTTAAATTAATAATAAATGATGAGAAAATAAGAAAATGTTCATCTAAATGTAAATTAATAAGTTTTTACCTCAAAGCAGTTAAAACTCCAACTATTAAACCGACAATATAAGGCCACCAGGAGTCCATCAAAGGTGCAAACTCCTCCATAACTTTTGAAAATTCTTTGACTGTCATTTTTGACAGTTTGAACACAAAAAAAAACTTATTTATGTCTAACTAAAATATCACAGTGAGGATAAATGAAGGAAAAAAAAAGAAGTGTTGTACTTAAATGGGTACAGCTGAAATAAATTTGTGGAGAGAGAGGAAATACGATTAATGGGTCTTGATTGATGATGACTATGAAAAAGTGGGGGTCCGGATGTGATCGTTGACAATGAAATGATGCTGGTTACCTAGAAACGAGTATGCTCTTTTATTTCCTAGTCTTCGCTTTTTTTTCCTGCATTAATTAATAAAACTCGTCTAATTAATTAATTTACTTGGAAAAAAAAGAAGCTGATGAACAGCGATCGGTAAATATTTTAAACACAATTTATTATTTCATTTTTATTCTTTCCCTTTACTATTCTTTTTCCTTCACATCATGTAGGGGAAGATAGGGCAAAATGGACATCAGGGGTAAAAGGGACACATCTAAATTTTTACGCAAATATTATGGAAAACTCTTGAAATTAATAGAAATATTGGCGGTAGATTGTTTTTGAACATTTCATTGGAAAGCTGAGGCAATTTTAGGCGGGAAACAAGTGCCGGAATTAATATTTTTGAAATTTTCGCGATTTTGGCTTTTTTGAGCATTTTAGAGGGGTAAAATCCTTTCTTTTTTTGAAAGTTTTCAGTTTTTTGACAATATCTTCGGTTCTATTGATCGTAGCGTAGAAAATTCGACGGGAGGTGAAAGGTGAGATCATTTGCCATCGATTCATAGGGTTTTCAATTGAAAAATATCGATTTTTAAGGTATTTATGGGCATTTTTATGAAACAGTTTTGTGAAACAGTTTTTGGCTCATAACTATCCTAGAAATTGATATTTTTTAATTCAAAACCCCATAGATCGATGGGAAATGAGCTCATCTTTCATTTGAGACCAACCCCGAATTGCTACGACCAACAGAACCAGAGATATTTGCAAAAAATTGGAAATTTTAAAAAAGAAAAGGCACATATTTTTTCCGAAATTTGATTCTCTTAAAAAATTTATTAATAAAAATTAATTTATTAATAAATTTATTTGTTTAATGGTGACATTAAACAAATAAATTTATTAATAAATTAATTTTTATTAATAAATTTTTTTAAGAGAATCAAATTTTTACCCCTCAAAAATGCCAAAAAATATCGAATTTTCAAAAAAATCGAAAAAAATACTTCTGACACTCGTTTTCCGGCTGAAATTTTCTCAGCTTTTCAATAGAATCATCAAAAAAAATCCATCTCTAACCGTTTCATTACAGTGTCCATTTTGCCCCACTCTCCTCTATGTATGTTTCCCTTGCTATGGGTACTGTACCTTTAAGCAATAAATATCTATCTATCTATAAACAATTTATTGAAGCTCTTAATATTTTCCTCATAAAATTATTTTCTACTTCTCCAATATCGTTGCCTTAGAAGCAAAATTCATTTTGGCGAAGAAAGGTTGCCGGAGTTCGATTTCAGAGAAATTTTAGGAAAATTTGGCAGAAATATTGAATTTACACTAAAATCTCACGAAATCTACAAATTTCCTGATTTCTGGCTGATTTCAAATTGTTTGAAATAAAACTTTCAATAATAAAACTCTTTTAATAAAACTGACTTTTAACTTCGTTGCCTCAAAAAGGGCGTAAATGCTATGGTATGTACATAACACTTGCGCCACTTTCTTTTTAAGGTGATAATATTGCAAATCTTGTGAACAAGAATTCTAAAAAAATAATCGATTAATTCGTGAGAAGAATGGAATATTATTAGGAGGAAAAAGGAATTGTCGTTCTGCGGGCGATTTGAATGAGCAATCGATTTGGCGCAAGTTTCTGTCGGTAAAACAGTTTTCACACGAGTGTGTGTGTGGTGTGCAGTGTTTCTCATTCATGAAAAATCGCGAAAATTCACGAACCCGCAAATGATTCCGTGTTCCACAACAAAAACGTCAACAAAAAAATGTGAATTTGTTTTTTGCAAAAATCCATAGATAAATCAACAATTTTTTAACAATTTATTTCAAGTAGAACTTCCAATTGTTGATCAATTCTCTACTATTTGAAGTCTTTTATAGACACATCAAAAGGTTAAACCGACTGTGTAAGTCATTAAATTTTATTAAACTAAAAAATAAAAAACATTTGAAAATTTTTAACTTAAAATTTTTTTTTTTATAAAAAAATTATTTTAAAAAAATGAAAAAAAATAGGAACTTGTTAAAAAATTCAATAAATCTATACTTGCAAATTTTTTAAAATATTTTTTTAATAATAATTTATTTGTTTAAAAAACTCTAAAAAATCGTCAGTTATCTCCTAATTTCATTATCATCAAATTTTAATATAAAAATACCTTTAAAAAATCCATAAATTAACATAATTTTCATTATTTTAAATGATACTGAAAATAGCAGACATTTGACAATTCTTTCAATATTTCATTTTTTAAACAAATAATTTGTTAAAAATTAATTTAAAAATATGCACATTTAGAAAATTCAAAAAACTGTAAGTGCAAATTTTTTAAATATTTTTTTTGTGATAATAAAATAATTTTTAATAATTCTTAATAATAAAATAAATTTCAATAATTATTTGATAATAATTTATTTCTTTAAAAAATGCAGCAAAATTATGAGATGTGTGCTAATTTCATTATAAATTTTCTAGAGTCATGATGAAGAAGCATTATGCATCAACAGACGAAACTGTAAAGAAAGAAGTCCTTATCCATGGAAAAATAAAGGACAAGCCTGCAGAAGGATCAATTTGTCATCTTCACATCGAAGATTTGCAGATAATTCCTGAAAATTCTCTTGATTTATCATTTTACAATAGTTGCATATTAACAGGTGAATCGAACGTAGTTTTTACAGTTGACGAAGCCTTGTCAGAGATCGATAATCAGATCGAGAGGGCAATAAAGTGGATGGGTGAAGGTGAAGTAGCTTTGATCACGATAAATCTCCCAAATTCAAAGAAAGAAGATTCAAATTTAATAGCCATTAAATTTAAAGCAACATTGACCAAACATATAGCGTTCAAGCCAATTTGGGATTGGACACCCCAGGAAAAATACGAGAGAGCCCTCAAATACAAGGAAATGGCAGTTTCACTGGTCCATGCTGACAGGATTAAAGATGCCTTCTACAGATTCAGCAAAGCATGCAAAGTAATAATATCCATGGAGCCAATCGATCCAGATCTCGAGCTTCCAGAATCGATGAACAAGAAAATCCGAGATTTGAGGACAAGCCTCTACAATAATATGGCTATTTGCCAATTGAAGTACAATAATTATGAGCATGCCATTGAATTGTGCTCAAAAGTACTTCAGAGAGATGAGAATAATGTTAAGGCACTTTATCGAAGAGGCTGCGCTTATGGTGGAACGAAGAATAATGAAAAAGCTGTTGAGGATCTGAAAAAAGCTGTTGAACTGGAACCTAATAACTCAGCTGCTAGAGAAAAATTGAAGATTTATGAGGGGAAATGGAAATTGTCTCTGAAAGAGTCTAATGATATGGTAAAGAGAATGTTTAAAACTTGAAGTATCAGTTTTTTGGCATTATTGAAGTAATGAAGAGAGTTTTTTCATAGCTACTACTTCAATTATTCTCATTACTATTAAGGGGAGGTGGGGGGAAGGGAGATATCTTAGTTTTGATGTTTTATATTATGAAAATCATTCGAAATTGATGGAAATATTGAAGATAGGTTTTTTCTGAGGATTTTATCGAAAAGCTGAGGAGATTTTCGATGGAAATCATGTCCCAGAATTGATTTTTTGTTTTTTTTTGAGGAATTTTTGTATTTTTTGGTCAAGATTTGAAGGTGAAATGCTCTTTGTTTTTGAAAAATTTCACTTTTTTTATAAATATCTCTGGTTTTAGAGGTCGCAATGATCTGGGGCTGGTCTATAATAAATATTGAGCTTATTTCCTATTGATTTACGTAGTTCTAAGAAAAATTTATTGATTTTTCAAATAAATATAGAGCAAAAATTTATTTCTAGAAAATGAAGCTATGAGTAATTGAAAAATCGATTTAAAAAAGTTTGAACTACATAGATCAATGGAAAATGAGCTCACCTTTCATTTAAGATCAACCTCAACTTAGTACGACCAATAGAACCGGAGATATCTCAAAAAAAGTGAATTTTTTCGATTTTGAAACAAATTTTGATTTTCAAAAAATTAAAAAAGAAACATTTTAACACTTTTTTCCACCTAAAATTTCCTCAGTTTTTCAATGAAATCATCAGAAAATCTGTATTTCAAACAATTTAATTGGAATACCCATTTTACCCCATCTTTCTTTATGATTCAAATTCATGCACTTTCTTATAGAATGTTATTACTGTAAATAATGTTTTTTCATTTTCAAAACGTAATTTAATAAATTTTTACTATTGTGTTTTTATTAATACAAAAATACGCATTTATTTACTACCCATTTTTAAACTTACACCACAATTAAGATTTTAAAAGTTTTACATGTTTATTTATTTGAAATAAATTGTTTTTTTTTTGTTTCTTTCTCATTAATTTAATGTAGAAATTATGATTTCAATTATAATTCATGAAAAAGAAGAGAAATAATCTGTACTGAATCTAAGCTGCTTAGAGTCATTTAATAGACTAATTGAATAAATTTATTTCTTCAATTTCGTTCTGTTTTCTCAGTTTATTATTTAGTTATTTTTTTTTATTTTTTGACTATTATGAGCTATTATGAGATTAAATGAGCTTCAATTGTTTAAGGTGTGCTGTCCTATTTACTTGAAAAAACAGGACAATTCAATTAAACAAACTTTATCTTTATCTCTAATTAATAAAAACGTTGAATTTTTCCAACACATCAATAAAATTATAACAAATTATACATTTAAGATCACATTATAAATTCTTTTTTTAATTTTTTTTTTCTTTAAAATTGAAAACTTTTTCGAGGTATTAACGAATTAAAAATCTAGTGATCGATCATGAACGTTTGATAATTCTATAATATAAAACCTTTCGTGGATTATAAATTGAAACAAAAATTATTATTTTTTTTTTTTTCGATAAATGAAGAAATACGTGACTAAAAATTAAAAAAAAATTGAGATGGCACCCTAGGGTCGATGCTACGTTGAAAAAAAAGAGAAAACAAGAGAAAAATCTTCTTTCATGTATCACGTTCCTCGTATTTCTATAAAAAAAAACATTATTCGATCCCGAGAATGGGAAATAATTTACAGACGAAAAATGCCTATTTTATAAATTATTTCCCTTTTGTCCTCCACTCTTAACTGTTTAATTAAAGATTTTCATCCATTTTTTTTTTCAATTAAAAAAAAAGGGAAAAAAGATTCGTCAACTATTGGCAAGATATATAATTACCCAAAAAATTATTGAAAGAGAGAAAAAAACATAAAAGAGCATAATAATTTTTAAGCCCATTCCAATGAAAATGGAAAATTACACACCAATTAATCCTAATATCAATTAGAATGAACAAATGAGCAAATTTTGCATTTATACTTTAATTTAATCTTGCAACAATATATTAACATGGCATATGTATAAAAAAATGCTTCAATAAATTTATCGTGCTTTTAAATTGAGAAGAAAAAAAAAGAAAGGAAAAAAAAAAAATTATTAAAATTCTTGTATGTAAATCTGGCACATTATCAACATAATTAGTGTTACTTATGTACATAGTAACGCAATAAAACTCTCATTTCTTTTTTTTTTTTGTTTTTTAAATCCAGAAGAAATTTTGAGAAAAGAAATCTTGAATATTAACTCGCAATAAGTGATATTAATTTTTTTGTTTATAACTTTGTGTTTTTTTTTGTATTTTTTTTTCTTCCAAATCTTGTTATAAAAAATTTTGTATCATACTCCCAATGGATAATTCCCTAAATTTACTAAGAGGCTTTTTTTTTCTTTCATTTAAATTTCTATAACAATCGTAATTATCAATTCAGACAAATTTCGTAATTGTCATATTTTCATTTATCTATTATTTCTTTAATATTTCATTTCTTTTGCTCAACAAATCTAACACACTGATTCACAATCAGGAAATACTGTACATCCATTCACAATAATAGCTCAAATTACCGATGTTCAATTACACATCATTCATGCTCAAGCATTGTTTTTTTTTTTTTTTTTTTTTTTTCAAATTTTATAGCGAAAGAAAAATTCGAAAAATCGCAATAAATTTTGCTCCTTTTGGAGTGACGCAGAATTTTTCTGTTTCGTATCCCAAAAAGAAATATATCGTTGTGAAAAAAACAAAGTGGCCTAAGTGCTATGTATAAGCACAGCACTTACGCCCTTTTGTTTCTAAGGCAACGATATTAATCAAAAATTTCGATGAATTTCAAGTGATAATTACTTTTAAAAAAACCTGAAATTTGGGATTACGATGGATTTTTTGATTTACGATAATTTTGTCTTGCCATTGAGAGTAGTTGGGGCATTCATCGTTTTGTTTGTAGCTATTTCTGCTGCCTGTGCCACAGCAACGGACACTGATTTTTCAACAAACTGCTGATAAAGCGGTTTCATAAACTGAAAAAATAAAATTAAAGAAAAATTATTTTTTAATCAATTTATTAAATTACAATCAATTGATCAATATAAGGGAACGTGGGGCAAAATGGACATTGTAATAAAACAGTGGGAGATAAATTTTTTTTTAACGATTCCATTGGAAAATTGGGGTAATTTTAGTTGAAAAATATGTGCCAGAATTAATTTTTTTCAATTTTTTGAGAATTGACTTTTTCTGGGATTTTTGAGCAAATTCAGTTTTTTTGGGAATATCTCTGGTTCTATTGGTCGTAGCGACTCGAGACCGATTTTATATGAAAGGTGAGATCATTTCCCATCGATTTATGGGGTTTTGAATTGAAAAATATCGATTTTTCAGATAGTTATGGGATTTTTTGTGAAAAATTATGATCATCGGTTTTTGTCCAATAACTATATAAAAAATCGATATTCGTGAATGCAAAACCCCATAAATCGATGGGAAATGATCTCACCTTTCATTTAAAATCGGTCCCAGCTCGCTACAATCAATAGAACCAGAGATATTCCCAAAAAACTGAATTTACTCAAAAATCGAAAGGCTTTTATCCCTCAAAAATCCCAGAAAAAATCGAATTCTCAAAAAATTGAAAAAAATTAAATTTGGCACATGTTTTTCGACTAAAATTTCCTCAGCTTTCCAATGGGATCATTAAAAAAAATCCATCTCCAATATTTCCATTCATTTAAAGATTTTTTCATAATATATGCATAAAAACTCAAATGTGTCCATTTTACCCCACCTTCCCCTAAATAAAAAAAGGGCGACAACTATTTATTTTATTTTACAAAATGGGCATGAAATTGATCTGAAATATTCAAATCACCATACCTTTGTAGTGCCTCTGATTCCATAAAATTACTCGGGACGGTAATGAGGATCGAAAAAAAATAAATATTGAAAATTTTCTTGATGAAAGTGATAATAATAAAAAAAAAAAGAGATTGAATGATAAATTAAAAAATAAAAGCGTGAAATAAGATTCTTTACAAATACTGATAATTACTTAATCGGATTGTAACATAAATAATGAGTATATAGAGTGACAGTGAAGCGTGGGATCAGATGTAACCGTGTTTACGAAAATGTGTGTAAACAACGGTGGTAGTTGGTAATGCTGCAACTGTGATAAAAAAGGATAGGATAAGGTAACGTAATTTATGTACGAGATGAGCGCATAGCCAGGCCTGTTGAAAGAAGAAATAAAAGACAGTAATGTTACTGGATATTAATCAAGGATATTAATTGTATTATTGAGTTATTATGAATTTTTTGTGGATTTATTGTTTTTTTAGAGAAAAATGAGGCAAAATGGAAATATCGATGAAACAGTATGATAATGAAATCAGCACATATCTGATTATTTTTTTCATTTTTTTTAAATAAATAAATTATTCTAAGAAAAATATTCAAGAAATGTACACTTGTAATTTTTAAATTTTTTTATAAGTGCATAATTTTTCATTTTTTTCTGTGATTTATTTATTAAAAAAGAAAATGAATAGAAATTTCCAGATTTCTGCTATTTTTATTATCATGAAATACTTTGAGATTCGATTCTAATCATAGAAAAAATCCTATTCGAAATTATTCGATTTTTTTTCTAGAGATTTTTTTACATAAAATATTCAAATTTGAATTAAAATCAAATATTTCCATTTTCCCCCAATTTTCCTTATATTTCTATATTATCTGATCCCTTTCATGCGAGGAATGCTTCTTAATAATGAAAAAAATCAATAATTACTCACATTTTCCCATATCGCACTAGCTAATTCATCAATTTGTGTACCAATTTCTCTGAACTCTCCACTATACCTGAATTACCATGAAAAAAAACATAATTAATTGATTATCGAATCAAATTTACATATTTCTGAGTATTTCAAGGATTTTTATCGACTCACCTTATGTATGCCCACAAAACGAGGGTGAGAAGGCCAATTCCCATGACGAGATTACAGATATTTGCAATTGTGTAAAGACCAACCAAGCCAAATACACCTGAGCATATGTACATTGTAACAGCAATAACAAAAAATACCGCTGGTGTTCTCGCTGCTTTGAAGATATTTTTGCTCTCATTATGTGCTTTAAATTGAAGAAATGAATCGTCCATATCCTGGAATATCATAAAAATACCAAATTAATTTAATTATTCAGCACTTTAATCACTGAGAATTAACTATCAATAATTACTAATTGTTAATTACCTAATTATTAATGAGGTATAAAAAAACACAGTTTTATTGTAATATTTGAGATTTTTCAGAATTTTCGAAAATTTTATGAAATTTTTATAAAATTTTTATGAAATTTTTATAAAACTTTTATGAAATTTTTATAAAACTTTTATAAAATTTTTATGAAATTTTTTTTTTCGAAATTTTTTCTGATACCTTCTCAAATTAAATATTGTTAACCTTTCTTTGCCCTACATATACATGTCAAAAATTAATTTTATTGAAATATTTGATATTACCTTCATGAGCTTTTCCATATAAACTTGACTGAACTCTTCGCCTCCCATTTTCCTCTTATTTACAAATTGATGAAGTGCTTTGTCCACACATCTTTGATGCTCTGATTCCAAATGTGCAGTTGCCAAAAATGGTTTGGTGCCACCACAAACGCACTCCATCATTTGTAAATAAAGATCTTTAGCATCAGCAACAGCTGATAAATTATTGGCTTCAGCAGTAGCAACAAGCATGCTCTTAGGTTCTGGTAATTCATCGCCTTTGTAAATTCTGATATAGCTCTTGAAGTACTCGAGAAGATCACGTGCTCTAACAGTTTGTCCATTGATTTTTTTCGTAACCAGATTTTCTGGAGCCAATAGAGTTGGAATAAGTGATCTTAGCTGTTGTTTGAAGTCCGATTCGATTTCTGAGAGTCTTCCATCGAATTTCGGATTAGTTGCGATTTTTAAACCAGGATGAGGCATTAAAAAACAGGAAATTTCGGAGAAACATGATTTTATGTGTTTTCTGAGACTCTGGAGCTCTGGATGCTGTCTGTCTGATATTTCTAAACGTCTCTGCAGGATTTTTTGTCCACCATCAGCACCATAATCTGCCTCGTAAGGATAACTCCAGTCTCTGACTAAAAATTGAAGTCTCTGAAAAGGCGTGCTACCTGATTTTTCCAGTGCCAATCTACCGTATTCAGTAAATAACTGGAGATGCTGCAGATCATCCTCTTGAATATTTTGTGATAAATTGAATATTTGTACTGATGAAAGCATGGTACTCAGGGCAAATACAGTTGCACAATCTCTCACTGTTGATTGGCTATCAAAGGCTCCTTGGGTGTCCATCAAAATAATTGCAACTTTTTCACCGTTTTGGAGGGTTCCTGGATAAACTTTTGACCACATTAAAATACCAGTTGTGTCTCTCTCAGAACCACCACGCCACGAAAAACCACTGAGGGGCTCGTCATCACTGCCTAACCAGGAATCATCATCAATTTTGTGGAGGTACTGAAACATTAATTGTAATTGTAGGAATAATGATTGAATTTTTATGATTTGTATTAGGAAAATCACTCGAAATTAGAAGAAATAGATGAGATAGGATTTTTTTGAAGATTCTATCTGAAAGCTGAGGAAATTTCTATTAAGGAACATAGATCGAATTTATTTTTTGATTTTTTTTGTTGAAAATTCGACTTTTTTAGATGAAAATTAGGTCTGATGCTTTGAAGAATTGAAATCTTTCATTTTTTCGAGGATATTTCCGGTTCTAGTGGTCGCAACGTAAAAAATCCGGATGCAGGGGAAAGTTGAGATCATTTATGATGAATTTATGTGGTTTTGAAAAATAAAATATCAATTCTTAAGTTATTTAGCGTAAAAACAAATTTTTAGTTCACAAATATCTCAAAAATTGATCATTTCCTATTTTAAACCACAAAAATCAATGGCAAATGATCTCACCTTCCATTTAAGAACAATCCTCAGTCACTACGACCAAGAAAACCGAAAAAATCTTCGAAAACGTGAAAAAAATCAAAAATTAAGGGTTTGACCTCCTTTCATGCCCAAAAACGTAGAATTTCTTAAAAATTCAAGAAAATAGATTCCAACACATGTTTTTTACCGGAAATTTTCTCAGCTTTTCAATGGAATCATCAAAAAAAATCTATCCAAAGCCGTTTCTCCAAAATCCCCATCGAAAATGGCTATTATCCTTGAAACATCCTTTTAAGACTCGAGCGATTGTGTTTCATTAGAGAGTATTCAGATTTTCCTAATGCTTTCAATTCAAGCCAACTCGTCTGCTTACCTTGCAGTTCATATATCGTAGAAAAAAATCTAGCAGAAAGCTCTTGCCTTTCCTGAATGCCCCAGCAACAGAAACAACCACAACGCTACGATCCTTAACATCATCATGCAGTAAAATTTCAGCCAGTGCATCCTCGTCCAATTCAAATGTATGATCTGGATGGGCTAGGACAACTGGCACTGGTCTTCCTGTATCCTCGGTATTTTTAACAGTTCCATCCATCGAGGACAATCGTTCGATTCTCTCTCTGTGTCCAGGACGCTCTGCAAAAATAGTTCCCAATTAATTATTAATTAATGCACATTTAATGCACTTTATTACATGAAAAAACTAATTTTTATCTCGAAACGATTACAAATGATTCCCAGTACTTTTTCACAAGCCTCTGAAATATTGAAGCTAACAGAGCTTAACTATGGCATTCAAGTTATGAATATAAAATGACTAAGAAGTAAAAAGCACAGAGTAAAAATCAATGGAAGGATACTTTTTTTCTTTTTTGATTCTTTTCCCATTTTAAATAGTTAAACGTAACTTCCTCAGATTCAGAAAGCTCGGTACAATTCGCTTCTTTTTTTTTTTTCCTTTCTTGATAAGGATAAAAAAGTTTTTCAGACTTGCTTTGATCTTTCATCGTCCGGCTCAGAGTTCTTTTTGAATAATGAAGGAGGAGAGAGAATGTTGAAAGAAAAAAAAAGGAAAAAAGAAGCGAAAAAATGAGGGAATGAGGGATATAAAAGGGAAAATTCAGTCTAATAGGCGTATTAAATGCCGAGAAAGTTCGAAGGACGTCCAATTACGGGTACGCGACTTTTTTTCTACGTAATAAAAACGACGCGCGTATCCAATTTCAATCTTATACATTGAAAAACGCCTTCTTGGATGAGATGAGCGTAAGAGGTTTGATTTTATTTTTTTATTTTTTTTTCCTTTTACTTTAAGGTGGAGTTGCAAGAGAGCTATTAGTGATTACGTTATTGCCGAGACGAGAGGAACCAATTATATGCTGAACGAGGGAGAATAAACCTCCGGTACTCTTGATCTTCCATTTCTGGGTTTGAAAAATTAATGACAAACGGATGTATTATGTTAACTAAATGCGTCATTTTCAAAAACATATATATATATATATGTTTTTTTAATTTAATGCAACTTGAATCATGGATTCTGCTACAAAATATATATATATATGATGACGTGATACAATGATTACGTTAGTTGAAGGTCCAATTTTATTAAGCACTATTATAATGAGCAATTCAATTTTTTGAATAACGGAAGTGATTTTTTTTTTTATTATTGAGTGTTTCTGTCGGTATTTGACCCGAAAAAAAAATTGACGAAAGTTTTACAATTATCTTCTACAAATGTTGAAGAAAAATCTCTGCAAAATCTCAATCGAAATTGCAGTTGACTTAAGTAGTTATAATTTTTTTTAATAAATAATATAACACGCAGTCTTATGGGCTTCTTGAAAACATGCCAAAAAAATTGAATAACCACTAAAAAAAATCAACTAAATGCAGATAAAAGAGAAGTAATGATGTAATAAAATTTTTTAGCTGATTTACAGATTAATTAACGATTAATAAATGAAAGAACTATCAAGAAAAGACCGAGAGCTGCGATGTATACGTGCAAATAAATAATAATTAATAAATAATAATCAAGTTAATTAATTATTATTTATTGTGTTAAATAATTAATTTTAATAATTAAATCATTAAGTTTGATGTTAAATAATTCAATAATAGAGTTTAATCAACAAATAAATAATGATTAAGACTATTCAACAGGAAAATTGTCATTCCCACATTTTGCTATGTATATAGCAATAGGGTTTTCATTTTGCCATTTTTTCGAAACCTTGCATGTGATTTATTGTGATTATTTCAATTCTCCCCACTTTTTAGGATGACTATACAGACAGAAACACGTGAAATTATTGAAAAATATCAGGAATTTTCTAAAAAATTGAATTGCAGTAATTCACACACATATACCATCATGAAAGACTCACCGACTTTATCGTAAGGCCTATTCTCTGGCAAACGATTTACATTCTCATCTAGCAACGTCATTGGGGGGTTTGTAGCTGCAATTAAACAATTTTTATTTTTTCATTTAAATAATCTGAGGGAAAAATTCGCGAAGACATAATACAAGAGAATTTTGGTATAATAATATTTAAAAAAAAGAGTATTTCATTATTGAAGCAGAATTAAAGAAGATATTTTTAGAAGTGATGACTACTTATGTTCATGACTACTTTATGCAGTCATTTTAAAATTCAGCAATTGAACGTGTTTAATGTAATCCACCATTTCCGGAATTATATTCGTTGAATTATCAATAAAAAAACAAAATTCAAAAAACGTTGGGTTTTTGAATGTTTTTATATGCTTTAAATTTTAAATAATAAAAAAAAAGCAATGTTGATCGATAAAGCCATTTGTCTATTATTAAAAAACAAAATGGAATAAATTGAGTCAAAAAACACTGCAATGTCAACAAGAACTCTTTCGCATGGATTATATTTCCGATTGGTGTAATTCATTTTATGATGATTATATGCTGATGATGTCAAAAACCTGAGAAAGTCTCAATAAAGCAGGCGGAATTTCGTTCATTTGACAATTATTTAGTATTGTTAATTGTTAAATTAATTTCTTCCAACGTCCCATTATCCTAACATAATAATTATTAAACATGGAAAGGAGAAACACAATTAATTGGTTACCTATCACTATATCACATCAAAATATTACAGTTTGAAATATCACAAATAATAACAACACAATCTAAAAATATCATGAAATTAAAATATCATATTCTAAAATATCACAGAATTAAATTATCACAAATTTTCTATTTATTCAATTTCTTTTCAATCATACAATTAATCATTGAGAAACATAGTAATCGTGAATTCATATTTATATTTCAGTATTGTGTGCTAAACTACGCAAATAATCTGAAACATCAGTATCATTATCAAAATCATTAACCAATGCAAAGAGACGTTCATCATGATCACGATATTTTTTGCGTTTTCGCGTGATAAATCAATCAGTACTGTTGAACTTTTCCTTTCTGAGTACAAGTACAAATTGGAGACCTATATTAATGTTTCCACCACAGAGAACAGTAATTGACTAAATAATTAAGAGAAAAATAAGGCTTATGGAGCTACTTAAATTTACAAAAGAAGTAAAAAATTCAAGAAAATCAATATAATGTAGTAATTGTGTTATACTTTTTTTTGGGATATTTTAAAGTGTGATATTTCGAGACCATGATATTGTTTGTGATATTATTCATTGTGATATGATGACGTTTCACCCAATCGATTAAAATGGAATTAATTTTTTTTTTTAATTTTTTTTTTTCGAATCACTATTACGAATCTGTGATTACTGTGAAAATAGCCTGTAACACACCACGAGCAATCATTCCAAATCCGTCTGGTAATCTCTGTCTTGTTCTTCGGTCCATAGATCTTTCTGTACGAGCATCACGAATGAATTCATCTGCGGGTCTTCGTCTTGCTCTTTTTTTTTGTTCACTCATACTCTTTTTTTTTTGATCAACCTCTCTCAAACATTCACTTGATAAAAATAAAAATCAATGAATACTCCTTTAAAATTGGATTTTTAAAAGAAATAATTGATTGAATTGAGTGCTTAATTGATTTTTCAATGCTTCAGACACTTAAGAACACACATTGACTACTAAAATGTTGAGTAAAATTGTAGAATTTGTTGAATAGTTGGATTTGCTGCGGTGCCACGAATATTTGCCCCTGCCAGAGAGCAAACGAGGGGAAAAAAAGAATATTTGGAACGACAATTCCGTATTGGCATAGTACCACAAATATTTGACCTCATGGGATACCTTCACGAGACACAAAAAATAATTTTTGGCTTCTTCTTATATTACCTAAATTTAACTGTTTTGCAAATTTTTTTTTCAATAGCTCTATTAATCAGTCATTCAATGGATTGTACAAATTTTCCTTATTCTAGGTTGAAATAGATGCGGTCTAGATAACATACACACGAACTTCTCCTTCTTTTACTGTGTTATGCTGTGAATTGACGGTAGAACACGAATTTCGAAAGGAGAATTTCGAGTATTTATTCGATATAGCCTGATACACTTGAATATTCAAGAGATTTTCCGTAAATAGCGTGTGTTTATACTGAAAATAGGAAAAAATGAGGTAAAATGGACCTCCGAAGCAAAACACAATTAAGAATTTTTTTTGGGGTGAAGGACTAAATTAAAAAATCTGAAAAAAATCGAGAAAATGCTCCAACATGTGAACATTGTTGTGTAATTTTTTCAATTTTTTTTATGAACTTGCCTATTCCCCAAAAATCAAAAATCGTTTCAACTCAAAATGGTCCATTTTGCTCCACTTTTCCACTGCATCTGAAACACAATCTCTATTCAGCAAAGATTTAATTACTCCGAGAATTTAATGCATGAATAATAGAGTGAAATATCAATTGTAGATACGAATGAAGTGAATGCAGTAATTAAAGAAAATAATTATATATATATATATATATATATATATATAAATGCCTTCGTGCTGTGTTATTAAATATCTCGTGTATTCATAACTGCGAATACAAAGAGAGAGAGAGAGAGAGAGAGATCCTCATTATTTGAATGTTATTGCTAGGGTGGCAATTGCAGAGAGGATTATATTTCCACGAATCAGCTGGACATGGTTTTTAATAAAAGCGCGGAATACCTGCAGCCTTTTGATATGTTTTTAAATTAAAAGAGAAAAAAAAAAACTTTTGATCAGATTTCTCCTCTTCACTTCTCTCCTCCCCCTCCTCTTCTTTTTGGTCCAGCGCTTTTGCTCCATATTGCTTAATAAAAGTGGAATGGAATTTCAGAAATACGAGATTCACATTCCCTCCAACGTTTTTTGATGTATATTTTCTCCCTTTATTTTACAAGTCCCCCTCTACTAATTATCCAGGACACGAATAAATTGTGTCTCTCTTAATATACAAACACAAACACACAAAACTCTGGGAAACTCTGCCATACACTTTATCTATTATGAATGATGATTTAACGAGGGAGAGAGAAAGAGAGAGAAATGCTGTGAAATTATAGATACACATTTTTCTAATTAATTGTAAAGCTCTTTTTATTTTCCCTCATTTCGAAAATGAGGAATCCTTTGAGATAAAAAACACGATTTTAAACGGAAAATTAACATAGTATGTTTATTTATTTCTAATTATTTCCGCATAACGTCACAGCAAAAACATCTGATTAACTGGTAAAATGAAAATTAAAGAAAAAAAGATGACTCATCAAATGCGAATGTAAAAAAAAAAGGATTCGGAGTTCTGTTTTTTCATTGCAAATACAGTTTTCCAACTTTTTTTTTTGCAACTTGTTGGGTATTTCATTATGACAACGTTGTGTGGCAGCACCTCATGCATTTTTTTCTTTCGTTTTGCAAAAACGTAATAAAACATTTGCTGGGTAAATAAACTACGTCATCAACCTTTGACTTAAACTTCAGGAAAATGAAATTAATTATTTGGTTTGCGCATGACAATTATGATTATGAAATGATGATAATGTTCAATTAAATCATTTGTGCATTGACACTCAGGGAAAACCAGTGTTTCGGAATTTTTTTGGAATGAAGGAGTATTTAAAAAATTCTGAAAAAATTCACATATAATGTCCACATATTGTAGCATGTTCTCAAATTTTTTCAGATTTTTTCATCGAGTCCTTCACTCCGAAAAAAAATCCTGGATCATGTTGTGTATTGCCAAGGTGGTCCATTTTACCCCACTTTCCCTAAAATATTTTCGAAGGTTTTTTAAAAAAAATTGAAGTTATCGTGTTGGTCCTAGTTTCTGACATTGCCCCAGTAACCGACAATTTTTGCTAATTTCTCAGTTAAATTTAAATGTAAAATATATTGTTTAATATTACTGTATTTATTTTTTCCCTTTACTATATTTTTTTTTAAATTTCCTTTTTCCTTTCTTTTTACGTCATTGAGTAGAATACACGTTCATAACATTGTATACTTATATATGTTCCCCTTGCTATGGGTACTGTACCTTTCAAGCAATAAAAAATATTATTATTATTATTATACTCAATTGCTGAGCTTGTTTAGTGCAACAAATATGTATTAATATAATTAAATTACAATTTAATAAGCAAATAGCTCTTGTCTTTGGTTTATGCTGTCAAAAACAAGTCCTAAAGTGTCAGAAATTGGGACTACCACGTTAACTTAAAAAAAAGTATTTTAAATTTTATAAAAAAAAAAAATCGATTTCGTGGAATTCATGAGATTTATGGAAATTAGGTAAAAAGTCGTGTGTTGGTAAAAACGAGTGCAACTTTCTACTGTATAAAATCATTGGGTTACTATAACCTCAACATTACTCTGCACTTTTGCAATGTTAATATTCAAAGAGAAAGAAATGAATTTTTCAAAAAAGAAAAAAAAAATTGAATTATCATGATTTTATGAGAGCCTCGAGAATGCCTTGAAGAATCATCATCGATTGACCTCAAGTCCAAGGTTAATAACATTCAAATGACATATATTTATGTTTCATTTTCCCCCTCAGAGCTCAGATATACCTTCACTTAACTCTAAAAAAAACCATCATAATTTAACATATTTTTCATAATTAAATACCTTTTGATTCGTAGTACTGATGTGGCATTTTTTCGTATTCGTCAATGATTTTTTTCGATCGAAATTGTCAGAAATAAATGTACGGAAAATTTGTTATTTCAACAAGGGAATAATAACTTCGTGATACAGCTGGCACTGCTATAATGGACATTACACATGCACAAAAAAGAAAAATGTGAAATTTTTTTTTTTTTCCTTTGATTTAACCGTAATTTAATCACATTGAGTGTTAATTTTTTTCTTTTTTTACATTTCTTATTTTAAAAGAAAACACAGTTTTTTTAGTGAATTCAGTTACTTGGTTCCAACTAATGATGATTTTGAAAAAATAAAAGAACGTTTGACTTACCAGCATATAAGCCAACGTAGTCGTCACTGTGTTTATGTTGTCTGAGGTCTGCCATATTGAAAATCAAGCAGTGACGACATTTCCGCGAGAGGCGCTCCATTAACACAAAAAAACTTGAATTCTCGCGGTACTACGCGAAACAGCGTGGAGACTCTTTTGAATTAATGGCGGGAATATGAGGGGGGAGAGGAAAAAAGAGCGCACGTTTGCGCCTCAAGGCCTTCGAATATTGCGCGCTTTTTTCTTCGATACAAATAATTAAATTGAATGATTTTCTTCAATTTTTTGTTGACACTAACCCGAAAGTTTATGAAATTCTCAAGAAAAAAATGATTTTTCTTTAGATTTAATGATGAATAGAATAGAATAGAATTTATTTCCTTGATGTTATATTTTCCATGTTTTACATCCTCCCTTCGCCTTCTCTTTTTAACTCTTTTTAACACTTTCTAATTTTTTTAAACACTTTTTTGAGAGTTTAATCCTAAATATTAAATATTAAATATTAATCATTAATTATTGCATTTGAAAATTTAATAATGATGTTATTTTATTTTATTGAAAAAAAAAATTAAAAAAGTGAATAAGACTGTGAAAAGATGAAAAAATGCAGAATTCGAGTGATTTCAGATGATAATAAAGCAATTAACAGACATCCAACAATTTTTTACATTTTTTAAACAAATAAATTATTGTAAAAAAAAATATTGAAGAAAAATTGCATTTTTTGCAGTTTTTTGAATTATTTAATTGAATTATTTTGGAGTAAATATGCAAATTGTTTCCTTTTTTCTTGGAAATTAGTTATTTTTTAAAAGAAAAAGATTCCAAAAATTGTCGGATTTCTGCTATTTTCAGTGTCATTGATTTCAGTTAAACATTGAAGTGCTCATTTTTAAAAACGAGTTTTGATAAAAATCTATTACACTCTTAGAAAAAAATAGAAATTTCATAAACAATGTGATGGGAATTTTCATAAACGTGATACTGAATTTTTTTAAAATAAGATTATGAAATTTGTGAGTTTCAGAGGAAATTCAAAGGAATCTATGAGTCTTAAGTAGAATTGAGACGAAAATTCTACAACTCACTTGAATTTTCAACTGTCCATGAATATTCAGAATCAAAAAGACTTGGATTTTCAATTTTTTTTTGAATTTTTCTTATTTTTACTAAATTTTCAAGAAACAATTAAACTGAAATTTACAAATTTCATTGATATCCAGTCGTGAAATTATTTGAAAATCGATGACATGTTCATTTTTCAATGACGTAATTATCTGAAATTTCAGTAAAAATGTGATTCGTTTTTAAATTTCCCGGATTTTTCACAAAAAAATCAGACGAAAATTTTTAACAGTGATAGTGCAAATAGTGACCAAGTTTTCTAGAAATTGGCACTACTTTCACAGAGCGTAGTAGTACGTATTCTAGATAGTTGTGCGGTCCACACAGCCTCCCTATGGTGGAATGTGGGTGGCTGGTGTGTGTGCGCGAGGTGGTTCGTTTCGTGCGCGTATTAAAATTTTTTTGTTATTTTTCACCGCAAATACAACGATTTGTTTGATTATTATTTTTAATCCAATTGGAATAACGTTCAACTTGGAAACACCAATCAGTGAGTAATTAATTCATCATATATTTTTTTTGTAATAAATTTTTTGACAAATTCATTATTGTTATGAAGAAGAGAAAAAAAAAAAAGAAGTATTCTACATGCGCCTTGTGTTGATAAATGCGCGCGAATCTCGTGTGTGCCTGAAATATGGCAGAATCCACGAGAGATGGTAGTAAACAAATGTCACACAGCTAGTGTATACACTCCATGTAAATCAACAAACCATATTTAAATAATGAAAAAAATAAATTTAAAAAAAAAATGAAAAAAAAAACAAATTCATGTGGATGAAGAAAAATATATTTCACTCGAGAGATTGAACAAATACCAATTTTTTATTGATGTTTGTTTTATTCGGAAAATCAGAGAATATTTTTTCAAATTTAAATTGATGTATTCCGAATTTTTGGAAAATAATTAAACAAATTGGTTTTTTTTTTGTTAAGTAAATATTTATGGTTAATTAAAATTTAGAGGAATTAATTGAGATGAAATGAACCGGCAGATTTAGAGGGACATAAAAATGACTGTGTCACCTGAATGAGACTTCAAAAATTTAAAATTTAAATACCCTGGAGCCATCTGCAAGCGTTTTTACTCATTCGGAATAGAAAAAAAAATGGATTAATTCAATTAATCAAATTTATCTGGATTAAATTAGATTATTTGGTTCTTCAGTGGGTTAGTCAATTAAAATTTCATTGTATCATTAATCAATTAAACACATTATTCCTTGATTAAATGAAAACTTCATTAAACTGTGATAAATACTTTATCCTGTAATTAAAGATTCACGAGATATCATGGAATTAAGGTAGTATTCCAGAGTACGGTTGATAAAGCAGGAAAAAATGAGGATTTGTAGGTTAATTTCCGATTAATTGCTGTTAATTCAGGAAAATGTGCTTTAATTTACCCGAAAAAATGATTAAACTATTCGAAAGTCATATCTTCAGCTTGTGAATATAATTTTTTTTCTCTCGCCTTTTTTTTTACATTAATCTCCTATCACATGCATGAGATAGAGAGAGAGGCAAATAGTTACGACTACCTTCTAATTAAAATATCTCAATAACTATACGGTGAATTGAATATTTTTTTCTTCTATTATTTAGTTAAAATGCTGTTCTCTTCGCCAATAGTTTTTAAATAATGGGTCAGCCCTGTGGTTTTTTAGTAATTTCGTTATTTCCGTCCGATTTAGGGCGTTTCATCCCCACCACCGCTATTTTCAGTGACTTTGATAATTCATACACAGAGAAAAATGTTTTCTTAATTTAAGAATGTGCAGGTCACTTAAATTAAGTGACTTTTCTCACTTGCATCAAGTGACTTTTTCTTTCTTAATTTAAGAAAGTAAAACTCACTTAAATCAAGTGCGTTTTCTCACTTAAATCAAGTGACTTTTCTCACTTAAATCAAGTAACTTTTTCCTTCTTAATTTAAGAAAGTAAAAGTCACTTAAATTAAGTGATTTTTCTCACTTAAATCAAGTCACTTAAATCAAGTCAGTTAAATCAAGTGACTTTTTCTTTCTTAATTTAAGTGACCTGCACATTCTTAAATTAAGAAAACATTTTTCTCTGTGTATCTCGTAAACTGCACGGACAAAAATTATGAAGAAATTCAGAAAAATGTAAAAAATCATCATCTTTGATATGGCATCAAAAAAATAAAGGATTAACTGTACTCAAGTTCGCTGCAATACCACCTTAATTATCAGCGAAATCATATATTTCCTTGCAAGCTTTAAATAATGAACCCAACATTGATTTGAAAAAAAAAAAGAAAAATAAAACGTTTCAACTCGCTTGACCCAATTCTCTCAAATCGGATTTCATGTAATGGAGCCTTTCTTTTTTTTTTCTTACACATATAAATTTTTTTTAGTTTTTCTGGCCGAATAACTGGGAGATGTCGTCTGCACTGCAATCACGACGGTGATTCACGGCTTTTGGCACCGTTAATTTTCCCCGTCTCTGTCTGATTTTCCGAGTAAACGTAAAATTCAACCACATTTAATTTTCATATAGATGCACTTATATTAAGTCAGTGTGTTGGATGGACAGTCAGTTTGAAATGCCTAAATACAACGTCACGTCTTTTCACAATAGGCGACTTTTACGTGTTTTTGAAAGCAATGAAAATTTAGTCATCTTGTATTAGTGTAGTACTTAGTAATATAATGTAAAATACATTCCAGGTCAAATGAAATATTAAATCAAGGAGAATTGCGCCAAGTTAATAATTTTGAAAGCAGAATAATCGTTATATTCAATATCAATGATTGCTTCAATTCAATTAACTGTTTTAATGAGTTAATTTGGAAATTGCTGTGGATTCATATTTATTAATGTCATTACAGATTTTACCATAGTGGTATTGAGCTCTGAAAATTTCTTGATTAAATGATAAGACCAGTGATTTGTGACCAATTAAAATAGAGCACTCGAAGAAAATTGAATTCACCTATTTTTCAGATTGTGGAAAGGGGGGTAAAATGGGTATTCCAATGAAATGGTTCGAGATATAGGGTTTTTAATGATTCCATTGAAAAGCTGAGGAAATTTTAGGTGGAAAACATGTGTCGAAATGATTTTTTTTTATTTTTTGGAAATTCGACTTTTTTGCCAAGATTTGAAGGGATTTAACCTTTTTAAAATAAAAAAATTCACTTTTTTGGGGATATCTCTGGTTCTATTGATGGTATCGACCTGGGGTTGATCTTAAATGAAAGCTGAGCTCATTTCCCATCAATTCAAGTAATTCCAAATTTTTTTAATCGATTTTTTAATTATTTGTCATTTTCTGAAAATTAGTTTTCACTCAATATTTATTTGAAAAATCGATATTCTTTGTAGAAACCACATATATATATAAAAATGTGAGAAATGAGCTCATCTTTCATTTGAGATCATCCCCAGGTTGCTATGACCAATAGAACCCAAGATATCCCCAAAAAAAGTGAAATTTTTCAAAAAGAGAAGTTTTTCACCTTCAAATTTCGACCAAAGAAATAAATTTTTTTAAAAATTACGAAAAAAAAATTCTAGTACATGATTTTTGTCGCAAATTTCCTCAGCTTTCTGATAGAATCATTAGAAAAAACTTATCTTCAATATTTTCACTGATTTCGACTAATTTTCATCATAATATAAAAAAATCAAAACTAAGATACGTTTATTTAAATCTAAATGTCTCTAAAATTAAATGAAAACCATCACGTCTCCCCTTTTTTCTCCCCCCCCCCCCCCCCCCCAACTTCAGTTACATCGTTATATTTTGAAGTACCGCACGCAAATCAACGGCAATTACTGTGCATTAAGCTTACACCAATGTCGACTACTCGTATGCAAATCATGAAAACGCGTTTGTCGTTATACCATAGAGGAACGATATAGTACACACAAACTACGTAATATATATGGGGATATGTAACGTTCAATGCACGTGGCACACACATTGCCAAAATGTAAACTTGATGCGTGACTGTGAACCGAGCTACGTGCTGCACAAAGTCCCTTTTTTTTTTCTCATTTTTATTTAAAACTTGTGGACACATACACAGACACACACATGTCGATCGATGATTTAATTCCATAAAAACCTGATGAAATTTGATTTTCCCCCTTTTTGCTTTCGAATGGAAGCTATGCAATCATCAGAATTTTTGATTGTAATTTTCTTAATAGAAAATCCTTAAAATGATCTAAATAGAGAGAAAATGATAGCACATGTATGTATGTGTGTGTGTATGTCTGTGTGTGCATAAAAGTCTCAATTACAGCAAAACGGTTTTATAGCAAAATCTCATATTTTGTGGAAAACTTCCTCTCGATGAACTCTATTTTTTAAGCTTTCTTTGGAGAGAATCCGATCGGTACTTTTTGAGATATGTTCATTTTTTTTAAATCAGTTTTTAATAGAATTTCTGAAAACTATTCAACTGATGTTATTTATACTCATATATCGTCACCCTAGAAACAGAAGGGCGTAAGCACCAAAAAACCCACTTTTCAGATGGAAAAGGGCGTATGTCCAAAATGCCTCTGAAAATGTTTTGTATGCTCCAATGATGCAAAAGAAACGAATCTAAAATTTGAGTAACAAAAAGGCGTATTTACCAATTCTAGCAGGAATAGGGCGTATGTGCAATATATACGCCTTTTTATTATTACTTTTTTTCTTCTTTTTGCTTCATCTCCCTGATTTATTTAATAACAAAATGGCGTATGTGCAAAACTAAAAGCTATATGTAAAAAAGCTATATCAGTTGGAAAGCAATACTATTATCCACATGTTTTTCAAAAATCCATAAATTCATAAATTAATCAGTGAAAAAACAAACTTCATCGACTTTACAGCGAATTATCCTATCTTCATGCATCATTAAAAAACAAAAAAGAAGCTCAAATATTTGTATAACACGAGAGAATCTATTTTTCTGTTTATCATTCTCGCGAAGAATGTATTGTGCATGAAAAATAGTTACGAGTGATCGTAAAAAATTCATACTCAATCATAAATTTTTCCACTTCCCTCAGTCTTTGCTTCTTTTTTTTTTTTTTTTTCTTTTTAGCTTTACTTTCGGATTTCGTTTACGATCGAGCGTTAGGAGAATTGGGAACGGGGATGACAAAAGGGGTATGTGTACGTATATATATATATATATATATATATATATATATATATATGTATATGTGGGTATGACTGGAGGCTGGTGTTGGTTGCGTGGGTAATAAGGGGATGAGAATGATGGTAGGGAGGATGAACGCGTCAGCAACGCGAATACATAAATCCACCAGCAACCGCAGAATGCTAACTATATTGTTCGTGCAAACGCCCGTGCAGAGGGCCAAAAGAGAGAAAGAGCAAATTGGTGGGGTGGAGAAGGGGGTTGGGGGTGGGAAGAAAAGGGTGAGGTGCACACAATTGTACAGTCCCATTGGTGGGTGGTAAAAGAGCAAATTGAATGGGTGGAAAAGCACGAGTGAAGGAGAGAGAGAGAGAGAAAGAGGGGGGGGGGGATATGGGAGGGGGGGTAAGGGAGGGAAGTACAGGATATTTGCGATAGTAAAGGAGGGAGAGGAGAACGTTCCCTTGCTCAAATTCAGGTCAGTTATCGTTTTGCAGAGTTAGAATATAATTGCATTTGTGAATAACTAGCCCTGGGATGGTTGGAATCGGAAATACAAATGTTAAACTTGGTAATGTGTGCTGAAAGGATCCCATGAAATTTCTGAATCGATTGGATTAAATCCACTAAAATTGGGATGAAAAAAAAGGTGAAATGGGAGTATTTAAGGATATGCGATATATATGCATCGATTAATGGAATATTTGACGATTAATGGTCAAAACTTGTTTTTGGGAAGAAGAATTGATGCAAATGCTTGTCGTGCAGTTTTAATTGCTAGTCCCTTTCAATTAGAAAAAGACAAAACAGAATAATCAATTGATAGGCGATATTTCGAATTTAATTCGATATATTGTATCGATTAATCGAAATTTTGAATCCCCTAAAACTGAAACAGAAAGTCCACTCAAATTAAAATGGGTGAAACGGAATCGAATTATCGATCGATCCAAAATTCGATTAATCGAATTTTAACATCGATTAATCGAAATTTTGAGAGTAATCGATCGGAAGCTGTTGTCTTCCGAAGAAAGGAGAATTGATGCATGTGCTTTTAATTATTAGTTTCTTTATTTCGTCAATCTTAAATTCAATGCGAGATATCGCATCGATTAATCGAATACTTGCGATCGATCAATCAAAAATTACTTTTTCTTGGAATAAAAAAATATTGATGCACGCGCTTACATTTGCCAGTATTATTTCACGATTTCTCTTATTTTTTCCGGATATCGATTCAATATCCCGTCTAACTGTTATTTTTCCTTTTCTCCTCCCTTTATTTTGTTTTCCACTCTCAAGGCCATATTGATGCTCCACATTGCAATTAAAAGCATGAAAGTGTTTTCTTCATGCTCCCCTGTGTGTGTTTCAACATATTCTCCTCTTTTTCCTCTATTTTGTCAATGGTTTAATTAATCGCACATTTCAAACAGTAATGGACCGCCGATAATTGAGCACAGCCTCCGAGCGCATTACACGTGCATTAAAATTCACATATGAATATATATATATATATATGTATATATTTCGCCTCCAATATTCGATGATTCTTTTTAATCTCCTGTGACTGTGTATCAAGTACTTGTCAATGGTGAATTCAAATTCCCTCTCTGGTCGTCAAATCTGGCCCTCCATACATATATATATGTATATATATATATATATATATATATATAAAATATAGTGTGTGTACTTTGTCTTTGAGAGCTTTGGCTTGCAGCCAAATATTCCAACCGGTCGATGATACATCGTTCCGGGGGGTATTATGAGACATTTAATGTAATTGCGTGGCCCACACTATATACATATATATATATATATACCTTTCATTCCACCATTCCATATCAGCCCATGTAGGTTTATGTATTTTTAGCGTATTTAAATGTACAATGATTTCAAAATGAGGTAAATGAATCGGTTTCACTCGCCTCATGCACTACAATTCAATTGCACTAGGGACTTTATTCACTCGTTTCACTGGACTATTCGTCCATAACAATGTAATTAGAGTGTAGAACTCATTTCAAGCATTGTAAAGAAAAAAAAATGAGTTTTTTTCCTTTTTGGGGAAGTTTTTGATTAAAAATCGATGCACCTGTTAATTGAGGAATATCAAATTTTGTTCGTGGAAGTTTGAAAGGGATCGGAATTTTTTTTTCTTTTTTTTTTTTCTTTTAGTTGAGAGCACTACGTTCTTTTGATGGAAAATCTAGTTTATTTTGCCATTGAATACGCTCTTGACGCTAAAATTGCAGAAATTCTTTCTTCCAATTTTTTTTTTTTTTTTTCTAAAGCCTATATATCATTGAATCGAGGCAATATCTCTCGCTTCATGTGGCAACAGCGGTTGATGCGACCATCGAGAACCTCCATAACACTGTGTGATACGTTTTTTTTTTCTTGCATCCTCTTTTTTCTTTCTAGATGCTTTCTTTATTTTTAACACTATATCAGAAGAGAAGATATTCTTTATTCTGCTCCACGCAATCTTCACTTTTACAACGCTTTACCTTTAGTACAACGGGGTTTATGCTGTTAATAATCAGATGTTCGCGTAAAAAAATACATTAACATGTGCATTAAATGTGGGAGAGGAATAACGAAAGTTTTTGAGGGGAAATGGGGAATTTTTAGGAATCATGTTATTGGTAATGAAGCTTGGTCGAATAGATAATTATGACCGAACATTAATTGTCGGATTTTTAAATCAGCTATTAACGATTTTATCAATAATAAATATTTTACAATTCTAATAAATAAAATTATTCAATTAAAATTGGGAGAGACTAGAGAAAAATGATTCAAGAATTTTTTTTACAGTAAAGGACTTCGCAAAAAAATTGGAAAAAATTTGAGAAGATGCTCCAATATATCGACATTATTGTGTAATTTTTTCACATTTTTTCAATAAGCTCTTTGCCCTCAAAAAAAATCCCAATTTATTTTTTCTCAAAAAAACCAAAATCATCTTTTTTTTTCCTTTGAAATTTAAGAATGATTGGAAGGTACAATCGAAAATAAGTTAAATTTTTGTATAAAATTATTAATAACAATTTATACAAGATGAAATTCTCAAATCTGATTCAGGGAATCTGTGAAGAATGTAATGAGGAATAAAATAAGCCCTAGAAACGAAAAATTAATTTAAAATTGAAAGATTTTCATTATTTTTTATATTTTTTCAAATTTTCCAAGATTCAAAGGAATGTAAGAAATAATTAAAAAATTTCGATTTTCAATTAACTTTTTATAGAGTTAAGTATTTTTTTAGAGTTAAGAACTTTAAGAACTTTAAGAACTTTGCAAAAAAATTTGAGCAAATGCTCCAATATATCTACATTATTCTGTAATTTTTTCACATTTTTCCATTAAGCCTTCACATCCCAAAAAAAATCTCAATTCATTTTCTCCCAAAAATTCAAAAATAACCTTTTCTTTTCCTTCAGAATTCAATATTAAGGAGGTTCTACCCTTCTCAAGAGTGAATTTCAATTTTTTGATATTTTTGCCTGAAATTTTTTAAGGTTACAAACAAATATCTCATACACGTTTTAGTTGAATGATTAATGCATTGACCGTCTAGTTATCGAGAAAAAAAATAGTAAAAATGAGTAATTTCACATGCTTATAGAGAGCCCTTATGACAGAACCACTCTATTGGCGATGTTTTGTATTTTTTTTTTATAGATCTAACAGATATTTTCCTACTAAAAATTAATATGATATAATTGAATATGTATAGAATTGAATGATATCCTTTCGGACCCACCTCACCGGCCAAATAAGCTCAAGAAACGCAATACAAAAAAATTTATTTGTAGTAAACACGTCATGGCGGCGGAAACGATAGAGGGCCTGGCTATGCTGCATGCATCAGCTGATCGAATATATATCAATGTATACCGATATGTTTCTATTCCGTAATTTTTTCTTTTCAAATGCAATAATTTGTTGCTAACAGATTCTTAACATTGGTAGAAGAATTTATTAATATTTTTGAGGAACAAAGCACAATAATCGAAAATTGACATCCAAGAATTTGAAGTTTGCACGCAGCCGCCATTCCACTACTTGAATATTTTTAATACTTCTATTGTTAAAAAAATCAATTAATGAAAGAAGCGAAATAACATGTATTTTTTATAATTAAAATAGTTAATTTTCGTCGGGTTTTTACTGATCAAAAAAATAAAAAAATTATGTTGCTTTCTTGAACTACCGTGTGAGGGTAGAACCTCGTTAACCTGTTCATCAATAGAATATTCAATTGAATTATCCAAGATGTATCTGAATACAGATACACGATGCGTGTAATGTGGATTAGATGATGAGAGAGATTAGTGGTACGTGAATGATTTCTATGGATTATACATATCCTCATTAGTATTATACTAGGGTAATATCAATCTTTATTAATACAAAATCCATTACATCCCTGCATTCCTTCATTTGTCCTGAGAATTATCAGTCTTATCTTTCCCCAAAGATCACTCACTCCAGCATCATTCATCTCTCATGTTTCTGCATAATGTTTTCGAGT
This sequence comes from Aleiodes leptofemur, assembly GCA_963942555.1. Lineage (NCBI taxonomy): Eukaryota > Metazoa > Arthropoda > Insecta > Hymenoptera > Braconidae > Aleiodes > Aleiodes leptofemur. The sequence continues at coordinate 4,293,579 of OZ012613.1, forward strand.
CGAGGAAAAAAAAAAATTGTTCAACACACGCGATGCGAAATGTGTCACTTTGTTTGATTAAACACGAGAACGTACATTAATACTAATATATATTTTTTTTTTGCTTTCTGTATCGAGACGAGGGAATCCCTGGAATACGTTATATATTCCCCTTTGGCATATGTGGCAAGGGTGAAAATGAATATTAGTGAGGCCTCGGGGATCAAATTAATAACATAACATTTTACGTTTGGAAAATATACCGAATGAATGGATAGAGCCTCTTGTTTCATGTGCCACAAAACACAATAGCAGAGTAAAATAAAAAATAAAAAAAAAAACATATTCAGTTACATGTTCATAGTGTTAATGTATCAGTTACTGTAAAAGCATCACACACACACACACACACACACACACACACACACACACACACACACACACACACACACACACACACACACACACACACACACACACACACACACACACACACAATCTATCATTGAGTATGATTGAAAAATATTTCAATTCTATAAAATATTGATTATCCCCTTTTTTTTTTTAAATTCTTTATTCGAGAGGTGAATATATATTTTTTTTTCTATTTATTTAAATAAAAGAGGTGAATATCGAAATGGAAATAAATGGAAAAAAAACGCGTTGTTATTAGAGAAACAATACATGGTCGTTAAAATATTTTCATTCATGATAGAAAAAAATAAAAAGTTGAAAAAATGCGGAACGAAGCCAATCAAACTGTATTCATGAATTATTTAATCAAGGAAAGGTGAAATGAATTTTATTTTATTTCTCTTTTTTAAATGCCATTAATTTTTAAACTGTGGGGGGGGGGGGAGGCTCTGTCCAAATACTTTAAGCCTTTTTTTTTTTGGTACAGAGTAATCTGATCCTGATGAGAGGAAGAAAAAGTTCCTCTCGTCAGCAGCAACCAGGGTCCAGGGGAGAAAAGGTGAATAAAAAAGAAAGTAAGAAAGGGAGTAGAGAGAGGAAGAAAAAAAAAAGAAAAATAGCTGGCTTGTACGGATAGCGCCTTGTGTATTTTTCTTCGTGAAAATTCGTTTTACTGAAGGAAGTGACGGTGTGCACGTAAACCTAGGGGAGATTAATCCTCGTTGGGATGAAACACTGGATCTATGATAAAGAGAAGTGAAGAAGAGAGGGAGAATGATGGAGAGGTCTTTTCTTGTTTCTATTGTGTTACTCTTACAACTGGAGGATACTCTTAGGAAAAAAAAAAAAAAAAAAAAAAAAGAGGACAGTTAAAAAAAGTTGAGGAGTAAAATGCAGGAATTTCTCTTCAACACTGAATATATTAATATATATTAGTGGGGGAGAGGAAAATGGGAGGAGGGAGGGGGGGGGGGGGAGAGGGATTGATGATTAAAAAGGGCGAAAGGATTCAGAAGCTGAATTTTTCTCCATTGAAGTTTAGAGGAAATCACCATTGAAGAAAAAAAAAGGGGGGAGTTGAAGTACAAAAATTAGGAATACAAAATGCAGGAGTATATATTAGGGAGGGGGGGAGGGGTGAGAGGGGAATTGATGATTAAAAAGTGCGAAAGGATTCAAAATCTGAATTTTTTTCCATTGAAGTTTAGAGGAAATCACCATTGAGGAAAAAAAAGAGGGGGAGGGGGAGTTGAAGTACCTAGAATTACTGAATTCTTGAAGGTGTGAACTTTCCCGCTCTGGCTTCACTTTAAAATCTTTCCTAAGCCTTAACTCGGCCGGTAAAGAAACTTCCGTAATCCTTGAGAGCCTGTTGGAGAGGGGGGGGGGGGGGGAGAAGGGGAAGAATGAGAGGAGCGATAGGGTTGAAGGTAAAAATAAACTTCAGATGGCGGATTTGTGAAAGGATTCACTTTCTAAGGATTTTGCTTTGAGAAGTGCATTTTATGTTTTGTACGTTAATGCTGAATTTTCTATTGTATGTGTCCCATGCGAATTGTATCTGGAGATGTGAGTAGGCAGTGACTAGGTCAGGGTGAGATTCTATTGGAAGACAAGAAAAATCCTTTTTTGTGAAAATACCAGGAAAATCAGTTTACTTCAGAGCTGTACTACATTTATTCTCATTTATTCTTTCTATTGGCTGTTTCATTCGGCCAATCAGGCAATAGAAATCGGCGAGATAGTTGAAAACTCACTTCAGAGGGCTGGTTGTGAGTTACAAGTCTTTTAAAACACGTGCACGATCGTTCTCCGTATTTTAAAAATGAAGTAAATGTTTATTTGAGGTAGTATCCTAGAGTACGGTCAATAAAACAGGAAAAAATGAGGATTTGTAGGTTAATTTCCAATTAATTGCTGATAATTCGGGGAAAATGTGCTTTAATTTACCCGAAAAAGTGATTAAACTATTCGAAAGTCATATCTTCAGCTTGTGAATATAATTTTTTTTCTCTCGCCTTTATTTTTTACATTAATCTCCTATCACATGCATGAGACAGAGAGAGAGGCAAATAGTTACGACTACCTTCTAATTAAAATTTTTCAATAACTATACGGTGAATTGAATATTCTTTTCTTCTATTATTTAGTTAAAATGCTGTTCTCTTCGCCAATAATTTTTAAATAATGGGTCAACCCTGTGGTTTTTTAGTAATTTCGTTATTTCTGTCTGATTTAGGGCGTTTCATCCCCACCACCGCTATTTTCAGTGACTTTGATAATTCATATCTCTTGAACTGCACGGACAAAAATTATGAAAAAATTTAGAAACATGTAAAAAAATATCATTTTTGATATGGCATCAAAAAAATAAGGGATTAACTGTACTCGAGTTCACTGGGATACTATCTTAGAATCGCTTACAGGAAAATTTGAAACTTGTTTACTTCATTCTTCCATAAATATAACATAAGATGAAAACGCATAACTAAATTCAATTTTCCTCGACACGTGAATTTGTTCGAGGTGCCTCATGCAGAACGCGAATTCTTCCGCAACGCTATAAATAATTTACAAAACAAAGAGTATTCAGTGAATTATATCACAGCCGTCAACGGTAGATTGCGTCTGTCCCATCGATCTTGGAGCGGGTAAAAGCTTCAATGCACAAGCCAAAATAATTAATCTTAAATCATCAATTATCTGTAGATGACCTTTGTGTGTCGTACATAAAATTTAATTCTGTTAGTGATGAAAAGTCTTGGCCCTCTTTTGCATCACACCTGAACAATGAAAACTACTTTTGTTCTCTTGTTATTCACAAATATCTTTTACGTGTGTTTATATGTGTATATTTGTGTGTTTCAACAATTTGCAGCTTCAGTTGTGCTGTTCTAGTGTTTGTAGCAATATACTGTTTTCTACGACTAGTGTGAATGCCGTACATAAACAGAATAACACGGACTTGACAGTAAGCCCAAATACAATCTCACTGGGGGGACAATTTCATCTAAAAATTTATGGTTAACAAGCTCGTATACACGTATGTGCAATAATAGGCTAGACTAGCCTCGAGTTTTAGAATTGTGGCTTATGAATAATATCCACTTTTCGATTTATTATCGGCTATTATATTTCTGCACTTTAAAAAGGAGATGGAGAGATACGGTAAGATAGCGCAGTAACAGCATCCCGTTAGACGAGATTTGCGAACGTTCTTATTGAAAATTCAGTAGCAAAAATAGTAAAACAGGATAAGTTGATCCCCCCCCCTCCTCTCCTTCCTGTTTTCTGCTAATAATATCTCAGAAACTGAAGAAAATACGTCCTTTTTATTCTCATCTTGCAAACATGGTGAATTTTAAGAGCTAGGAAATTAATTAAATTAAGGCAAAGATTGCGCTATTTTGCTTCTTTTTCAAGATATTTACATAAAAGTAAATATTAAAAGAAAAAAAAAAGCTTATGCGGCTTTTAAAGAGACCATTCTTGAAAATCATTACATGTCAAAAGCTCAGATAGTACACTATAGAACCTCTTACAAGTTTATTCACAATAGTTCTGCCCTCCGAACGATTTTCAAATCTTGACTTTATATTTTCCATTTTTCACATAGAAATAGAGGCAAAAAAAAAATGGAAAATGAAAGGAAAAAATAGTTTTTTTCTCTCCAAATGTCTCTCCTGCTTCTCTTTTCTCGCCTTTTATCGATTTATTTTTCCATCGTGTGCGGCTCCTTCGTAATCGTCCCACGTCCGGAAAACTTGTAAGCGCACCCCCTCCCCCCCTCCCCTTCCATCTGAACAAACCATCCAATTTTGAGACGGACAGACCTATAGACTGTGTGTGTGTGCACCAACGAGTATAGAGAGAAAAACGTCGGTGGGTACTCTATCTCGATTTTTCTTTTTCTCATTATATCTATGTATATATATATGTATGTGTGTATATGTATGGGGAAAGGCATCGGTGAATACTTGGATTGACCTTTGCCAGGTTGGCGCCCACACGCGAGAATCAAGAACAGTTCACTTGGCTCTTGGAAGCGAGCGATGAAATAAAATTGATTCTGAATTGTTGAGAGGTGAATGAAAAACGTAATCGAATGGAATTAAAAATGAGAATTTCGAAATTACTTGGAACTCGTGAAATACGAGAATTCTTGTGCATTTATTCGTGATTATTATTGTTGGAAGTGGTTTGACATTTCTCAGATGTAATTTTTTTATTGATTTTTGAACCATCCATCTGTTATATGACCTCTTGGTCTTCTGCAATTTTTCAATCCTTCGTTCCTTGTAACTCTTCCCTCTCGCGACTTTCATGGGTTGATTTTTCAATTACTGCACCATATTCGTCTAAAATTAGGGGAAACCATAAAAAACCTTGGCCGGTACAGGCTGTCGATTATGCAGAGCCCTACACTGTAAAAACAAGTGTTTGAAATTAAGATACTTTTCTAGACACTTTTACAACACTTTCGGGATACTATTGATAGTGAATGGCACTTTTAAGATATTTTTTGATTTTAAGATATTTTTTTCCAACTGATATTTTGAGTTAAGATACCTGTTTTTACAGTGCACTGGCAAGAAAATCACACACTAGCTTCCTTGCACGTGTACCTTCCGCTCAGTTTGTTGAGGGGCTATTCACTCGGAGTTTTCTTGACATAGCGATTACTGATTATACTTGATTTTATAGCGATTATAACGATTGCATGTAATTGAATGTAATGATTGGAATTTTGGATGATTACACGTTTACAAATGATTACAAGCGATTACAAGCTGATTACATGATTATCACATATGCAATATGATCTATTAATTCATTAAATTTTACTCGCAGTTTGTGGTTCGAACCCAGGAACGGCCGTACATCCAAGCAGCGGTCAATTTTTCGACTGCTTAGTTTGGTAGTATGCCAGTAGTACAGTGGTTCTGGGCTTTCTTTTTTCATTTTTTGGAACAAAGTCGCTCAATTTGCGTTCTTTGGACTCTGTTTTACAGAGTTCATAGTGAAAACGGGTGCTGCATCAAGGCTGTTGGAAAAAAGGCGTTTCAAACCGAGCGAATTCAAGTTAGAAACCCTTTTTTTTCAGCATCCTGAGCAGAAAATATTTAATTTAAGTTTTCAAATGCTGCTAATTGAACGACTTATTGGTAATAAAGGATCTTGATTGAGATTATTTTCATTGAGCGATCTTCTCTCCAATTGTGTAATGTGCGTTGCTGTGTCGTCTAACCACCAGCAATGTTCTGCAAGTTTTCACTTCAAATCATCGCTTAATTTCTCAGATGTATAAAAATTATTGCAAAGAAATCTGCTGATTCAAAGAAAATCGCTGATCTTTTAGGTGAAAATAATGGGTTCCCTCTTCTTTTTTTCCCCCCTCCTTTGAATATTCAAAGATTTTCTCAGCCTCTTTTTTCTTATTTCTGTCTCTCGTTAAATACCGTAAAAACAGACGTCACAAAGTTTTCTTAAGGAAGGTCGAGTATAGAAGATGGAAAGAATGAGGGAAGAAAATAAAGGTTTGGAGTGCCGTTTATCGTCCTCTCGCAATCTTCTGGGCCGTGTTAGTGCGTTCCCTACCGCGGATTCGAGATTTCAACGGGGAATTTATCGGTGCAGAAGTACTAAAGAAAGATAGAGAAATAAAAACAGAGAGAGAGAGAGACAAGACGAATTGGTTTGAGGGTGGGGGGGAGAGAGTTTAACCGGTGAAGTAGGTACCTGCTTCGTCTGCTGCAAGAGCCGAAGAAGGAGGGGGGAGGAAAAACGTTAAAACTCTCGAGTCGACCCTCCTCTTCACTCCAAAGTTTTCTTCAATGCTTTTTCCATGATCGAGATAACGCTTGTACAAGGACGCTCTGTGCCTCGGATTTTGAGCTTTTCCTTTCTTTTTCCTGTTTGTTTTCCTCTTTTTTTTTTTTGTTTCAGGGGGAAAATAAGAGAGCTCTGGAAGTGATATATTGTGGCTCTGGTCGAATGGCGAAAGCGTTAAATGGAGAACACCTTTGATCTTTTTATTGATTTTTTTTTCTACATTTTTCACCTTTTCCTTGAGAGGATTTTTCGAACGAATACTTTTACGAATAAGTTGAAAAAGTGTATGTGTGCTGCTTGTGTCAAGTACATCAATACGTGGATGAGGTGCAGGGGAGTGGGGGGGGGGGGGGGGGGAGGAATGAGATTCAATAACTGGTTCAAGTATCAGGAAAAACGTCGCCGGAATGAAAACTGTAATATTCTATACTTTTTCTCTTTGATAAATCTCAATTCCACTTGAAGACAAAATTTTATGAGATCATATTTTTTTCATTGAATTTGGTCTATAAGCGGTATTAAGGTCCAACTGCTGCACGTGGGTCAAATGAAGTTTAGTACCCGGAATTTTACAAATTAAATTAAAGAATCAATAAAAAATAATGTTATTAAAAAATTAATAGTTTGCAAAACATTCGATCATCGCGATAGACGAAATATTATTTTAAAAAGCAATTAAGTGCAATGTTGCCAAATGTTTCAACTCCATTGTAATGCAGGTGAATTTCAAATTTTATGTGATTTATTTTCATTAATTCAGTAAATTCCAACGTAAATTAAATATTTTATTGCAAAAAAAGAAATTGTTATATTTCAAAAAGTTAATCTTCAGGTTTTTCCAATCTCATCTAATTCACAAATGATAGTATAATCCAAAAGAAGATGTTAAGATCCTCATTTTCCATAAAAAAAACTTGATATAAGATTATATATTTTTGAAAATTCAATTCTCAAAAATCCATGCAATAAAGTTAATCAAAATTCCGTAATAGTATAGGTAACGACTTGAACTATTAGGGGAAATCGGAACAAAATGGACCTGCTGATCAAAATGATTTAGCATTTCTTTTTTAAATGAAGATGACTACAAAAAAATTCCAAAAAATTCATCAATAATGTCTCCATATTGGAGTATCTTCTCAAATTTTTTCAGATTTTTTCATGGAATTCTCCACTGCAAAAAAAAATCCTGGATTATGTTGATAAAGAGGTCCATTTTGCCCCACTTTTTCCTATAAAAAATGTAATTTTTATTATTATCCAATATTTTTTATTTAACATGAGCAGTAATTGAACCTCTTCAAGAGATTTTAGGTAAAAAAAAAGAAAATCAATTACTGAACTTCATTCAATATCTTTTTAAACATTTGCATAGAATAATGTACGTGTAGAATCTACAAAACTTTTCAGGATTATAGTTGAATAATTTGGGGAGAAAGTCTGGAGAGTGAGCACGAGGGATTTATTTCATAAGACAGATATATAGGCGTTAATGGTGGAGTTTGGTCGTCAACGGTATTACGTAATTCTGGGTTGAGCTTTTGTGCCCTGTATTTCTATGTTAATACCATGGTATAAAGTATCTCGGAGAGTCAAGTGGGTGAGATACAGAGAGTTGGTGGTAGTGTTTCAGTTTCATCCTCTCTTCACTCTAGAAAATGAAACAGGTGTATTCGATGTTCGATATTTTGCGGAGGAGTGAGGCAATGAGAAACGATTGAGAGAGGGCGTCAGAAGGTTGTGCCAATGCTAAAAGAGATGTCTCGAGTATTTCAATTGCCATTCAGATTTACGATGAAATCTATATTTTTGATGATTAACTTTTTGATGAAAATTCATGAAAAATAAAAGAGTTTTATCTTTAATATTTCCTTAGAATAATGAAATATCCAAGAAAAACTTCTTTTTTTTAATGGAATATTGAATATTTGAGTGTTTTTGAATAAATCCTTTTTTTTCTTCAAATAAAATTAATTTTCGAGATATTTCCAACATTTTTTTTGCAAAATATCTCGAAAATCAAAGGAAATACGCACTTTTTGTTCGTATTTCTATTAAAGGTTTTCGAAATTTTTGAAAGGGCGTATCTCCATTATTTCGGCGAAATTCTGAGAAATCTATTCAATTTTGTATTTATTCCTGTATAAATCAAAAATTTAATGGAAATTTTTCAAAAATTGAAGAGTTTAATCTTCAATTTTTCCTTGAAATGATCGAATATTCAAAAAAAAATTCAGTCTTTCAATGGAATCATCGAAATCTTTTCATCTCAAGTGGTTTTATTACTGTCCATTGTTACCCCAAATTTTCCTGTTTAATTTTCCACTCATATAATCTTCAATTTTTCAACTTTAATACTTCGTTCCCCCTTAGCAATGAAAAAAGAAGCCTCAAAAAATAACGATCAACACTTCAATTTCACGCATCAGAGTTCACTCATGGTGACTTTCCCCTTACCCTAGCTATTTCTTTCCTTCAATTTCATTGTTTTTTTTTTCTCCTTTCTTTCTTTTTTTCTCTCTTTTCAACACTGACGCCACCTTTTACGACCCCCAAGATCCCGTTTTCAAGGTACTCGCGCGCACACTGAGCATGTGGATATTATCCTAGGCCATTCCAGTTAAACTTTTTACGTGCAAACGGGATTAAACTTTCGTCCCCTGTGGATCTTGAAACTACGCTGATAACTAATATCATATACACATGCATTTGCCATTGAAATGGGATGTATTCTTCTTTTTTTTCTTCATGCCGCAGATAACTTTGTACACGATACTCACGAGTCAACTGAGAAAAAAATATTCTATTATTTAAAAAATTCATATTTAAATTGAAGAAAAAAAAGATTGATAATTATCAACAGTTATTCATCTTTGAGGTCAATTTTCTCAAAAAATCAAATTTTTTTCAATCAAGTAACTCATTTGATTAATGTGAAAACTTTTATCCCAAAGTAGTATATTTATTGTTGAAACAAGCAATGAGATGATCAGCTTGAGGAATCTTCAATTAATTCCAAATAATTGATGAAAATGAGGGGAGCCTATTTAGGTCTATTTAACATTTGTAAATGTTGACATTCGGTCATTTCAACATGAAACTCAACATTTCATTTTTCAACATAATTGATTTCAACATTTTATTTTTCAACATATGTTATTTCAACATTTTTTTTTCTCAACATAAGTTCATTTCAATCTGGATATATTCAATCTAAATAATGCATTATTTCTTGTTGTTTATATACTTTAATTATTCGGGTAAATCAATCAATCATAATGATCCAGTATTATTTAAAGATTGCTAATTATTCATTGGATTAATTTCTTTAATTGTTTTCACTGCATTTTGGAGCAGGATGAGGATTTTCACAAGTGATGAGAGAAGATAGAAAAAGCCTCCTCTTGAGTCATGTAAATTAATTAGATCAGATCAATATCAATAATACAGTTTCCTCTTGGTAATTTTATATATCCAACATTACTTTTGATAAATAATTTATTAAAACTAATAATTTCTTATTTTTCTTAGTTGCAAGAAATTTATTTATTGGAAAAAAAAAACAGTTTTTTCTCTCAGTATATCGATTTAAACGTAACGAATATAATTCTGATGATATTTATATTTGGTTCAAAGCTTTCGTGGAATTGGAAATTTCCGATCTTTTTATTTCTTCATTCAAAGACGAATTTCTCAATAAAGTACTTTTTTTTTCAATGTATCTCATTAAACTCAAACGATTCGCCTATCAAAGAGAAAATTAATGCGCAATTATCACTGGATTTTCAAGTAATCAATAATAAAACTGAATAAGACCCGCATTTTCCGAGGCGCAGTGAATTATCGGTACTTTATGTTCAGCCCAGCGTGTCTCCGATAAATCCTCCAAACAAAAACCCCAGAGATCATTAAATATATATTTGTATTTGTTTTTTTTTTCACACAAACGTGAAAAATAATCAATGGAGCTGATGATCGGCTCCATTGATACATCACATAGTAGTTGATAAATCCATAACCCGAGAACTATTCTAAAAAAATTTGTATGCTCTGCATTATATATGTGCAAACGTTTGTGTACACAAACGAATTCATGTGAATTCTTCTATTCAATACGCGCATATATGTGTGTGTGTGTACGTAAATTTATGTATCACATATGTACACACTAACCGCGGATTGGATGGTCCCACAATTTTCTATCCAACAAAAGCGAAACGACGGAGCATTTATCTAGCAGGCCGTGAACACAAATTCAGTTGGTGCGGTCGTTTATACTGATAAATCCTTTGCACAACGTTTTTTTTTTCTCCCGCACAGTTGAGGACGAACGGAATAATATGAGTAATCGCAGGGAAGAGGAATAATTGGAGGGAGAGCTTCAAAAGCGATGGGAAATTCATCTTGAGGAGATCCAATCATTGCGCATGTTAAATAAATCATAGGGGAAACCGGGGCAAAATGGATTTGTGCGTCAAAATGATTTGGGATTTTTTTTAAGAGTGAAGGCGTCCACGAAAAAATATGAAAAAATTCAGTAACAATGTTTACGAATTGGAGCATCTTCTCAAATTTTTTCGGATTTTTTCATGAAGTCCTTCGGTTTTAGGTGTCTTGCTCCCCTAAAATAATCCCCCCGAGAAAAATTCCCCTTTTAAAAAAGCCCCTTTTAAATATGCTCCCTTAAAAAAATTTCCCAGAAAAATCCCCCTTCATGAATTTCCTCCAAGAAATCACTCCAAAACTTGGAGATTCTCTAAGATTCTTTGCAAAAAAGAATTTTCAAAAAATAAAACACTATATAAAGTGACCATTTTCTTAAACACCACGATTAACATAAATAATTGATATCACGAATCATACACAGAGAAAAATGTTTTCTTAATTTAAGAATGTGCAGTCACTTAACTTAAGAATGTGCAGGTCACTTAAATTAAGTGAGTTTTTTCACTTAAATCAAGTGACTTTTTTTTTCTTAATTTAAGTGACCTGCACATTCTTAAATTAAGTGACTGCACAATCTTAAATCAAGAAAGCATTTTTCTCTGTGTAATCATCATTTATATTCAACAAGATAGAACATGAGCAACATTTTTCAAATAATTTTCAGTATCTTTAGAATGGTAATCACTCCGGAAAAAAAATCATTTTGCTACGAAAATTCAATTTGCCCCATTTTCCCCTATTAGAGAATAATAATAATCATATTTATTAGCCCAGAGTTATATTTGTGCATAAAATTAACAGTTGCTGTCCTCAGATTTCATATTTTTTCATTACGTATTCTTTCGATATAATGAGGAAAATAATTTTTTTTCTAATAGCTAAACGTATATTTATTTTACAATTCTAGGTTTATAAAATTCATCAAATTTTGAGGAATACAGTTCATTTTATTTGATTCATGTGCAGCCATTGGTGCTCCTTAAATAATTCTCTTTATTTGAAATGTCAAAGCCCTTTCCTCCTTTTCTTCATTATTTCATTCAGAGCATAAAAACTAATCTGCGTGTCTTCATTTCGGAATTTTACGACGCAGAGGAAGAAGAAAGAGAAAAAAAAAGGTAAATACAGAAAGTTTTGTGAAGTACATATTTAAGGGTAAATGGCAGTATATTTGAGTGCCAGAACCGCCCATCTCGTTTATGCTGGGCTTTTCCTGACTCAGCTAGATCGTATAAGACGGTTTTTCTTCCCTTCTCAATCATTCCTCTCTCTCTCCGTTCTCTAACTTTTACTTCTTCTTTCTCGAAAAATACGATTTTGAGAAGTGGATTCCATTTGTTACGGATACTGCAGCGACTCATAAACTTCAAAAAAAAATTAAAAAAAAAAATCATTTTACATTTCCCGAAGACAGAATCAGAAGATGAAATACGAGAAGAAAATAATAATCATAGTATAATGAAATGAAAAAAAAAAGAGAGTGAATCTCTAGTTTAACGTTTCTTCTGGATCTTTTGTCGAGGCAAGTCCTTTGTTGGTTCATCTAGTTTACGAAACTGAATTTGCTTGAGGTATCACATAGAAGAGAAACCGGAGACTCTCTTTTTACAACAGAGAAAATCCTGAAACGGTAAGAAAAAACTTGTCATACTAGTTGAAGGAAAATCGTGAATGTTCAGGTCTTCAGGTAAAATGTAACCTCTCTCTCTCTACTTTTCTTCCTCTTCTTCTTCTACTACCACCTCTCGAAGAGTTGACATTAATTGGACCTTCTTGACAAGTTTTATTTGTGTACTAACAAGCCACTCCTTCATTCATATTACACGATGTTTTGATTATGTATTATAAAAGACCAGGAAGGAACATTCAAAATGGAGAATAACATTATGCGCGTAAAGTAAAATAGGTGGAACGTATTTATCAAATCTTATGTGGTATCGAGAATATGATGCGAGATATGGGATCGATTAATCGAAATTTTGAAGTCAATCGATTAAAAATTAATGTGATATTACTTTTATTTTTCTTTCAAAACTCAAATTAGTGGAACAGAACTCTCCAATAAAATGCGATATATCGAATCGATTAATCGATATCTGAAAATGATCGATTTCGATTGGAAATTGATATATTTTTTTTCCCTTGAAATTAAAACAAGTTAAACAGAACTATCGAATCGTATGCGATATCTCGAATTTGATGCAATACATCGAATCGATTAATCGATATCCGAAAATTATCGACTTCGATTGAAAATTGATGCAATACTGTTTTTTTTTCTCTTAGAACTAAAACAAGTTAAACGGAATTATCGAATAGAAGGCGATATCTCGAATTTGATTCGAGATATGGAATCGATTAATCGATATTTGAAAATGACCGGAAGTTGAGTGATACTGATTTTTCTTCCTCTCGAACGACAACTGGTGAAACGGAACTATTGAATGAAATGCGATATATCGCATCGATTAATCGATATTTGAACATAATCGATCGGGAAATGCAGTTATTTTTTGAGATAAAAGAACCATTGATGCAGGCACATGTATCCCACTTTTAATTACCAGTCTGCATTAATTAAACCAAAAACTACTTTTCCAAACTATGAAAACGTAATGTTCAACATTTACCCAAAAACTCGATCTCAAAAAAGAAAATCTCATTGTTCCCAATATTTTATTACTCATTTGCTTTTGTTTCGAAAATTCACTGGTTCGTTTTCCCTGAATTTTCTCTCATTCCCCCGAGAGTTCACAATGTGTCTATACAATAAATGGATAAAGTAGAAAAATAGAAGAAAAAAAAAAGGGGAAAAAGTTCGAAATAGAGAACTAGACTCCATGAGAGAACTGAAAGTTGAACCGAAATAGTGTGTAGGTGGATTTCGTTGTGTTTTGTACGCTTCGTTGGTTGTAAGTCGTGAGAGCCTTTAAAGCGAAATCCCATTCTTCCTCCTCCTCCTGCCTCTTTCTCTTCTCCTCTTCCTCTTTCTCTTTCTCTCTGTGTTTCTCAACTCAAAACTGGCCTGACTCTGCAGCTGACTTTACTACTGCCACACCTACTAGTGTCCGTTCCGTTTCTCCTTACCATCACTTCATTTTCCCTATCTCCTCTACCCCTTCGTTCATCCAACAACTTGAGCGAAACTAGGAGCTGTCTTGTCCAGTCACTTAAACGAACACGCTTTCGCCACGTGTATGTACACGTACGTGCTTATGTTCTGTAGTCTCAAACCTCAACCTTGGTATGCTGGCTGTCTAGTTGTCTGTTTCTCGCCGATTCCTCGCCTGATACATAAAGACCATGACTACTTAGGTATCCAGTGTCTGACGTAGCCTTCAATTTACCACTGGTATTTGTGTTTGAAATTCTATTCGATTTGAATGAACACTGCAAAAAGGAAGAAAATAAATTTAATTGAAAAAAAAAAGTGAGAGTGTTTTATTAGTGTCTTATATGACAGTACACTGAGGGAAAAAAAAGGGTAAAAACTATCAAATATTCATTGTTATAAATTTCTGTCGAGTCACACTTCTACTGAAATTTTAGATAATCACGCCATTGAAAAATGAACATATCATCGATTTTCAAATAACTTCACGACTGGATATGACTGAAATTTGTAAATTTCAGTTTGATTGTTTCTTGAAAATTTAGAAAAAATAGGAAAAATTTGAAAAAAATTGAAAATTCAAGTCTTTTTGATTCTGAATATTCATGTTCAGTTGAAAATTCAAGTAAGTTGAAGAATTTTCATCTTAATTCTACTTAAGCCTCATAGATTCCTTTGAATTTTCTCTGAAACTCACAGATTTCATAACCATCTTCTCATTAAAAAAAATTCAATATCACGTTTATGAAAATTCCCATCAAATTGTCTATGAAATTTCAATTTTTTTTTCACAGTGTTGATGTGTCATTGGTCCTTAGCAAATATTTTCTTCGAAATCCGTACGCTTAAATGTAGCTTTACTCGTGTAATTATATGGTAATGTATTATTTTCATTTTTCACATCAACCAAACTAGCGTTTCGAACCCAACACCTGTCATGAGAACTTCAACTTAATATTAAAGTGTTTATATCCATTTGGATATAAATGCACAACACAATTAAAAAGGGATTGAGCGGATTTTATTTAATACAAGAGCTGTGTCTTCTAATTATTCCAAACCAGGAATGAATGTTATTTTTGTTTTACATCAGTCCTTAGCAACTACATGATTTTAATTTCTCTCACTCATACATCATACTAGGAAGGGAAAAGGGAATTCTAATTTCATATATATAACAATATGTTTCAACTTTTTTAATTATTAATATTTTTCAATGGAAAAAAATCATAAGTGTAGTTCAATATATGTGTGCTGTAATAGTGATCCCCAAACCACTCTTTTTACCAAATGTAGGCCTTAAAATCCTCTCTAAAAAAAAAGGGCATATCTCCATCAGTTTCGGAAATATTTATTATCGAATTTTACTTCAATATTAACTGAAAAATTTGATAAAAATTTTAAAAAACTAAAAGAGTTTGATCTCCCTATTTTCTTTGCACTGAAATTGTCTCGCGCATTAAGTTGCGGTCATTTCAAATTAATTATTCAATGTAAATGTCCAAAACACGTGTAAATATGCAATTTATTATGATTAAATTGACGGTATTAATCATAGAATTTTGGGAAATTACATTAATTCAGAAGATTGAAGTTCTATTGAATTGATATTATTCTGACAAATTTGGACAAATCTGGATGATTCCATTACCAATAGATGCATCAATAAACTGTAACATTGAAAGAAGAGAAGAAAAGACCATTCAAATCTGTACATACACACACAGTATAGGTCTGTGTACACTGAACAACGATTATTCCATGTATATTTGCTCAACAGTAAAGCTCTCTATATATATATGCGAGTGCGTTGATGCGTAGGGAAGGGTGAACACGCGAGAGAGAGAGAGAAAGATAGAGGAAGGAGGGGGGGGAAGGGAGAGGGTTAAGGGAATGGGTGATGACCAGTAGGACAATAGAGGAACTAACAATGCCCAGCACGAAGCGAAACGGCTAGACAATAGCCCTGGCCAGTGTGACTCTGAACCAAGCACTCTGGACTCTCTATCCGTCCCTCCTTTGAGCCCTGAATCAACATTCAGCATAATAAAATGCCCTCGTTTACCGTACGAGAACTTTAATGAATCGTGATTTCCTAATGGCATTTATTTATTGTCTCGGGATAAAAATTCGAAGTAATTTCTTGACGTAAAAAGGCATGAAAAGTGTTGCCTCCTAGGTTTTTTTTTTTTTTTTTTTTTTTTGATCGTGGGAGTAATAAAAAGAGCATTATTTCATTTTTCAATTTTTTTAATGTAAAATCCCATGAAAATTTTAAGACGCAAAACTCAACCTCCGATTTTTTCCTTTTTTTTTTTTATTATAAAAGTAAATATTTGTCATCTACAGAACGTGCTGAAAATGCTCTAACCCGCGGCATTTACGTCACGAATTCGGATCGTAACTTTTTTTTTATGCCTGAAGTGAGAAGTTCTCTTTTTTTTTTCTCTGAAAGAACTCTCATCGATCCCTTTTGCCGATTTCTTTGACCTCGCACATTAATTCTCACGTCATTACGTGTTATTTTTGATTTATTCCCGCTTTTTAATGAATTCTGAAAGAGCTTTGAAAAATACGGTTTCTGATAGGAATTTTTTTGTTTATTTTTTCACTTTACCCTGTCGTTTATCTCCAGTCTTCTAATACGATTATGTTAATTGATGCTACGGTGCTGAAGGATATGCAATCAGTATTCCTACCGCATTAACTGTAATTTGCAACATAACTCTTTCGTTTCGATAAATTTTTACTGCACGACGTGGGGGGGGCTCCTCTACATTCGTGAATTAGAGAGGGGAGGGGGGAGGGAAAGGGGAAAAGGGAATTATTGTAGATGGGGTCATTCCACATACGCATTTGAGTGTATTCTCGTGTAAGTAGCTTCTCACTGATATCGTACACACAATTTCATGACACATAAATGCGCCTGGTTTATGTACTTATGAGTAAAATCTACGCGGGTAAATACTCGAGATATGTATGTTGCATCGAGGGGGAAAATGCTGCAATAACGTCAATGATAAACATTGTTACAGTTGAATGGAGGGGGGGGGGGGGGGGGTGTTGGCTTATCGTTGAATAATTAGTTGGAGTATTGGATTGCTGGTTTTTTTTTTGAGATAAATCCTTTTTTTTCTTCGAATTAAATTCAGTCGCGAGTTTTTTTTTCAATTTTTTTGAGAATATCGCGAAAACTAATGGAGATACGTCTTTTTTGCCTTAATTCTTTTTTTAAAGCTCTTGAAATTCTCTATGAAATGAATCGGGGCAAACGAGGCGTATTCTCGTTATTTTTGGAAATTTTATGAATAATTTTTGAATAAATGGAAAAATTAATGAGAATTTTCCTAGAAATAAAAATGTTTAATCTTCAGGTTTTTCTTGGAATGATCGGAAGTGCGAAAAAATTATAGTTTTTCATTGAAATCATCAAAAACTTTTCATTTCGAACGGTTTTTTTTCGCTGTTTCTTGTTATTCAATTTTCGCTTGTTCAATTTTCCACTCATATAATCCTCAATTTTTCAACTTTAATCCTTTTTTCCCTTTTAGCAATGAAAAAAAGCCTCGAAAATAATGGACATACGCCCTTATTACCCTAAGCCTCTTTTCTAACTCCTGAAACTCTCTACAAATATTCCTCAGAGCAAAATGGACGTATCTCTATTATTTCGACTCATTCACTCCTGAACTTATTTCTATATGAATGAAAAAATGTTATGAAAATTTTCTCGAAATAAAAGAGTTTGATTCTCAGGTTTTTCTCAAAATCATCAAAACATGCAAAAAAAAACTTCATTTTTTCAATGGAATGTTTAAAAACTTTTCATTCCAAGTGGTTTTATGGCTGTCCATTGTTATTCCACTTTCCTCTGTTTAATTTTTCACTCATATAATCTTCAATTTTTAAACTCTAATACTTCACTCTTTCTCAACAATAAAAAAAGCCCCAAAAATAATGGAGTTACGCCCTTTTTGCCCTAATTCTTTTTTCGTAGCTCTTGAAATTCTCCACAAAAATTGATCAGAACAAAAAAAAATGTGTATCTCCATTAATTTCCGAGATTCAGACAGGAGAAATCGACTTATCCTGTTTTACCTATTCACTACTGAATTTATTTCTTTATAAATGAAAAAGTTTAAATGAAAAGTCACAGATATGTTCTTAATTCTTTTTCATCTCCCCCCCCCCCCCCCCCTCTATCTGTCTCTTTCTTTATTTCTGCACTTTTAGTTGCCGTTCTTCCTTCACTCCTCAGCACGGCGGAGGAAATTGACTCTGAGAAAATATCCCGCACGTTGCGAAAACTCCACTCTTTCTCTCTCTCTCTCTCTTTCTCTTCCTCTCCTTTTTTTTCGTATATCTCTCTCTCATACTTCAAACTACCCGTACCCTTTTTCTCTCTCTCTCTCTCTCTCTCTCTCTCTCTCGCGACTCTTCGAGTTTTTCTATCCTACTCGGTCTTCACTGTCTGCTGCAGCTCTCCTGCTTCCGGCCTCAGGAAATTGATTTATACCCCCGGCCATACACTAGTGGATTCGTATTTTATCGTGAAAATATACGCGTTTGGGTTATCGAGATTCGGGACACGCTTTTTTTTTTTTTTCTCTTTTTTTCACATTTTTTTTTTTTTTATTCCCACTGTGAAATGGGGAAAAAAAAGGAGAAGAATTTGTTCCCCATTGATTTTGAAATTGAGATGTCAAAATTTTTCTTCTGAAATCCGAAAAATGTTATTTTCACGTCGTACTACGAGACTTTATAAAAGATATTTTAAAGTTTACATTAATTCATGTCAATACTTTTTGCCCATTCAAGTAGAATTGTATAAAATTCGAAGATTAAAATATAAATGTGAGTTTTCCATCAAAAGTTTCCATGAATTTCAACAATTTAGTGAAATTTTGAGTCAATCAATTTTCCAGGTGAAAAAAAAAAGATGAAAATCTCGAAAATGTCTTGAAAAAGAGAGAAAAAATCAAAAATTTACGATTTAATATCAAAATTATTAACCGTTCAATAATTTTGCAATCAATCATAAATAATAAATTAATAAATAATTAATATCCTTTTCTTAGAAACAAAATGGCGTAAGTGCTACGTTAAAGCATAGCACTTACACCACTTTGTTTCTAAATTAACAGTATAATTCACTAATTTTCCTTCAAATTCAATCGAATTCAATTTTCAAAATCAATTAGTTCTCTATTGGAAAGTCGTCACTGAAATATTTCATGTTATCTTATTAAAATATTTTTTGATATTCACAAAGTCTTCACAAACTGTAAATCACACAACTATTCAATCATTATTATAATACTATAGGGGAAGGTGGGGCAAAATGGACATCAGGGGTAAAATGGACACATCTAATTTTTTAGGCAAATATTATGGAAAACTCTTGAAATTAATAGAAATATTGGCGGTAAATTGTTTTCGATGATTCCATTGGAAAGCTGAGGAAATTTTAGGCGGGAAACAAATGCCGGAATGAATTTTTTCGATTTTCTGGCGATATTGACTTTTTTGAGCATTTTCGAGGGGTAAAACCTTCTTTTTTTGAAAATTCTCAGTTTTTTGAGAATATCTTCGGTTGTATTTGTCGTAGCGTAAAAATTCCAACGGGAGGTGAAAGGTGAGATCATTTGCCATCGATTCATAGGGTTTTCAATTAAAAAATATCGATTTTTGAAGTATTTATGTGCATTTTTGTGAAACAGTTTTGTGAAAAGGTTTTTGGCCTATAACTATCCCAAAAATTGATATTTTTGAATTCAAAACCCGATAAATCGATGGGAAATGAGCTTACCTTTCATTTGAGCCCAGTCCCAAATTGCTACGACCAATAAAACGAGAGATCTTTGCAAAAAACTAGAAATTTTCATGAAAGAAAAGGCTTTTTTCCCTCAAAAATGCCGAAAAATATCGAATTTTCAAAGAAAATCGAAAAAAATACATCTGACCCTCATTTTCCGGCTAAAATTTCCTCAGCTTTTCAATAGGATCATCAGAAAAAAACCATCTCTAACCGTTTCATTAGAGTGTCCATTTTGCCCCACTCTCCCCTATGTATTATTTCGGCTTTATAGGCATATGCCTACAGTCGTTAATAAATAAATTTATCTATCTATCTATCAATGTCAGTAAGAAGCTTTCTCTTCATAAATACTAATTTTTACGTGTTTTTTCTCTCGTTCCTCTCTTTTCAAATGCTTCACGACTCAACTGCCCTCCGACCATACCACTCTAAACTCTCCTTATGCACAAAATCCCTCTCTCATTTCTCCCATCAAAGAATTCTCTGCATAGCAAAGTCTTGTGTGACGTCAGTTGACAATATGGAAGGTTGTACTCTTAGGTTACAATCAATTCCGGAAGTTGTAACGTGCCGGCAACTGATTGTGCCAATAACACAGCTCAACTCGATGAGGGGTCTGTGTTATATTTCACCCACTCCCCCTTCTTCCCCCCTCCCTCCTCCCAATTGCCGCCCATTCTCTTTCCTTTCATATTCTACGGTTAGCTATTGACGTGTACCAGCTTCTGTGGAAACTGCAGCAGACCCTTTCCGTGTCGATCGTTATGTCCACATTTAATCATCCAGCTTGAAGCTCAGTGGAAAAACTACTTGCTTTAATAGAGGGTAAAGAAAAAAAAAAGGCGTAAACTATTCGAAAACAAACGTCGAGTTGGAAAATAGATTGATTGGATGTTTTTTCTGCCCCGGAGGAGCATTAAATTTTCAATGAAACAAATTATAGGGAAAATCGACGAAAAAAAGAGGCAAGAGAGAGAGAGAGAAAATGGAAATTAGAGGATTATTGAGGAGTGTATGAATAAAATATAGATCCCCTTTGACGGCAATGGAATTTACGATGGGATATAACTGGTTTTAGTTTAACCACAACGTACAATTATGCAATTTTCCCGTTGTGAATTCATCAGCGCTTCGGACGTATAATTAATGAAAATTGACCCAATTCATTGATTAAAGCTTTAAAATTTTCTCCACTTTAGTGAATCTACATTTTTTTTTTTTTTTCAAAACTTGTGCAATGAAAATTTGGTTAATTCCGTGAATACTTAAAAAGAAAATAATGGATGGAAAATATAAAGGGATTATTTATAGTTGGAAATATTGGAAATAGACTTTTGTGTGTTACAGCAGCATAAAATCTCTGTACTTAACGATTCATGGCTGTGAAGAGAAAGAGAAAAAAAGGGCTTTTTCCTAAATTTTTTACCTCTATTTCGCAAATCCTCTTTTTTTTTTTTGTGAATTAAAAGTGCACGAACATTAAATGGTCGTGACAGAATATTTATGAATGTATTAACACTCAGGAATTTTGGAGAAATTCGAGGAAAATATTAACAGAAATATTGTGAGATTAGTATTTCCTGGAAATGTAGGGAAAAAAGCGCCTCATTTTGCAGCTTAGAAATCGGCTTATATAGTACTTGGAAGAACCGGGATGAAATACTCCTAGAGAGAAAGAGGGAGAGGGAGTAAAGAAAAGCCATTAGCGATTTCAGATAGCAGTGGGCGGAGGTGGAAAACTTCCACCTTTTTTCATTGCCCCAAGCCCTCCTGATTTGCAGCACCTGTACGACTAATACTCGAAGCATTTGTACGATGTTAGTAAATGGCCGCTGGGTCATCCGAAGATTATTGGGGTTGGGAAAACTGCAGATCGCAGAATTAATTGGTGATTAACTTCGTGGAGGTAAAAAGTTATCTCTATTATCAAAAAATCGATAACTATTCGCTTGAATTATAGAGGATGAAATAGTGGAAAGGAAAAAAGGTTTTATCAAGAATATAATTTCATGATGAAACAAAGAAACTGGAATGAAAATATTGAAATAGAGAAAAAAGTGAATCTAAAAAGGTTGTATTTAGAAATATGACTTTTAGGGTGAGTTCGTCTTGGGCGCTTTTAGCGCGTATATATAGGTATACATCGCATGTAAAATGCTATAGGATGTGGCGCTCATAACGAGGGAAGTACAATAATTCCCTTGCACGCATCTCTCCCGCTCAGTTTGTGGTTCGAATCCACGAGCGACAAGCGGTCGATCATCCAAGTAATAACTGACCACTGATTAATGATTTGGGTTTTTTTCGAGAGTGAAGGCTTCTACATAAAAATTTGAAAAAATTCACCAACAATGTCCACATATTGGAGTATCTTCTCAAATTTTTTTAGATTTTTTCATGAGGTCCTTCTCTCCAAAAAAAATTTCCATATACTTGAAATCATCTCTGGACAAATTCTTACATTTTGAGTCGACAAGTTCTCTTCTTTTCCACTATTTTTCAATGAGATAAGCACCGACAAATGCATTGTAATACCAATACATCCCATCCCAAACGCATCTACCCCTCTGCGCTGTGCTGTAGGTGGTAAAAAAAAAAAGAAATTTAATTTTATTTCTAAACCACAACGAGTAATTGAAACAGAATTATTTCTCTCTATATTCACGCAAACATTCGTTTTTTTTTTATTTCTACACAATATTGTCCCAGAGAATTGGATTCTCCGTCATGGCTGAGAGGGAAGGAGAGACAAAGAGAGAGGAGGAGGAGGTAGGGGGAGGGGGGATGAGGGTTGTTATAACCACACGCGGCTCTCTGAGTTATATTTAACGGGTAGTTAAGTAGAATTTCTCTACGCGAGGCGAATAATCGCATTTGTGCCCATGGTGGCACATATGTTTCAGGTTTCGCACGGTCACACACGCACAAAACCGTACATAATGTACACACAAATTCGTTCAACGCAACCTACCCACTCTGCGCTTCTCTCTCGGGCCTCTCTCGTCTCTTCGGAGGAGAGAAAAAAAAAATTTGTACTGTATATGTATATTATATATGTTATATATATATATATATATGATCATACGAAACACGTATTCGCCTTAGGTATTCTCCATGCCTCTTTCCACAAACGGCCCTCCCCTTCAAAGCCATCTGCCCCGGTTTTACGAGGCGCTTTAGATTATATGCCGCAGATAACGCGCATCTTTATATTCGAGGCCAAACTATACTCCAATTTCCTTCCTTTGTACACAAAATAACACTTTCTGATCTAAATTTCATCATAATTTTAATAAAATAATTCTCTTTAAATTTATTGAACTCATCGAAATTTGCAGGAAATATATCATGAGCTCCATTTTTTAACTTTATTTTAACCGCGTTATTAAAATCATTGGGCATTTGATAATTTTGCAATCAAGTGAAAGTAAAAATTGACAAATAATCAATATTGTCTTAGAAACAAAGTGGCGTAAGTGCTACGTTTAAGCACAGCACTTACGCCACTTCGTTTCTAAGGTGAAAATTAAGAGCGAATTCGAAGGAAAATGAGTGAATTATATTCGTCACCTTAGGAACAAAGAGGCGTAAGTGCTATGTCCAAGTATAGCACTTATGCCACTTTGTTTCTGAGGTGAAAATATAATTCACTAATTCTTCTTCGAATTTACTTTTTTAATGTCAGAAAGAAGGTTTTCATTCATAAATACTCATTTTCAAGGATTTTTCTTTGGTTCTTTTCTTCTCAGATGCTCAATGCACTTTCTTGCTTAATGTTACGCCCCATAAGCATTATTTAATATTATTATACTACTTCATAATTGCAGTGAAAAAATTGAACACATTAATGAGTTCAACTTACTTCACATATTATTTGACTCAGCGTCTTATTGCTACATGCTTAATCATATTGCAGTGTGAGACTGATAATTTACTAGAAGAATCGAACTCACTGATGTTCGAGAGGTCAATTCTCAATCAGACACGACAGTGTGTCATTGTATCAGTCATCTTGGGGACTGGTACCTGTTATCTTCATATTTTATCCCTATATAATAAAGTAGATGGAATAAGAGTGAAGTTGGCAATGTCATCGTTTTATTCGTTCTGTGATTGGCTCGAGAAAAATCAAAAGCTGCATAAAAGCACGATATTTGGGGAACCTAGGGGACTGAAAATAGGAAACGATTTAGAAAATCGATTTTTCGTCGAATTTTCGGGATATAATTTCCTTTCAAAGTCATTTTTCACCCATTTCTCTTGGAGATACGAGGTTTTCCTTGAAATTTGGCAAAAGTTGCATAAAAGCACGATACTTGGGGAACCTAGGGGACCGAAAATAGGAAACGATTTAGAAAATCGATTTTTTATCGAATTTTCGGGATATAATTTCCTTTCAAAGTCATTTTTCACCCATTTCTCTTGGAGATACGAGGTTTTCCTTGAAATTTGGCAAAAGTTTCATAAGAGTGTAATGATGATGGGACTGGAGGGCCAATAGCCATAAAGATTCAGAAGATCGAACATCCACAGTTATATTATAGAAAATTAGCGCGCGCTGTGCGCGCGATGTAACTCTGGTTATACGTAATGGATATTAATTAATCATTCAAATTGAATAAATATTTATTCTTTTCTAATAAGTCACCGAGTTGAAGTATCTATTCACTGCAGAGGGATATCTCTACAGATAAACCCATCAAACCTACTCTCAGACTCATTCCAGTCATAAAATTAATGCAAACAATAGTAATGCGAACTATTCTCCAGTTCCCTCCCTTTGTACACAGAAATAAAACTTTTCTGATCTAAATTTCATCATAATTTTAATAAAAATAATTTTCTTGAATTCGATGGAACTCATCGAAATTCACGTGAAATATCTTATGAGCTCTGCTTTTCGATTATTCTAACCGCGGATTTATTCAGGGGAAATCCGAAAATTTGATTGACCTGGGAGCGAGTTTCTATCGCTTGGAAAGCCACATAATTCCCTTATCGCCCATGACTATTCTTGAGAAATCGAGTCGGGATTAATCTTTGGGGGGTGAAATCTTCTCTCTTTCTCTCGTTCTCGTTCCTTCTTTTGGTGAGTCCAGCATCAATAATGGCGTTTCGCCACCCTCAGCACGCTCCACTGCATCCGGGCATCAATATGATGTCTTCTATCATGAAAGATAGTGGTACATGCGATTTTAATGAAATTGCTGTCGCGGCCTCGATATGAGAAATTAAATTTCTCCTCATTTGACACTTGTGCTCTACGGAAATTTCAATCTATTTCACAGGATTTCGGGAAAAGCGAGAGATGTATGAGAGTTGACAAGTGAAAGCTCTGAGGATTTTGGGGAAGTGCGTGAGAGGCAATGGGATGAAATGAGAATTGAATAGGAGAAGAAAAGAAATAAAATAATGGCGAAAGGGAGGGGATTGAAGATTGGGGAAAATAGAGGTAAAAAATCAGAGGTTGCTGAAGTTTCGAATCAGTAATTCCGCATTTTCACATATTTTGAATTCAAATTTCGACCAGAAAATCGAATTTTTTTGAGGAAATTTCAGAAAAAATTCTAAGACATGATTTTCATCGGACATTTTCTCAGCTTTTCAATGGAATCATTAGAAAAAACTTATCTTCAATATTTTCAGTGATTTCGAGTGATTTTTATAATATAGAACATCACAAATGAGATGTGTCGTCATTTTCTGTTAATTTTTTAATTTTATTCGTTCATTTTTGATTAATTCATTTAATTTCGAATCAATAATTTCGTATTTTCACACATTTACGTGAATCAATCCGTGACTAAAAAATTGAAAGTAATAAAAATTGAGTAAATTGCAGCTTTATTTCATAAAAATCGTTTAAAATAATTGAAAGCACTTAAATTAATAGAAAAAATGCGTTCAACTATTTTTTTCATTTTTTTTTTCAATTTTGAATACTTTTATTAAATTCCTTTAAAAATCCTGAAAAATAAATTTCGATACGTTTTTTCCACTTAAATTTTATCAGCTTTTCAATGAAACCATCAAAAAAATTCCTATCTCATACAGTTTCATCGAAATGATCCATTTTAAATACGGAAAAAAATTCATTTTTATTCCACGTAAAAGTTGATTCAATAAAAATTTACGAGTATGAAGAAAAATATAAAAAAAAAAAAAGAAACCCTAATAATTTATAGAGTGTATTATGTATTCAGAAGATGGTGAATCACGTCAAGAAACAGTAGAAACGAGTCTGCGGCACTAACGAAGGTAAAATATAATACAGTAGTTTGAAATTGTAGGGAAAATTCAGTTGAATTGCGTTGGATATACGTGTATGTATGTATGTGTGTGTGTATACCTTGAAAGAAATTAAATAAAAATTCTTGAGGGTAGATTCAGCCGAGATATAAGGCTCGTTAGACTGGAAACATAAAATGTGGTCACGTTCTTCCTTTTTTTCCGTAAACAATAGTCATTTGTATAAGTTTCTCATTCCCTTTTTGCTTTAAATAAAAAATAACAATAATCCGCAGAAGAGTAAAAAAATTGGGAAAAACAATGTGGGAGCCTCGTAACAATTTTAATTCCTGAAAATATTCATTCATCGATAATTCATCGTTTTTTTGGGAAAAATGGACGTTATTGTCAATTCAATAAAGAATTAATCTACTCAAATTTTATTAAAAATTGCACCTTTGTCTGAAAAGTGGAAATATCTCTTCAAATCTCTTCAGGATTTTTCTTCTATTCTCTGCAATTGATTTCATTTCACATTTAATCAAGCTATTTCAATATAAATAGGTAATATAAATTTTATCTTCATTTAAATTTTACAAAAACATTATTATTACCTTAAAATTTCGTGATTTCCATTTTCTCTCTGTATTAAATATTGACGTCTCAAACAATATAAAAAAAAAATTTTCAAGTCAATTTTATAATCATAAGTCATTGATTTATACAGTGAAAGATGGAGCTTCAGAAAAAGTGACGGGGTAAATAAAAAATTAAAAATGATTAATTTATAATTAACAATATGCTGAATATTATACAATGAAAAAATACGACTTTTGTGGTATTGCATATTATTATTTAAAAAAAAATCATAAAAATTCATTTAAAAACGTGCTTTACATAGGGGTGGGACCCTTTTTTCCAAAAAATTATGAATTTTAATCATTAAAGAGAAAAAATCCAAAAAAATTTCATTGATAATTATTCGTTACGAAATTTTTTCGCTTGTTTTTCGAAGTAAAACCAACACTAGCCCAATTATTGCGACACTTTAGACACTTCCGCATTGTATCAGTTGTCTGCGACTAGCAACGTCCAAAATTTTCTTCATTGCTCTCGAAAGCAATGAATTCTTTTTCCGCACACGTGTGTATCTAAAATTGAAAAATTCATCACAAGAAGAAAAAAGAAGCCGAGTAAAAAGTGAAAGAGGTAAAAAATACGAGTAAAAGAAGATGGGGAGAAAAAAAAACGTGTGTATGTGCGGTCAGTGGAACCTTGTGCCAATTTTCCCTAGGCTGACACGCGAATTTCCTGGAATGAGTATACGAGACAACTATCATTGGTATATCTTGGTATATAGTAAGATAGGTACATGAAGTGGTGAACGGGGATGAAAATGAAGTAGAAGGCGTCTATTATTCACGTCGCGTCGAGCGTGCAACGGACACGTAATTGTGAATATTTTTGCCACATCTGCGCTGTCGCTCAAGACGATGGCTTACGTCCAATTGTTCTTTTCCTATTTGGATGAGGGGAAAATGGGACAAATGGGGCGGGGATATACACTGACTTTTCATCCAAGTCCACACCTCAATTGTGTAAATTTTCCTTTATCTATTCTGTCATGTCTCATTATTTCAATTATCTTTAAAAAGACAGGTAAAAAAAAATGAGATAATTTTTCAATTTTTTTTTTCTCAAAAAACCATGAAAATTCCAAAATTCATGGTAATTTATTGCCTTTTTTTTTATTTGTATTTAATGCATTGTTTCGAATGAATTTTCAACATTCTATTTTCATTCTTTAATTGCAATTGTTTTCACCCGCATTGGAAATAATTGGGTGCATCGTTATCCACCGTACGAGTCGTTTATTTCAAATAGAACAGAAAAAAAAAAGGAGAAAAAAAAAATTGGAGGAAAAAACGGAATTTCACACGTTCTCAAAAAAAAAAAAAAGTACGCGGTTTTACGGAGAAAAATACAGTGCATGGTGGTTGGGCGAGTGGAAGAGAGGAAGCAAAAAAAAAACGCGGAATGGAATGACGGAAGTGAGAGAAAGACAGAGGAGAAATAGCAGGAACGAGCCTAAACGGAAATCAATGCGAGAACGATTACGCATCCATGAGCATAACTCTGTATATATATGTATAACTCCTATATCTATCCTACCATTTTCCACTGTCTCTCTAACCCACCACGTTTTGGAATATATGCCCACGCACGTTTCATACTCCCCATTCTACTCCCAACTTCTCTCTGCTGCTGCTGCTGCTGCTGCTACTGCTGCTGTAGCTCGATGTCTCTCATTTTCATTCCAACGTTTTGCACGTGAAACGGTTAGACAAATGAGGCATCACGAGAATGATTCAATCATCTCAATTTCTGAAGACCTGCAATTGGCCGCCATTTTTTTCAGAGAAAAATTTTTATCATTTGATCAATTGATTTTCTTATCTACTTGAGAAGATAGTAATTCCATTAAAAAATGAAAATCAGCTTTGAATGCAAACTATTCATTTTTTCATTAGGGAAGGGTGGGGTAAAATGGACATTTTAATTGAACGGTTCGAGATAGAGATTTTCTAATGATTCCATTGAAAAGCTGAGGAAATTTTAGGTGGAAAACATGTGTCAAAATGATTTTTCCGATTATTTTTGAAAATTCGACTTTTTTAGTCAAGATTTAAAGGGAATCTTTTTGCAAAATCGTAAAAATTCCCATTTTTGAGGATATCTCAAGTTCTATTGGTCCCAGCGATCTGGGGTTGATCTTAAATGAAAGGTGAGCTCATTTCCCATCGATTTGAGTAGTTCTGAAAGAAAAATTATCGATTTTTTAATTACTTATATCTAATTTCTTACTTATTTCTGAAAATCAATTTTTGCTCTATATCAATTTGAAAAAGCGATTATTTTCCTTCAGATTTATATAAATCGATAGGAAATGAGCTCACCTTTCATTTGGGACTAACCCCAGGTCGTTACGACTAACAGAACCAGAGATGTCCACGAAAAAGTGAAATTTTCCAAAACTAAAAGGATTTCACTTTCAAATTTCGACAAAAAAAAAATTGAAAAATTCCATAAAATCAATTTTAACACATGATTTTTATCTGAATTTTTCTCAGATTTCCAATTGAATCAGCAGCAAACACCTATCTCCAATATTTCTATTGACTTGGAGTGATTTTAATAATATGAAACATCAAAACTAAGATTTGTCCGTTTCACCCCTTTTTTGTCCATTTACCCTCCCCCCCCCTTTTCCCTACATAATTTTTCTTTAATTTTTTAATCTAATTTATTCAATTTTGGCTAGTACACATCATTTCATCCATGTGCAGCAATTGAACCTCCATAATTCTGCACGTGGACAAATTGCAGTAGCGTTGGTTGATGAAATAGACTGATCCAAAAAGCGTTAGATACATTTGAAGGAGACAAACTGTGTATTTACTCTTTCATTACTCTTCAGAGTAAATACCGACTGGTTTTAATTACGATCTCCAGCCTCATCAGCACATCCCTTTGTCTCTTTTTTTCTTTCTCTCTCTTCCTCTCGTACACAATTGTACGAGGTACATGCTGCTCGTATCGAACTGCAGTTCAGGGACTGACGGCCAAAGAATTTTTATGGCTTTAACGTAACTATTTTTTTTTTTTGTTCAGAGTAAATGAAAGTATAGAAAAAAAAATAATTCTGGTAAGAGTTATCAAGGAATACAAGCAATGGCGTATATATATCTTTCTCATGGGAAATGAGTTGCTCGAAGGAGAGAATTTTTTTTTTCTATCTTGCCAGTTTATTTTTTTTTCTTTTTTTTTTAGATTATTTTTATTTATTCTGAATTTCACTGGTGGGTGATCAACGTGAAAGAGGAGGGAATAAAGTTCATAAATTACAGGATGAGTTTGTAGAGAAAATTCAAGGTGTGGGTACGATTAATTTTACTTTGAGTATGAATCTACTTTGGAATTACCTCATTTCCCATTTAAAAAAATGGAGAAATAATGATAAATTCTGGGTATTTTAAATTTATTTATTTTGGGAGAAATGTGAAAATCACCTGTAATTGGAATAGATGATGATGTCCGACTAGAACAGGTGAAATGGAATCGAATTATCCATTGATCTGAAATTCGATTAATCGAATTACAACATCGATTAATCGAAATTTTACAATTGATCGATTATTCGAATTTAAAATCGATTAATCGAATTCCAATATCGATTAATGGAATCTCAACATCGACTAATCGAATTTCAACATCGATTAATCGAATTTTAACATCGATTAATGGAAATTTTTTGATTTATCGATTAACAGCTAATCCCCTTGTACCAAAACAGAACTATCGAAACGGAACTATCGAAGGTATGCGATATCTCGAATTTAGTGCGATATATCGCATTGATTAATCGATTTCTCTAAATAATCGATTAGACGTTATTTTTTGCTCTTCTCTTCAAAATAAAACAGGTAAAACGGAACAATCGAATGCAATGCGATATCTTGAATTAAATACGAGATATCGTATCGATTAATCGATTTCTGAAAATAATCGATTGGAAGCTATTTTTTTCTCTTCAAACTAGAACAGATAGACCAGAACTATCGAATGCAATATGATATCTCGAATTTAATGCATCGATCAATCGATGTTAGGAAATTGTGAATCGAAATAGGCTGTTTTTGCAAGAAAAAAAATAGCTGCAGGCGTGCATAGTGCATATTTCCAGAATGAATACAGAATCGAACGAAAAATTATACATTACCAAGCATACACTGAATAACCAGATTCATAGAGCAATGATTTTCTCTCCAACTCAGAAGAAAAAAAAACTAGAAAATACGTTGAAGCTTCTGGAGTTGTTCCATTCAACTTTAGCTATACTCAATTTCTACCTCTCCAGCTGAAGGACGGAGAAAGTTATTTGGCCGCATACACAGTGATTGCTTTTCTTTGCTGTTATATATACCTATATATATTTGTAATAACTATTTCTCAAGAGTCATCCATTGATTTTCCGTGCATTTTTTCCCTCGCTTCATTCAAAAAGGGAACGAATCCTATTTCTTTCGAGAAAACCTAAAAAAAAAAGGAAGAACACTACATTTCTATTAAATGCTGAAACAATGAGACAGTGAAGCAACTCAAGCCAATAAATTACCGTTTCTCCTGAAAGAAATCTAATTAGTGAATATTTAAAAACATTCTGACAAGTTCTCTCGTTTCTTCAACTCCAGAGTTTAAAAGAAAAAAAAAGGAAAATAACATATACATCTATATAAATTGCACTGACGCCAGACGCTTTTCTCGTTGGTGAATTACTTCGAATGGTTTTCTCCTACCTCTGCCCCTTACCTATTATCTCAGTCGTTGGAGTGCGAATATCTCCAAACGTCTGTTCGCCTGTCACTTACCACCAAGAAGAAATAATATTTCCCAGAACGCTTAAAGAAACGCAACAGCTATGTGTCCATGGATTGAACATATATATATCGGTAGTATTTGGCTCAAACGCTTTTTATTTATTATTTTTTCCTTTCCTATGTCTGGCCGGCAGTAGAATGAAAGGCGAGGGGTGAAAACATAAAGAAAAAAAAAAAAAAAACACAAAAGTGTCTCTTGATACTTCGAGAAAGTTTTTTCATGTCACGATATTGTGTCACATTATCATTATTATCTCTTCGTGTCATTAATTTGTCACATTTCCATCAGTCAATCAATCCGCGATTATTCTTCTCATTCCAATAAATAAAACGTGAAAAAAATAAACTAATTTTATCACACGGTCGATCAAGAAATTTCATAGAATGTAAAGAATTTTGCAGTTGTTGTGTCATCGTCATCTGTGTTACCTGTTTATTTATTTGTAATCGTGTAGTTTATTCGCTCCATTTATTATTTTTTTATCATCATTGTTTAACACGAATCGTTGTAATGCAACGTTCAATGGACTGCTTTTTGCTCCATATTATGGAAAATAATCTTAAATCGACAATACATCAATAATGTCAAGGTAAAAAACTAAATTGTAGTTTGAGGTTAGAAGTAATTCAACAGTTCACATGATATTTTGGAAAAAAATATGTAATTTTGTATTCTGTAATGAATGTCAGATGATTTTCTCATTTTCAGGTTAATTGATATAATGTTATAATATAATTTTTCTGGTTTTATACGAAGATGAGTGTAATCAAAAACAATAAATAGCTTTTACGTTTGGTTTCAAAGCCTAAAGAAGCTGGCATTGTCCAGCGAAATGTCGCGATTTGACAATATTTTGATGTTGTTAATGTTTTTTCCAATATCCCTATGATGTTGTATACCAAAATGAAGAACTCACTTTTTAACACTAAATTATTTATTAATTAACAACTTATTGGAATTTATAAACTTGTACTGTGTTCTATGCTTGACCAAAACTTGACTTGAAAACAGAAGTTTTTTATTAATCAATTTAAAGGTTAATTGGGATATTGGAATGATAAATAAATATTTGAAGTCAATCTTCACATTTATTTTCTAAAATCACGACGTTTCACTCCTGATTAGGAGCGTCTTCAGGCTCTATAAATAAATAAAACAGAAACATACATTTAATGAAACAATTACATTATAGAAAAACTCAAATATTATGTGTTGATATTGAATATGTTTTAAATACCGTTAGATTAATGTGAATTGTCATAATAATATTGTTTATTAATGTTGAGTTTTCATGACTAAGAAATTTCCAAGACTGACTGGCATTCTCCAATTGCGGGGTATTTATCTCTATCGTGAGTTTGGAGGGAGAAGATTTTGCTCGAGGGTTCTTTGTATTTTGGAATTTTCTAGAACTTGGACCCTTGGAGTAGGAATGGCTGGGTACCAGGGTTAGTTTATTTATTGATAGTTCGGAACTTGTTTAAAGTTCTCATGGAAAAGACCAGCGGACGTGGGAAACCTTATCTCAAACAACATTGTACAATAACTTGGACTTTGTTTACATACTAATATTGTAGTGGACTACTTCTTAGAGATTGATAAAAAGGCTGGGTCACACAAAAATGAAGAACCAATACATCAATTCATGAAGTGGAAATAAATCCCATAATTAAAAAAAATAAACGCTGAATTTCGAGATAAAGAACTTAAGTGATACAAGTAGTGGTGGGGTCAGACACTGAATGTATTCGAGTGTTGAAACGTGAAACCTCAGTTTAAGCGGTTCTTTTCATCGAGTAGAGACGGGGAGGGCCCAGAGAGAGAGGTTTTTGGGTAGAGAAGTCTGGAATAGTATCCACAGTGTGGCTAGTGGATCACTGTAGACAGAAGCCTTTTTTTTTTTATCCAACTATTCACTTTTTATTTTCACCACAAGCTTCTATCGGAAGCGAATGCTCTCTCCTTTTTCCACATCTATTTCTCTCCTTTTTCCACTGTACACAAGGGTGTCAGTCTGAATAATACATGTCTGTTGCAAACGGTGTGGTGGGGCCTCGACACGGCCCACCATGTTTCCCATTCACCCCCGTCCCCCCCATCCCTCTCTTTCCTCTCCCTGTTCCCTTAACTCTCTTAACGCAACTTGTGTATATCTATATATTTGTTCCTCATGTCTTTGCTTCTCTGTTATCCCTAGTTCTCTGCATCAACGTCTGTCAACATGTTTCCACTTAAACTGGATAGCGCATTTCGCTGAGAAAATATTAAAGATATCGGGGTTTTGTCGCATTCTACAACCCCTCCTCCCATCAAGTACCATGAGAATTAAAAAATTTAAGAGGTTCAATCGCTGTACATGAGTTAAATAAAGTGCAGTGCTAAAAATGTGAGAAATTAAATTAAAATATCAATAAAAAATGACATAATTTAGGAAATAAATTATGGACATTCCAATTGAATGGTGTGAGATAGAGATTTTCTAGGGATTCCATTGGAAAGCTGAGAAAATTTTGGGTTGAAAACGTGTGTTAAATTTTTTGTGTTCCAATTTTTGGAAGATTTCCTTTTTTGGACAAGTTTTGAAGAGTTTTACCTTTGGAAATTCAAAAAAATTCACTTTTTCAGCGATATCTCTGGTTCTGTTGGTCGTAGCGATCTGAGGTTCATCTCAAATGAATGGTGAGCTCATTTCTCATTGATTCATGGGGTCCATAATTTTTTTAAATCAATTTTTCAAATATTTATATGTTATTCTCTAAAAATCAGTTTATGCCCTCTAAATACTTGAAAAATTGACAACTTTTTGTTTTTAAATTTAAATAAACATGAAATTCGAACATAAATCGATATGACATGAGCTCAGCTTTCATTTAAGATCAATTCCAGATCGCTACGACCAATAGAACCAGAGATATTCCCAAAAAACTGAAATTTTTCAAAAACAGAAGTGTTTAACTTCCAAATCTTGAAGAAAAAACAAAATTTTTGACAATTTTTAAAAAATAACTTCTGACATATGCTTTTCATGGCAAATTTCCTCAGCTTTCCAACGAAATCATCAAAAAAAACCTATCTCCAATTTTCCCACCAATTTCGAGTAATTTTCATAGTATAAAGCACCAAAATTAACACATCTTTGTTATCCCCCTCGTACCCATTTTGCCCCATCTTTCCTTGCATTTAAAAAAACACTATCCTTTATTCTCAACTCATGCAAACACTGAATACAGCATTCAAGAAAGTAGCAGTCTCCTCCCACACATGCATAAAAGGATTTACATTCATATATATTTTATGAGAAAATTCAAGAAAAAAAGAAAAAAAGAACGAATACTAGAAATTGCAATCGCACTGTACTGAGAGGAAAGATGGAAAGAGGGTATGGTGTATTCTGAAGCGACATGACGCGTCGACGTCGCGCTACCGCTGTCACTCCAATTGCTTCAAGCGCTTTGTAGGAAAATTGGGAACGCACTTTGTGCAGAAACCGTGTTCATCTCCCTCTCTCTCTCTCATCGTTCTCGTATTCCTCCCGCAATGAGACACATAACGGAAACACACACTCACACTTCAGTAAATGCACTATTCTCACTGTGTTCCTCATCCACCATCACCAACTACCACCACCACAACTATTCTAACCTCGGAGTCCCTCAGTGATTCCCCTGAGGCGCACACGACGTGACATTTCGAAAATCCCAAATCTTTTATAGCCTAGCAGAGTTCGACTCGGGCTATATATTCTATCTCTTTTTGTGTGTTTGCCTCTGGGGTGTTGTCTCTTTTTTTTCTTTTTTGGAGGCTATATATTCCACGAGTGATAGTCGCTTTCATTTTTCATCTCTCTTCATTCTCTTCTCTTTTCATTTCGCTTAAAATACTTTTTTTTTTCTTTTATTTCTTTTATTTTTTTTTCTTTCTCTCTCACTCATTCACGCTTTCTAGCACTTTTATCCATCTTTTCTATTGTATCAGGGATATATCACGTGGATTGTGTGCGATTTCTTTCCTTTCTCTCTTTTTCTCTGTGCAAAATCAGGCTCTTTCCAAGTACAATTCATAACTATTCACAGTTACAGCTTCTTCGGTTGTTATTGGTAGAAAAAAAAAAAAAAAAAAAAAAAAAAAAAACGTTACGTGTCACGTGGAGTAAAAATCAATGAATAGCTCAGTGTGAAGTATTGCAGTAATAGATTTTTTTCGTTTCAATACGCGCCAATCCAATATTTCTCTGGAATGAAATGCATTGTTTTTTTCTTTTTTTTTTTGCGAATAAAAAAATTTGAAGCTCTCATTAATCTCGATTCATTGATCATCGAATGGAGCTCTAAATCTTTCAATCTCTCGTCCACAAATAATTCGCTGCGACATTTTTCACTGTTTCGGAAGGAGAGAGAGGGAGGGAGGGGGAAGGGAGGGTATGGTGGACTTATCATACAAATGAAAATTTTGCCACTGTAATTTGATTTTTTAGGGTCCATAATGAACTATCCATTCGTGTTATCATTTCCATACTACACTCATACATCCAAAAAAAAAAAACACACACAAACACACTTTTTTCATTTTTTTTACACAGAGACACACAAAGTGAAACTTTTTGTGTATGCGGTGACGAGTAATTTAATCCGGTCACGGGATTGTTTTTTTTTTCCTCACTGTTAAAACCACACGAACGGGTTGTGACAGAATTTAAAGGGGGGGGGGGGCAAAAGAGGGCGTGTGTATGTGGTTTCGGAAAAAATAAAAAAACTGCAGTGGTAAAACAAAAAAAAAGACAAAAAAAGCCAACAATTTTATAGAATAATGGGAAAAATTGGAAAAGTTAAAGTCATTGGAACGAGGAAGCGATATTTCTCGCATGCAACCTACTACTAACCCCCCCCCCCTCCCCCTTCCCAAACACTGCACCACCATGCAAAATTCCATAATATGGTTACGTGAGTGCTATGAATAAATTTAGCGGGTTAGTGAGATTATACCAGTGACGCCAGTAATAATATATGAAATTCTCGGAAATCTCTCACTCCAGCATCTCTCACTCTCTCTCTCTCTTACTTCACTCGACATTTTCCTCATTTTTCTTTCTCTCCTTTTCTACCACCTTCACTGTTGATAGAAGTTTTCCACGATCATTTCGTATCTCTTGTGCAGGAGCTACATCTATATATATATGTATATCCATATATATATATATGAGGAAAAAAACATAGATAGTGAATTTACGCGATGCATGAAGAAGAGAGTCACAAACATTTTCTCCCCAATCGGATTAACGTATAAATGTTATCCATCAACTGGACGCAGTGCACACACACACATACACACACATACACACACACACACACACAAATATATGCGAACAGGATACGTAGTCACATGTGGACATAAACATTGGATGCAGGAAAAAAAAGGGTCCAGTTTTCTCCACTGAAAAAGAAATTAAAAAATTATGAAAAAGTCGAGACAATTTTTTTTTTTTTATATAATTTGATGAGTAAAGGGGAAAAGTTCATTTGAAAATTATTATTATTATTTTTTGGATAATGATTCTATTTTACTCATTTCCCAGTAAATTAATAACTCATGCACAAATATTTTCGTTATTCACATATTAATTGTTTATTCTGAAACTCATATTTGAATTAACTTGGTTGATTCATTAATTCTGTGCTCAATCAGTGTACACTGATATTTCCCACAAATATTTACACCGGGAAAGGAATGATCCTGCGGATATCCTGTAGAGCCAGTAAAATTAATTAACGACAATTGAATTTATCCTATTCAATCAATACTCGAGGCTTCTCTCTCCGGAAGCAAGGAAAATAATGAAAATGTAGAATTAGCATTTTCATTTGATTTAACAGAAATAACAGATATATATATATATTTTGTGTGTATTATTATATTAATCATTGATTTTGTGAATTTTGATACGTCATATGAACCGCAACAGAAAATTCTGTACAGTTTTTCAATGAAAATCAGTATTACAGTATGATGGAAATATAATATCTTTTCATTGTGTCAGATTGTATGAGAAATCCTGAGGCTTCTTTTCATTCGCTATTTCTATGGCCTTCCATGTTGGCTAAACATTGATTGGCTTGTAATTGGCATTATTCAATGCTGCCAGGAGTCAGTCGATATTTTCCTCTCAATGAATTTTTGTTATAAGCCTTCAGAGGAAAAAAAATACATGAAATACTATCTCTTTACATTTTTTGGTCTTTGTTTTCATTTATACTATTTGATATAATTTTGAGGCTGATTGGGATATTGGACCAAATATATTGTATGGTTGTCAATCTTCACATTTAGTTCAAAATTTGTGACGTTTTGCTTTTAATTATGAATGAAAAACATAAAGAAACACTCATTTGCATTATGTTAGTCCCAAAAGGTTCGATTTAAAATGGAATTGATACGAGAGATAATGTAATCTAAGCCTTCATTAACTAAGCATAATTTAAGAAGAAACTGCAGCAACTGACCCAAAACAAAGAAAATGTGACAGAGTCCTGAAAATTTCTAAATAAGTTCACTGGGTGATTAAAAATATGTAATAATTTTTTGGAATTGAGTGACCGGAGAATAAGGGAGAAAATAAATTTCAAAGTTGAACTTTTTATATTGGTTCCTATGTGTTTTTGCGTCCATATTATTGTAGATTTAATAAGAGGTTATGTGGGATACTTGGACCAAATAAAATAAACTGTAAATGTCAATCAGAAAACGCGATAGCGTTTTGCGCCATGTGTACGTTTTAAACGTGCACAGCGCTAACTATACATTTCCGATTAGAGGATTTTTTCTTATTTTTTTAATTAAGCCCTTTCCTTTGTCACGAAAAATATTGGATGTTACATGCATCTTTACATTTATTTACTAAATTCGCGACGTTTCGCTCCTAGTCAGGAGCTTCTTCAGGTTCTTTAGATAGGGTTATATAGGCGGTCGGTCAATTTCGTTAATATACTACATATCCGACCAGTCGATAATAAAGTAATTGTGCTACAATTACCCATCACCCATATAACCTCATGTAAAAAAATTTATTTCAATAATAATTTTTTCTCTTATAACAACGGTGACTCATTTCCAAAAAATTAGTGTCTACTGTTAATCCCTCAATGGACGTGTTCAGAGAGTTCAAGCAGTCTGTCACATTTCCTTGTTTTTTCTGAGTTGCTGAAGTTCCTCCTTAATATAAGAAGCACACATTACTTGTTTCGCAAAATAATGACCAAGAGACATATTCGGCCATCGTTTATATATCGGCGTTTGTTTACGTCTTCAGTGTTGCATTACCTTACTCTCAGTGAGGTCAGCAACAACGTAAGAAAGTGGATTAAGACTTGAAGTACTGAGCTTGCCCTTCATAACCTCACCAATGCCACTTCGTTCGTTTATCATTTGTTAATAAAATGGAATCTTATTCATCTTTTAATTTGGTTCACAATTATATCACTTTTCATTCCATCAAACATTAGATTTAATAAAATGTGATGATCAGATAGATCAATCAATCCTAAAAAACCTCTCTCTCTCTCCATTATTTGAGAGGAAAATCAGGGATTTTATAACGCTATGACAATTCCTTGATTCTCCACCATTTCCATTATTTTTCTCTCGCAAGTACGCAGCACTCGTGTAAGGACTACGAATGATTCTCCCGAATATGAGCGCAAAGCCGTGAAAAATGAAGCCCCCGAACCCCAGGAGTTTCCCCATTCCACCAAAAATAGTCTCTCTCACCGAAAGTTCAGTGTGCTGTCGTACGGTTGGGGCCTTCGATTGGCAAGAGACTGCACAAAACGTGACCCCCAAGCTAGACTTCATAAATCTTGCGTCAATATCATCGTGAACACGTGCACACAGCTCACGTACAACATCTCCACCTTTCCCTCTTCCCATCTACACACAAGTATAGCTCCATAGACAGTCCACTTCTTTTTGAACTCTCATTCTTCATCTAGTTCATAGGCAAGTCGACTCATTACCGTCATCGTTCAAATAAAACTATCATTTTTCTCTTCAAAAAATGGGCGAAAAAAAAGTACGATAAAATATGGAAAATTGCATAAGTAATGGAATCAGGCTTGCGGGAGTGAGCTTTTCATTCAAAGGCAATAGAAAAATTCGAGAGATGAGAAGTTTTCTATGATAAACGGTGACTCTCAATATTTCCAACGTTGAAATACATAGAACAGAGAGCTGCTGCACGCTCTGGGGCAAAACAATTTGACGGAGGTTAGGTAAAGCCCTGGGATATTTCCCATCACCTCTCTCTAGTCCTCCCAGCAATTCGCGGCTTTTTCGTTATCATATCTCTTTCTATTCTACATGGTGAATAATATTCCAACAGAAATGAAATACTATATATAGATATATATATATATATATATATATATATACAATATACGAGGACAAACTCGTTGGCAAATAGTCGTGAAACACCAGTGCCGTATATCATTTTGAATGAAATTTCACGATTTCCATCTTCAAGCGTTTCGTTATACTACAATCACACATGAATTGGTGGTTTTCACAAACTTTGAAGGAGTGAAGAAAACACACACACACATACACAAACAAGTGCACGTATATTTCATCGAATAATTATTACGTGTATTTAGTCATTTTCTATCCTCCCAAAGTTAACGGATTGGAAGAAGTAACAATGTATCAAGTTAGTATTGCATTTCACAAGTGACACACAAGAAAAGCGCCATGGAGGCTCTTTCTATGCAATTATACTTCATTGCTGTTGTTAATGATCGTCTAGCCAAAAAGTTAACGGTAATTTTCCTAAAGCAACCACACTGAGACAAATATAGCGTGCAAAACTGAGGACAGGTGAGTGTGATTTACCGAATTTGAAATTCCACCCAGTTGAGTAAGCGCATGTCGACGGGTTACCAAGTTTAAATTTAGAAACACGACAGGTGGTAGATTTTCACTGAATGTGTTCTTCATTCTCACTTGACCCCGTGGCACATTCTTTTTTCAATTAAAATCCTCATAATTGGGGATAATTTAATAAATTCTCTTCAGATTTTTCAGGCAATGTGACGGTAAACATGGGCATAAATATTTATCAATCTTTATGATAGTGTCTCTGGCAGCTGCCAGAATCAATAGAACAAGATTAGAATCGTTGTTGAAAAATCTTGGCTCAGTCCTAAAAACGAACAGTGAAAATCTTCACCATGTCCAAGCACTGAAGACACACACACACACAAACACATTTTCAAATCCACTGTAAATTCTCTATCAGTGAATTTCGCATCAGTTTAAATGGAAGACGTGGGCATGTATTGCAGATGGCTGTAGGATATCCGATAGTTGGTCCGTTGTAGCCAATCATTGGTGGGCACCTCCCATTCGGTGTTTAATCGTCTCAGCAATTCTAAATTTTATGAGATTACCTACAAACACGAAAATGCAACTGGATAACATACTCATTCGTTCAAACAGACACACACACACACACACACACACATTTTATTCTTTAGTCAAGATGGAATTTTTCCTTTCAAAAACCATCGAACTAACCGGAAAATCCATTAAAATCACTTCTCTCCACGTCCACAGATCCATCAAGAATTCGCAAAAGCTGTAGCAAAGTTTTCTGAACTCAGTTTCAATAAAACAGACATTACCAAAGTATCTTCTAGGTTTCCCTTCATTCTTTCTCAGCACAAGATTTGTGGGAATTTGCCTCGAAATCATCGTCGTTTGCATCATTAATGTGTGTTTGATTGCAAGACCGTGTGGCTGCTGCTGCTGAGTCTCATTCTCTCTCTCTCTCTCTCTCTCTCTCTCTCCCGAGAAAATAGGGAGAATGGAAGGATGAAGCGTGTGGTGAAAGTAGCATGACCCAAACGGCAGACTGGAGCAGCCCTACTGGGTCCTGAGCATTGGCATGGAAAGGATTTCCTCCCAGATGTTGCCCTCTTCTGGTTCTCTATCCCTCTTTTACCATCAACGTTAGTCGACGGGGCACTTTGCATATTTAATTGCGCCAACCCCGCTGTTTTATCCATCCGGAATCATCCTATCTCACTGGCTAGTCCGGACTCTTTCTCTTTCTCTGCATCTCATAGGGTTCTAGACCAAATGCCCAGTACTTATTCAACATTTTTTTCTCCACTTCTCTATATATATATATATCTCTCTCTCTCTATTTCTCTGTCCATGTCTCTCATTTCTCCTACAATTCACCTTATTTATGTAGTTTTTGCTCGCTCAGATACTGATTGCAGCAGTTTTACTGCTGGATAATTCACCTACCAAGAGAAGCATTAAATGTAATCCAAAAGAAAAGAAAAAAATGAAACAAATCAACGAGATTATGGAAACTCTGCATTCTTTATTTTTCTCCATCAAAGTCGGTAGAGAGCCATTCGAATGATGTATCTTCCTTCTCGTCATGGCAACTGCATCTCTCAGTGCAGAACGATTTGCAAGGCAAGCATGAAGCTCTTCCTCATTTCCTGTATTCTGTCTCTATTTCTCTCTCTCTCTCTCTCTCTCTCTCTGGCTTATGTGGTTGCGTCGAGTCACCTCCAACCATGTTCGTGTCACGGGCCACTGGCTGTCCGTCAATCTGCCCTCCCGATATTCTATCCTAGGTAGAGAGGTAAAGTAAAAAAATAAAAGGAGAATAGCTTCGTTTCCGCTTACGTCAGCGAAACGACGGAATTTCCCTCGCGAATACTTTGTACTTGCAATATCTAGAAATCGATTTCCCCTCGTCTTTCCAGAGAAGTTTTCCCATTGGAAAATCATACTTGTGAGACAGTTAACTTCATTTTTCATAGGAAAATAAATTATTCAATTCTGATATACTCATTATTTATTTGGTTGTGCGTGTCAGGTACTGTGTAAGATATTCTTGCGTATTTAGATAAGATCTATTATTGAGGGATTGGGATGTGATGCGTCACTTGGAGTGTATGGAAAGAAAACATGAATGATTTTTCGAAAAATTCAGATTAATGTAGTCTGGGATATCACCTTTTCTGGGATTTTCTTTTGACAATCAATTGATATTGAATTTTACTATTTTATTGAGATTTAATTATTTTAATTCTATTCAGAAAATCCTTTCATTCGACGTGGTCTGGGTCAATGGCTGTCGAGGCTCGGATTGACGATTTTAATTTAGTTGAGCACCAGTTAATTTTCTAAAAATTAACAAAAGTTTTATCACATAGAATTTTGAGAATCTGAGGAGAAATTCGATTGGGTGACCCAAAACACAAAACAGACTGAGCAAGTGAAGCCGAGTAGAGTAGAATTTTCAGGTTCACTTACTAATTAAATCCTTGTCTAAATATATTCAGCTACACTCGTTCGACGATTAATTTAATTGATGATTACAATAATTTAATTGACAACAACGCTAGATCACAAAACAAATGTAATTTATTAATAATTTTGACAACTCTTTGTGTGTCTCTTTCAGTCGAGAGAATTTTACTATAATTTTCACGCTGTTTTCTCTATTAAAGACAAAGAAGAAGTGCGTAATTCACACCTGTAGCCTGTCTCCCCCCTTTTCCCTTCCAATATCAAATACCCTTAGTTTTATTGGTCAAAATGAATGAGTCGTTATTCGTCCGGGTTTAATACCCGGTTTAATAACCAAGAGTCGCTATTCTGGCGCAAGATTTTAAAATTGCCTGAATAATAATTCGTGTGACGTTAGGTGGATTTTCATTCTGTCACAATCGGTGCATTGCACGGAGGAAACATGATTGTTGAGGATCCAATTTCCTTTACGTAAGGTATTATTTAGCATTATCTCTTTCACAGAACTTTTGAATATGAAAGGAATAATGCTAAATAATAAATGAATAATCAATCGAATATTTTAGCAATAGTTTTTCATACTATTGATGTCAGACACTGATGTCATTTGTTCGAAGAGGAAATATATCTCAGCGTGCCATGAATTCCGATCATCGATATTCAGTACTGAATTCTCTCGTGACAATAAAATGAATAAAAAAAAAAAAAGAAGAGAGAAAGGGGAAAACATCGATATGTACACGTACAAGTATTCCATTGGCTGAATTCTTTTGTAGAATCATCTGTTGGAAGCATAAGGCAATCAATTGTTCAACTGAGCACAGCAGGAGTTTACGAAGCATCTCTCTTCGCCCAATCAAATAACATGAAGAATGCTTTTATCATAGGATACTGCCAAAGATGATCCATCCAGCTTCTCTCTTATCGGGTTGTAGAAAAAAAATACCCGGAATTTTTCACTTGAACTTTTCTCATTATTCATTATATTTCTCTTAATTTTTTTTTTTTTTGCTGTTTGTGATTGGAAGGGGGAATTGAAGCCTTAAAAATTGGAGGAGAGCAC
Source organism: Aleiodes leptofemur (assembly GCA_963942555.1). Classification (NCBI taxonomy): domain Eukaryota; kingdom Metazoa; phylum Arthropoda; class Insecta; order Hymenoptera; family Braconidae; genus Aleiodes; species Aleiodes leptofemur. The sequence goes on from OZ012613.1 coordinate 4,337,232, forward strand.
TCGGGGATTCAGTCGCGTGCACTCACATATATAACTCAAGGGAGAAGTGAATGAGGTCAAGTTGATCCTCCGATGGACGCAGAGGAGCTAACCATTGAGAGCGTAAGCGAAATATCCCATTCGCTTGCTTCAGAACATAATTTATGGTCGATACATTTTCATTGGTCTGTGCGCGCGAGTCCAAGCGAATATATCCTCTCTTTCTCCGTTTTTCTCCCTGCGCGCTTTTTTTTTACTCTCTCTCTTTCTCTAGTCCCTCATACCCTACTCCCTCCCCTCCCCTCTCTCGCCAACAACGAATATCGAGCAAAAGCGCGATAACGAAAGAGAGATGTCCAGAACTCGGGTCAGAATCGTGTCCGGAATTTCCATGACCTCGGTAAAATACTTGCTCCGGGGGATTCGCTCATACTATCCCGATGGATGGCCACTCTCGGACACTGTTAAATCCGAAAGAGGAATATTTATTACCATTATCCAGTGGTTTTGTATTCATGATGAGGAAAAAAATATATTTTTGCAATAGTCAGACGGATATTTTCTCTTGTTTATTTTATATGAAAGAAAGTCTGGATGAAAGCTGGGGGATTCCCCGGCGTGTTATTTTGGATGCGGCGTTGTCGAATTCACTCTACACTGCTTGAGCGCGTTTACCGCGTTTTCGGCAACGTCGCAAATCGGATAACTTTGTTCAGCATGGGAAAATTTTCGCTACTAGAATTCATTTTATTTCGTCATCAACTTTGAAAGATATGTTATTTGAAAGATAAGGAAGACTGGGGCAAAATGGACTTGGGGTTCAAAATTATTTGGGATTTTATTCTAGAGTAAAGGAGGCTTTGAAAAAAAATAAAAAAATTTACCAACAATCTCCACATATTGAAGCATCTTCTCAAATTTTTTCATATTTTTTTATCGAGTCCTTCACTCTGAAAAAAATTCTCTCTCTTACAGCAATTTGTTAAATACTTCAATGAATATACCCAATTTTTCTCCAGAATTTTGCGTTCAACCACCTGATTATAAAAAAAATAAAAAATGTTCTAGGCAAAGACAAATGCTGATTCGAAGCGGTCTACTATAACTCCCTAAATATTTGAATTGAAATAATGAGAAAAATTTATGAGCTAATGAAGAATTTGTTATTCACAAACTCTTTTTGATCATTCCATTCACGCTAGACAGAATTCCCCGTGAGATACCAATTGACTGCCTAGATGGATAGCACTGAGTGGTGGGAATAAACCGACGAATCTCATTATATAGCGTCACGCGTAACCCACCAACGAGCCTTATCAGTATAAAGTCGATTGTTCTACCCCCACTCTTCTTTGTGATTGAAGCGTGTAATGAGTTTTCCCGTGAATTCGATCGACAGAATAAACCTCATTGTGGTCATAACATTAATACCAAAAAAAAAAAAAACGCGTTTCACATTGGGGTAAAAAAACGATAAAACACAAGATCAATATCAATCGTCAATAGCGATTGATTGTCGCAATTTTATTTCCTCCACATTATACACTTTTTATTTAAACATTATTCATATCCAGTATTTATCCGATTACCAATCACGTGATTAATGGTTCATTCTATTTATCAAAGAATATACTCGGTAAATTTTTTATTTTTATCTCAATTAAAATATGGAGACAGTAAACAACGAATTGAATTAATAATTGTACAAATTGAGGGTGAAAAATTATAATTACCGCAATAAAGTATTTGAAATATTATACTTTATATGGAGCACAGTTTCTGCTGCCATAAGAGATAATTATAATTAGTCAGAGAGAGGATCTTTGTTAGTAACTCGAAATGAAGTGGGACAGAGGGAGGAGAGGGGGGGGGGTGGTGGGTCAAGAGATGGAGATGGAATAGAAGAACCGAGATAGTTAAAAAAGAGAAAGACAGAGAGAGAGAGAAAGAGAGAGAAATGAAGGGAGAGAACAAGATGGAAAATGAATGAAGGAGGTGAGGCAGAATAGTGGATGTTGGGACGTAGGGGCGTGGAGAGATCGGAGGGTTGTGTCTCGGTTCAGACGGTCCGGGTGGACAGAGCATTTACATCATTTAATTTATGACCCTCTCTTGCTGTCCAGCGGCTAGCCTCTAGCACACCAGTTCCAAAGAGAGAGAGAGAGGGAGAAAGATGTAGAGGAGTCATCTATATATAGATGCAGCATACAGTCCTTGTCGTACGTAGCCACGATCACCACACATATACGAGTGCGGTGAGGAACTGGAGGGGGGGGGGGGAGATAGAAACGGGGCAGAGAGCACATACTGATGATGGCACACGAATAAATTTGCATATGCATGTTGCCGAATTCGGATGTACGCGGGCAAAGAGGCGAACACACACACACACACACTGGGACACAGAGAGAGAGAACTCTGCAGAGTTATATATGAGTATGGCGCCTGAGGTGGTACATGGCCATCTAAAACGAATGGAACTCTCCCTTTTCTCCATCTGTATTCCCCCGTTATACACTCACAAGTTGGCTTGAGTCTATGGGACTATTGTACACACGCCTAGACCTTGATAACTGGCAAACCGCCAATTAGGTCTCCGACTTTATGAAGTGCCCGCGAAATCGTCGCCAGCCCTTTTTCGTAAATGTGTGAATTTGAAAAATAGCAAGTTTATTGTGAGACAAAAGGCTTTTCATTCTTTGACAGTGGTCAAGAGCTGTTGGAGCTGAAGAAATTTTATTAAGCTGGGCGCCAGTTGAGAATTTTCTCAACAATAGTTTAAATGAATTCTTTTAAAGAGCAAGGATCTCAAGGAAGATTCGATTGGGATGATCGTAAGATGTCAGCAGGAAGAGAAATTAAGAATTAAAGCGGAAGCGAATTTTTAATGACTCACTTTCATTCCCTGGTTGACTCATCCCTTTTACAATTTGCTCCGTAATTCATTTTAATTAATGAAACGGTATTGGGCATTTTCAAATCATACGACAGATAATTAACTTGAATGTTATAATCAGTACAAGGAATTCGCTAATAATATTGTGCGTTGACCATACGTTTTGTCTGTTAGGATACGAGTTATTGCCTTGTGAGTCTCATCTTTGTATGTATGTATGTAGTTTATTGTATTAAGATAATTCATCTTTTACAAAGGAGTATAATTAAGCTCAATTCTAAATTACAAAATTGCAAAAATTACAAAAAGTGTGACCGTTTGTCTTTTACATAAGTATATTTTCATTTTCTTGCTCTTCGCTCTTTTTTACTGAGAATTCGCTGTCTCAATATGAATATCATTTTTTAGAAATACAATCACAAGTTTCACAAATTCAGGGAAAAAGCTCTCAGCTTACAACTTTCGACGCAGTAATAGTAGATAGTTTTAATGGATCTGATGTCCTTAAGCTCTATGATTTCTTCTACAGTAATATCACAAGAATTTTTACGTATGCTAATTCTCTGAAGGAACGAGGTCCTGATAGGCTCATACAGAGCATACAGAGTCTTGTCTTTGTCAAACTCTTCAGTGAAAATAATTTTGACGTGTTTGCATCATTTTCGACAATAACTATTGTGTTAAGAGCATCAATGTTGCTTTCTCTTGGATTTTTATTACCTCAGTCGACTATTTTATCACAATTTTGACCATCAAATATGCGGTATTTTGTTGAGTCAAATCGTTCTGCAATCAAATTATTAGGCAAAATTCCCCATGAGATGGAACTGAAAGCAATCGGATAAGAGCACTTGACCAAGTTGATGGTTCATGTAAGTTCCATGATACTCACCTCCTTCTCAAGAATGCAAATAAGGTGGTTAAAGTGCGTCAGTGAGTTAGCATGCATGTAGATAACGCCCTTTCCATCTAACAACTGAGTAACTTTGTACAATTTCACCTTAAACGTTCTCATTGCCGAGGCCGTAGTCATGACGATGTTAGTGCGACACCTTACCGCGCGTCTCCCGACCTACCGAAGATTAGCCCCCAGTGGAAATTCTGGATGAGAGAAAACGAACCGACGTAGCTAATGTGCCTCAGACTATCCCTGCACGGTTTCACTTCTGGTTTCATGGTATGTACTGTGTATGTATGTATGTATGTGTATGTACAGGTAGAGAGCATGGCCTATAACGTGCAAACGGGGAATATTTGGCGTTGGGATTAACGTAACTCAAAGTTTGATTGGCTGGGTTAAGGTATCAAGTTTTAGGGTGATGGCAGAGGGTATTGAGACGAAAGGGGAAGTGTTAGAAACTAGTGGAACTTGGAGGACTAATCCTGGCCACGGTGTACAGGACAGTCTTCGCCAATGGGATCAAACATTGTCTTTTCCATTGGCCTCGATCCACACTTCCCCTCTTCCTCTCTCTCTCTTTGCAGTCCTGATTCTTGATTTTTATTGGATTAGCTTTCTTACGGGGACTTTAGCTATCAGCATTTGAGATTGCATGAGGCAGGAAATTACAGGAGATACTTCCGCTTTTTATGACGTGGAAACACGTCACTTTGTTTGGGTTTATCAATAGGATTTAGAGAGTGTGTCAATGGCGAGAAGCAATATCGAGTAAATCTGCAGAAAAGGGAGTAATTTTGGGAGTGAGAAGAATAGCCATGAACTCCTTGGGTTTATCCATGACTTAGGAATAACAGAAACGTTAGTCGTAACGTTTTATTGCACCTGACGATGGTATCTGATGGTACTGATATGTATATATCTATATATATCAGGGTACATAAAATACGGATACACTGACGATGAATGGAGACGTAACACTTTTAATTACTAGTAGGAAATATCCTGGGATATCTCTCCTGAAAGCTTTATCAGCGTCCATTTAAAAGTAGTTTGCGAAAAATAGCCGATTCAAATGAATTGCTGGTTATGGAGACTGTAATTAAAATTCTTACAATCATTAAAACATTCTAATGTGAACAGATTTCATTACATTTTAAAATAAACATTGAATGTTTGTTCTTTCATTATTATTTCAGAATGCATGACAACCTGCACACAACTGGCAATGGCTTGCACACTAAAGTTTGATCTTAACAATCGACCAGTGCCAAAATCGTCGAGTCTTCATGGCAACAAAGGTGAGTCTATTTTTTGCATCAAATTTCATCTTCTACATTCATCTAACAATTTAGCTATTTAAATTTATGAAGTTATGTACTGATGGATTTTCAGGAAATTCTTTGATACAATCCAAGTTTTTTTAGAGTTATCTTTCCAATTATCTTCTTGACAGGTTTTCTAATTCATGACATTTATTTTAAACTGTCTTACTCCAATTGTTTGCAATTTATTCATTTTCGTTCTTATATCGTCACCTCAGAGTGAAAAGGGCGTAAGTGCCAAAAACACGAAATTCTGGTGTGAAAGGGGCGTATATCCACTTATCACTCCAAAGTGTTTTTTATGGTTTCTGGAACATTATTTGGGTAATTCAAAATTAAAATAACAAAGTGGTGTAATTACCAATCTTAAAATGAAAGGGACGTATCTCCGCACTTACGCCTCTTTGTTTTTATAATTTTTCCATCTCATGAGAATATTTGGAGTGACACCCTTTTGTTTTTAGGATTTCTCATCTAAATTTTGGCACTTACGCCTTTTTGTTTTTATATTTTTTTTTATAGCATATGAGAATTTTTGGAGTTACGCCCTTTAGTTTTTTGCCACCTTTCTATCTCCAGTACTTACGCCCGTTTATTATGAGTGGGTGGTACTTACGCCTATATGTTATTATTTTTCATTATTTTACTAATATTGCGTAAAAAGCCTTGGAAAGTTTATTGAAGCAATAATGGTGGAGATACGCCCCTTTGTTATTTTGAAGAAAAAAAATCGGAAAAAATGGCACTTACGCCCCTTTTACTCTAAGGTGACGATATTATGAGCCAGTACTATTGGGATTTGTTCTTGAAAATGAATAATCAGGGGAATTGAGTGGGTTTGATGCTACGGATGATATTACAATAGTAATAATAACTAACACCCTTGTGGTTATCTGATTATCATCACTTGTTACTCATCCAAAATAATTGAGAGATCATAGGCAATGAATTGTAATTCCCAATTCACAGAATTTCAAGACTCCTCATCATTCCATCATCTCTACAGGTGTGATGATCAGAGTTGTATTGTTTTGGAAAAAAAAAAGCACCTGTGGTCCTATACATTGAAGCTAGTACTGAATTTCGGTAAAGTTTATTGAATGTGCGGCTGTACACCGATTAATAGCTACTGGTTTTGTTGTCGGGCCAAGTTCCGGTATCTCGCTTCCTCTCCATACACATACCCAGTGGCATTTCATTATCCCTTCCTGCTGTGTATATGTGTGAACACGTGTGTGTGTATGGACACATGTGTGTATATATGTGTGTTCTAGGGGAGGCTTTTGCCTCACCAATCTTAGCAAACCAACGGTATAACATCAAGTTTAGGAGATACGTTAATTGTTCCACGTAGCAGCTGCCATTTTGTCAGTGTTAATGATGTTTCAAACATCTACGTTACCTCTCGCTCGTAATGATTACATGGGCATTCGTCTTCGAACCAGCTTGGTCTGTAGGGAATTCAGATGGCTTTTTCTGGAACGATTTGATTGGAAAGCTGGGGGTATTTCTGGTGGAAAACATGTGCAGGAAATTGATTTTTTTTGAAACTTTTGAATATTGCTGTTATTGTTGTCGTCCATGATGATATAATTGATTTAGAGGTTAATTGGGATAGTGGACAATTGAATAAATATTTGAAGTCAATCTTCACATTTATTTTTCTGAAATCGCCATTTTAAAATATTTGAAGTCAATCTTTACATTTATTTTTCTAAAATCGCCATTTTAAAATATTCGAAGTCAATCTTCACATATATTTGACTAAAATTGCGATTTTAGAAAAATAAATGTGAAGATTGACCTCGAATATTTTTTCAATTGTCCAATATCCCAATTAGCTTTTGAAGATTTTAATTTTTTGGGCTTGAATCAAAGGTCAAAACCGTTCCATCTTGGATTTTTTTGACTTTTTCGAGGACATCTCCGGTTTTATTGATCTTAGCGAATTGGGGTTAGTCTTAAATGGAAGGTGAGATCATTTGCCGCAAATTTATGAGATTTTGAATGAAAAAATCATCGATTTCCTAGATAATTATGAACATTTTGGATTCAGGATCAACTTTTGCGTTATAAGTACCTTGAAAATCGATAATTTTCTGTTCAAAATCACGTAGATTAACGGGAAATGATCTCATTTCCCATTAAAGACCAATTCCAAGTTACTTACGAACGATAGAATCAGAGCTATTCTCAAAAAAGTGGAAATTTAAAAAGAAAAATGATCAAAAATTAACTTTGACATACGTTTTTTAACAGAAATTTCCCCAACTTTTCAATGGAATTATCCGGAAAATCCTATCTCCGACATCTTTCACTGATGTCGAGAGATTTTCATCAAATAAAACATCAAAATCTCCCATATAACATCCAAACTTTCCCAAAAGTTGATAAACCCATTTTTTCTCTTTTCTCCCAGTGAAATTCAACTAATTGTCAGGTTATAACAAGCCACTCCGAGAGTAGATCATTTGAGTTAGACTATTTCAGTTTGAACACGGTAGAACTCCTGGCCACTGTGCAGAGTTAAACTCGAACCAACAATTCGCGGAAATACGCGGGATGCATTAGCGAAATCCTAAATACCTAGGGTCTATCGTACACGTGGAATACCCAAGTGGTTTAGGAGAGTTGGCCGTTTCCAGTAAACGTACACCTCTCAAACCCTCTTACCCCTCCCACCCACTGCCTCATCCCCACTTGTTCTAGTGTTTCTCCTCTCTCTCTCTCTCTCTTGGTTGGACCACTTCGTTTCTTTCTACGGCCATTCAACACGAGCTTTTTATGTATTCTTCAACCAACACTGAAACACTTGGCAGACCAACACTGACTCACATACAAATGGTATTTTTGGTATGTTGGACGTCATGAAGGGGGTAGTACTTAGAAAGAGTAGTACATAGGATCCAGTGAAAAGAAGTAGAATGAAACGTAACATCCATAGGTTTCACAGTGGTAAAGAGAAAGGTAGGTCATGTTAAAGCTCTTTAGTTTTTTCCATTCCTCTATTTTTTTTTTCTTTCATTTTTCGGTGTATTGTTCATACGTACACTTTCTGGGTCGCGACTTTCGCTGCTGAATTTTGAGATCAGGTCAGGTACAGAACCATTAAGGTCGACCGTGAGGTTTTCATTTTTTTTTTTTTTTTGCTTGCCTACTATATATTTCAGGATGACTGTTGGGGGCAAAAACAAGAGCAATAGAGAAATAGAAATAGGAAAATACGAAGAAACATGGTAAAGAGAAAAGTTGAAAATGTGAAGCCATTGGAATACTCACTGGGATATTCTTACAATCCTATTTGTTGACCTTTCCCGTAAAATTCGAACTGAATTTAAGAGGATGAAGCAGAGGATCAGAATGAAAAAAAAAAAAAGAAATAAAAAAAAAACGAGAAATGTACAATACTGTAAGTTGTTCAGTCGTGCATGAAGGGCTTTTCTCCATCGACTTTGGGTAGAGTAAAAGCGAAATAATAATTTTTTAAATAAGCGGAATGTAGCAGAAGGGATAGGAATAAAAAAAAAAGGGTCAGACTCGGGGGGCAAAAAGAATTGGTGAATACCAACGAGATGCGCTACAGTTGATTCTCTCATTTTAGTGATCACTGAAGTGAATTAACGTTAATATTACTGAGTAATATTCCTTGGTAGAATGATTTTATGAAATTCAGTTGAATCTCGAGGCAGTAGAATTTTTGTCTCTTCATATTTCATATTGTGAAATTCAATTATTGAAATATGAAGAGTCTATAATTTTTTTTGAAAAAGCCCTTTTCTTTCATCTAGTCATCTAGTTGCATGAGGCGAGAGTTTTCTTTTATAAAAAAAGGCGCATATAGAAAATAAAGGAGAAAGGACTCTGCAAATTCTCAGTATCCACAACAAAGTAACCGGAGAAAAGAAAATAGAGAATAAAGAAATTGAGGGAGGGGGGGAGGGTATGGGACAAAGCTGACGTTACTGTTCAAGCAATATATAAATTTGAGATTTCTCCCACTCTCGCTTATAGACTGTGTGCCACAATAGCTGATGGTTTATCGTGCTTTTATCATTCTACTGCCAAACCAACACTTTCCACACCATCGAATATCCAAATACTCCAGAGGGTGGCACACTCTGTTGGCAAACGCTTATAAATCCGTCTGGCACAATTCCCAAATCTCGTAATGCTCCTGAAAATCTTTTCAGCCTCACTGACGCCGTTGAAATGTCAAAGTGGGAAGAATGAGGATAGGTTGATTTCGATTGGAGAATGAACGATCGTAAATTACCTCAGAAAAAGGAGAATTTTTTTTCTTTTTTTTTCGCTCTCTTTTAAATGATGAGATACTAACAAGAGATAATGATGGGAATTGTTTTATTCTTTCATTTTTTCGAATTATTCTTCATTCTGGATTTGTTGATGACTTGATTAAAATTGTGGCTTTAACCTAATCGTTATCTATGCATGTTATCATATATCATCATTTTTCAAAACTAGAAAGGAAATTCCTTTTCTCTTGAATGATAACTAATTTTTCTATTAATGGGTAGAAATGTAACATATTATGCATAATATTTTGATACGACACATTTTTTTGTTCCCTGTGTTTAGGTCATCAAACCCCAAATTTTTCTTGCCAATAGATATTTTGTATTTTGAATGTCTCGCACTACTCGTCAACCAATAAAATTTAGGTGTTACAGGATTTCGATAGATTCGATATCAATTATCGCAGTTCGATGAAATCTCGCAATGTGTTTTTTTTTTTTTAGAAAAGGAAAGATTATCATCTTCTAAGACGAATTAATTCATTTTAGAAGGTAATTAATTCTCAGATGAATTAATTTATCTCATAAGAACAGACACAAACATTTTCATTTATTTATTGAAAGGTCCGGACGGTTTATTTAATTATTTTAATTACAGCGATGTGTCCATGTTGAGGTCTGCAATCAGTCTGACATTATTCCTTCACATTTTATGGGTTATTCCTACACAGAGAAAAATGTTTTCTTGATTTAAGAATATGCACTCACTTAATTTAAGAAAGTGCAGGTCACTTAAATTAAGTGACTTTTCTCACTTTAATTGAGTGCCTTTTTTTTCTCAATTTAAGAAAGTAAAACTCACTTGAATCAAGTGCGTTTTCTCACCTAAATCAAATGACTTTTCTCACTTAAATCAAGTAACTTTTTCTTTCTTAATTTAAGATAGTAAAAGTCACTTAAATTAAGTGACTTTTCTCACTTTAATCGAGTGACTTTTTCTTTCTTAATTTAAGAAAGTAAAACTCACTTAAATCAAGTGAGTTTTCTCACTTAAATTAAGTGACTTTTCTCACTTAAATCAAGCAACTTTTTCTTCCCTAATTTAAGAAAGTGAAAGTCTTTTAAATTAAGTGACTTTTCTAACTTAAGTCAAGTGACTTTTTCTTTCTTAATTTAAGTGACCTGCACATTCTTAAATTAAGTGACTGCACATTCTCAAATTAAGAAAACATTTTTCTCTGTGTAATACATAAATGACAAGCGTGCTAGCCTCCTCTTCTCATGTTCTATCTATTTTTAAGAAAGGAAATACACTGCAATATTAAATCATAATAATTTGAATTATTTCATTTGGATTGATACTAAAGATTAATGTCTATCTTTTCGACTCGAGTCCAGCTGATAACTTCCTTCAAAAACAGGTATAAAAGTACATAAAAAAATAGGAATGAGGCAGATAGAAGTAAGACTACGGCATATATGTACCTATGTGTATACTCGGAAGCTCACAGTCCAAGCAAGGTGGAGACACTTAAAGGATTTACGGGTTTAAGAACTCGGGGAAACGAAAGCACCGTGGTGAAACTAAGTGCGCCGCGCCCTGTACGAAAATAAACCAGTGCGATAGTTCAGAGAGAATAGTATAAAGGGAGGGAAAGAATGAGAGGAAAGAGGTAAAACCGAAAAAAGGGAGGACTGTAAGGAACATTAACTTGTCGGGTTGCACGAGTCCAGGGGGCTGGAATCCTTTAAACTACGGCAACCAATCGTCTGAGTCGATTTTGTCCAGTGGATTTTCGGGAAAATAAATAACACTCTTTCGGGTTTTATGTATTTAAAAAACATTGGAAACATGTGTATTGGAAGAAGGGATTTTCTCTAATTTACGTTGTTTTTATTTAAAAAACAATTGTTTTCATTATCATTATTACTGATAATCATTTAATTTATTGTCGCATTCGATTAATATTTCAGTATTATATAGCCGTTTTAGAAAAAAAAGGGGAATAAGTGCTCAGTATAAGAATAGCACTTACGCCCCTTTGGATCTAAGGCAACGATATCATCTTCAGAATCTTATTTCGATCTGAAATAATTTTTATTATGAAATTTTTGCATATGTTGTCTCAATAAGACTTAGATGAATGCAATAAATGCATTGGAATCGAAATAATGGTCCAAAATTAAAAAATTGTTTTCAACTTTCTTCTTCCTCTTCATAATTAGCAATAACTGAGAAAAACCTTATTAAATTATTATTATTATTATTATTATTATTATTATTATAGAATTAAATTTATCGTCATTCTTCATCAAATATTATCATAGAATCTTACAGATATCCTGCCGTTGGACTATATCGGATATCATAGAATTTTACATTAATTTGTACCCAAAAATCATTTAAATAGACAGACGTATTTTCTCAGGATGATCGTGGCGTTTGATGTGCCAGGTCATCAGTAGATGTAGTACAGGAGGTGTGTGCTCATCGGTACGTTAATTAAGATGGAAGCCTCTTCGCATGCAGCCGTGCATCTCTCTACAGTATGTTGTCCGTAACGATTGAAATATAGGTCGATGCGCTGGGTATGCTTCGACATTAATTAAGGCTGCGAGAAACTGAATTCCGTTCCTAGGTCACTCTCTCAAAATCTCAAAAATTTGTTCATTAAAAAAACAAAACAGATTCACTTCTTTCAAGACTGAATTATTATCATTTAATCTATATTAAATATGACTCGAGTGATAATTTTTCAATTTTTTTTTATTTGAGTGTGATAATTTTTTTTTTTTTTTTTTATCAGCAAGTGATAATTATCACTGAAATTCTCAGATTGTGGAAGAGAGATGGAGTGTTTCAAGTTACTCTGTGCCAAGAGAAGTAACTCGTACACTCACACGGGATCTTTGGAGTCCGACTATTCGAAATCAACTGGCATATAAGTACTTTATGGGGGTAAATCCCATGCCCATGAAACGCTGGTAGTGATTGTAATATAGGTCAAAGTTTGCACAGCCCCTTTAAGCTGGATTTACTGAAGAGCTTTACGTGCAATGCTAACCGGAGCAAACTGGGACATCAAATACATTTTTTACCTCGTGTTTTTTTCACTCTCCTCTTTTTTTTTGTTTTTTTTTCGCCAAGCCGAGGACATACACGAGTACTTGGCAAGCGTGTAATCAGTAGTTACCATCAACAAGCCTGCTAATTAATAAACGAAGAATCCTGTTTATTTTGGATATTACGAACGAAATTCATACCGTAAATTTATGATACTGAAGCAGGAAATGAGATGAATGTTGATTTGCATCTGGATTATCAAACGTGATAATATCTTGGTTTGAGAAAGTCCAATTGCCATGTGTCTTTCATGGGAAATCCTTCACATGAATGTCTTTCATCCTGCTTTGAAGTAATTAGATATTAGATAGGGAAAACTGGGGTAAATTGGACCTCAGAGTCGAAAGAATTTGAGATTAGATTTTAGTTTCATGGGAAATTGGAAGTTTGTAAATAACAATACTAGAAGATTGTCAATTTGCGACGTTTCGCTTATTATTTAAGCTTCCTCAGGCTCTGGAAGACAAAAAATACAAATTATTCACTTGTACAAAATTAATAAATATGACCATAAACATAATCTTTTGAACTCGTAGGCTTAACCTCACTTTTTTAACAACACAACAATTATTCTCAAAATATTTTTGCACTTGATAGACATCAACATTAAAATTACCTTGAATTTGTGATTTTTTTGAGAGTGAAGGGGTGTACAGAAAAATTTGGAAAAATTCACTAATGATGTCCACATATTGGAGCATTTTCTCAAATTTTTCCACATATTTTCATGGAGTCCTTCACTTCGTAAAAAAAATCCTGGATCATGTTACTCTGGAGGTTCATTTTGTCCTACTTTTCCCTATATTTGCTAATTATTTGTTTATTTTTGGGAAAAAATGAATTAAAAGTAAATATCTCCGCTATAAAAGCACTTATGGAAGAAAGAAAAATAAGGAATTCTCCATGAAAGACCCAGTGTACCAGCCACTACATCTCACACATACGCAAGGAGCCAAATTATTATTTTCTATCTTTTTCATTATATTGCTATCTCGCTCCTCACCATTGTTACGCGTATTTTCTTTAATTCCCTTTTGTGTGAATATTCCGATTATTCGGTTATCCTTAAATTGTGAGTATTCAACTCACCCACGTATCGACTGTTCACGTGAACACATCTACGACATTCAATTGTTACTTTATTTCTAAATCAGATTATTCTTAATAAACGCATTTAATTGTTATTTAACTGCAGTGTTAGTGATTCATTCTTGTAATAACCAAATCACTACAACAGGACATTTGAAATTTTCCAAATTGAGGCATCCTTGTGTCTGATATTTCAGATTGTGCATTTCTTCCTACAAAGAATCGATCCAATCCCGCAATTTGTGTGTCCAATATTTTCATACTAAATAATACACATACACACATTATATAGATGTGCTTGGCCCCAAGTGAGACAGAGTCTGTGGTGGCACGTTACGCCGTCTAACCCCTTCAAGTAGATACGTCCGTTCACGAGTAGACGGTAAATCTCCTTCAGGTCCCCACTGAGAGTGCAAACTCGCCCGAATCCTAAAGGCCTCTCTCTCTGTGTGTGTTACTCTATCCACGATCGATCTACCTCCAACTTTGGAGACTCTACCCACATACACAAACCCAAAAGCTGATATTTCAACCCCTCCTTCAACCAACTGCATCTCCATGAATTTTCACGTGACATTCTTATTTCTTTACTAACCAGTTTGAAATGTTTGGTAAGGACACACACATATATATATAAAGAGACTGGAGTTCGTGCAGATGTGACCAGTGAGTTCTTAGCATCGACTTTCTACCCAATACCTTATTTATAGAGATCGAAAGACTGTATTATCTTTTTTTCTTTGAAAAAAAAAAAAAATTATCAAAATCCACGTAATCTCGTTAATGAAACTGTTTCCATTTAATCGTGCATCATGAGGTCTGATGTCGGGTGTATCACAGCTACCAAAGTTTTCCAATGTTACCCGAGTTCTCGAGCATGGCCAAGAGAAAGAAGAGAAAGCGTGAAAGCAAGAGAGAGAGAGAGAGAAAGAGGCATCACACAGCCACAGAGTACAGAGACAACTTTTTAATCTTCTCTAGGAGGTAAAAAAAAAGGGGGAAAAAAACACGTTGCTTCAGTAGCCAACGGCTTCTTCTCTCTGTATATCCTGTATAGTCGGTAAAAAAAAAAAGGAAGCCGCAGTCTCTTTTATCAGCGAAACCAGCAATCAGATTTCACCCCATTTGCACTGACCTAACTTATATTATTTTCTCACTACCACGTTTAAATTTTATCATTAATTAAAAATTTAATAAAATTATAAATATCCATGATTCAGAGAGAAATATTGATATTTACAGTATTACATAGACATACACACACACACACATGAGTAGAGCAAATGGAATACATTGAAGGTACCTCTGACTCCTCCTCCCCCCCCCCCCCTCTTCTCTTTCCCTTGTATCGTTTGAATTTACATTGAAAACTTGTGATGTTGCTGGATTGGTTTTGTTTACACAGTTACATATATAGTTTATATTAGTATAGAGGCTTTCCGTGGAAACAGTATTTGATATGTATATATATATATGTATATCTATGGTACGTATGTTTCAATGTATACGTTATATATCGCTTGGGAATTGCACATACTGGATGGGACATATATATATACCACCAACGGCATAAACGTCGTCACCCACCCACGTGAAGCGTCTCGTGAGGGTCGTACCATAATTGAGAGACGTCCCTACATTATCCTAGGTGCTTTTTTGCTTTACCTCATCCTCTCACTCACACTTCAGAGAAACTCACATTCCCACCATATCTTCCCTCCCCCTCCTCCTCTATTTTTCACCCTCTCACGCATATGCACACCACATTGAGATTTACAGGCCAACACGTACACACATTCATAGCTTCTCTCAAACATTCAACACACACAAATACACAACTCTGTAGTCTATCTCTCTCTTTCTCTCTCTCTCTCTCTCTTTTACTGTAGTCATGGCAACTTTTGATTGTGGCTCTGGGCACGATGCCGTATGACACTGTCGGCGATTCGTACGCGTGCCTGTTTACTCGGTCTGCTTCTTCAATTTCTCTGTATCTTTCTCTTTCTCTCTTGTAAAAAAAAGGTCATGCCTCTTTGTCCAACTTTGGCTTTTTGCCAGGAGTAAAAAAAGTTTTGTCTTTCTTTTCTGCGTTTTGTTTCTCCATCGAGAGCGGCTTTTTTTTCATTTTTTTCTTCTTTTTCTTCGAATTGAATTGGAAAATAGCACGGAGAGCTGCAAGCTTTGAGGTCGGGGAAGGGGATTGATAAAGCCAAATGGAGGGTCATCGTGGAAGAGGCGTTAGGAAAAAGGGGGGGTGGAGATATGAAAATAGGCATGGAAAAGAGAGAGGGTGCTATGACCGCGATTTACATTCCAATTAAAACGTTCTCCCCCAGTGCGTTTTTCTCTCTCTCTCTCTCTCTTTTTTTTTTTTGCGCTCTCTCTCGCGTGCACAGACACCTGGTGAGGAAGACACGAGGAGAAGAGTCCTCTTCTTCCTCACTCAGTAATAAAATCCCCTGAAACAGAACCGTAGCTATATAATGAGCAATTTACATAAGCCGTTTCGATTCGAGTTTAATAACGGTCTGTCGTAGCGTAAACAAACTTTTTAATATCCCAGGGGGAATAGAATTGTGTGAGAGAGAGAGAAAGAGAAAGAGAGAGATTGTACCATGGACTTCCACAACTGGTGTCAGCTTACCAGTAATGGTGTCAGCACTTTTGTGATAACTCCCCAAGAGACTAAACTTTGAAATTTCTTTTCATTTTTTTTTTTAGGTATTTTCAAGTATTTCCATGAGATGTCTTCAATTATCACCTTTCTTCCTTTATATTTTCTTTATTTTTCCTTCTCTCTTCCTCTTTTTTTCATGCCGTTTTCTCATCAAACTTGCGAAACTTTCCTCTCCCCCCCCCCTTTTTCTCCCCTCTATCTCGTATTCCATGCAGTGCAAAACAAATAAAACAAAGTATATCTATGTACTTCACTTTGTTAACCATACCAACACGAAAACCAAACATCCACACCAACACTGGCTCTCATCCTCTTCGTGAATACAGACACAAAGAGAGAAACACAGGAGTGAAGGAAAAACGAGTGTACACTCTCTCTCTCTCTCTCTCTCTGGGTTCTCTAGACAGGCATTTCACGTTGAAAACCACCTGAGAGCCCGAAAACTCACGGCTCTTAACAATTTTCCATCGTGAGAAAGTTTTGTCTCATAAATTTGCCTTTTTCCCTTATATACATATCAAAAATGCTCAGATCAGACACGGAAAATAATTCAACTACTCCCCCCCCCCCTTTTTTCCTGCGTGATACATGAAGAAGCACATGGGTTTATGAATTTGTATAGTGCACACATTATGTATGTGGGATCATGGTACAGGAGGCAGGATTAATAATAATTGAATAACATAAAAATAACTTTATTACAAAAAAGAACTTGGATAATTAAATGGTAGAAGGGCATTTGGCCCACGATCTTCACTCTTCAACTTTTAGTCCAGAACTGACTCACTCTTTGTCCACTCATACCATCCACACTCATTTGTTTATAATATTTTCTCTCTCATTCTTTCACACTATTTCTCTCTCATACACATTGAAATTATAGGGACACACGAAGCACACGTGCCCTTATCGCACTCATTCCCAAAACTCATTCTCAGTTCAACCGAACTGCTGTGGTCTCATCCGATACTTTATTTTAAACAATCAAACCTTTTCATTTCTTAACGTTTTTAATATTTTGTTTATTCTTTCTGGCGACACTCATCCGTCTCGCTCACACACACACACATCAAACATCACTCCACGTGCACTCACACAGTCACTTGAAAAAAACAGTCATCCTACATGTATATATATATATATATATATCTATATATATATATGAAATCATTCATGCCATCAAACTGATGAAAACGCAGGTAGCTTTTAATTTTCTCCTATTTATACGTATTGCACTCAGTTTTATTCATGTCTTCTCTCATGGCTCTTCATTTTCTCCTCTCAATTTATATAATTGAGTCAGTTTTTCTCCTTTTTTTTTTCATTATTATATTACTTCACTCTGTACATTTCAATTATTCAGCGAAGCGGCCATTCATTTCCAACGATTTTCCTTTTTCTGAAAAAAAAAGGGAGAAACTTTTTTTTTTTTCCAACAAAGCATATTTTCATGCATCTCAGAATTACGCAATCTCGAATATAATTTGAAATTGATATGGTCTAGGATGCACAGGGGCTTATATTTACTCCAACAGGAGTGCACCTGGGAAGCCTTTTGTATGCAGCAATAGTGGGGAATCTATATATATATATATATATATATATATATATATATATATATGTATATATGTATGTATATATTGGAAAATGTAATAGCTAAGTTTCCTGAGTAGTGGCCAAGCGCTGAGGTTTTCCACATTTCGTACCACACACACATATATATATACATATATTGTCGCCTTAGAGTTAAAGGGGCGTAAGTAGTACGTATAAGAATAGCACTTACGCCCCTTTCTTCCTAACGTGACGATATATACATATATATATGTATAAATACATGAAAGAGTCCGTGTACCTTGCTTGCCTTTGTAAAATAAGAGGGGGGGGGGGGGGGGATAGTGTTGAAGTAAAAAAAAAGCCATCCTTGGCATTTTTTTTTGCACGGCTGCCGAACCGATATAGTCTCGTTTTGCTCTGTATTATGCAAACTTTGTTGCTGTGGCTATCGGACACATCGCTTTAGGGGGCTAGATGTAACCAGGACGACGATTTACCAGTGCCTTTTGGTCCAAGGAGAACGATCATGTATCATTCATGCAATGGTGTGAGCACTTGGTGCTTCTCCTCAGTACGCTATATACCACGGGGGTTATATAGCACTGATTATGCAGGAAAATTTTGTATGCAGAATGAGAGAACTTTGAATAATCTTCTTCTTCTTCCTTTTTTTTTTTTTCACCATCTTTCCGAGAAATCTTTTCTTTCGAAAAGTTTGGGGTCATAAACAATGGAGTGAGAGGTCTTTGGGGAGATCGAATTTAATGAAATTTCACTTACTAGGAAACCTTTTTCTCGTGTCCCTCAACGGGTCTCAATGAACTTCGGATGTGTGTTATTCTTTGGTGAAATCTTAGAGACACGTATTTCTTTTTTTATCGGTGGAAAAACAGTTTCGGGGGATAAAACTACAGGGTGGAGGAATTCAGGACTAAGTATTATTAAAACGTAATATTAGAAGACAAAATATCATGAAAAATCAAGTATTACTAATATAAAAATATAAATATCATCTTAGAAATAAATGGGCGTAAGTGCTATGCTTATACATGTAAGTATAGCATTTGCGCCCTTTTGTTCCTAATATTTCAGAAATATTGATCTCGTTGCTTTAGAAAGAAAGGGGCAAGTACTTACGCCCCTTTGTTTCTAAGGCAACGATATCAATATTTCTGGAATATTCAAAAAAATATTCTTGGAAAAAATCAAACTTATAGAACATTAATAGGGAAAGTGGGGCAAAATGAACCTCCATGACAATATCATTCAGGAATTTTTTTCGGAATAAAGCACTTCATAAAAAAATGTAAAAAAAATTGAGAAAATGCTCCAATATGTCAACATTGACAGTGAATTTTTCAGGAAATTTTAGTAGACTCCTTCACTGTCAAAAAAATTTGGAATAGTTTAGACTTTAGAGGTCCATTTTACACCGGTTTTCCCTTCTTATAATAAAAATATATAATAATTTTTAGGAACAAACAATTTTCTCAACAATAACATATTTTAAATTAATATAACATTCACTCATATATGTAATTGGTAGAGCATCAGACATGTAATCTGAAGGTTGTGAGTTCAAATCTCGCTTGCGTAATTCATATTTTTTTCCGAAATTTGATTCCTTAACAAAATAATGTTGGTCCCATTTGATTATTCAATTAAACTAGTAATATTTCCACTGAAAAAGAAACGTATCTCTTCGATTTCAATCGAGAACATGTCTCAAGTTCATCAAAAATCGCAACCGAAAATTGGAAAAGGTTTTCTTTGTTAGGGGAATAGATGATACATAGAGACAATGATTCTGCGGAAAGCAATAATTCAATGGGCCCCTTATCGAAAAAGTCCGTTGGGCTCTCGAGTGTCAGCGAAATCAATGAGAAATCATGCCTGTATTTTGGTCACGTATCTCAGGCCTGGATGATATGTATGATTCTCATGTACTGGCCATTTAATCGACGACTACAACATTCCACGAGCGTTGGTCGAGCCTCCCGATACTATGTCATCTGTATCCACCGTGTTCATAATATTGAATATAATAATAATAATAAAAATGAAAAAAACGTGTATTCAATATGTTTAATAAGTGACGGGAGTTATTGCTCGTATCATGAGCCATAAAAACCGGGATTTTCCATATTTTTGATAGAAAAAAAAGGCCAAATATTATTTATTCACGACGATGAAGCACTTTTTTCAATAAAAAAATCCGCGGATCTGACGTGCTCGAAGAATGATCGAATAATATGGGATCGTTCAATAGATTTCAACGAAATGCCAAATGTACAATGAAAATGGCCAATGTCGTAGTATTTTTCCACTGGACAAAGGCCATGTGGATCTGTAGAAATGAGATTTCGGAAGGAGGGAAAAAGAACTTTCGAATGAGGGTAAACCAGGAGTTAAGAAGACAAGCAAAAGTAGAGAAAGAATGGGACTTTGAGTTAACGTTCGTTGTCGTCGTAAAATCCTGAGAACGAGCAATTATATTCGTTGGAAAAGACATTCTACTGGTACAGAGAAAAAAGGGGGGGGGGAGGGGGAGGGAAAGAACGCAGTATTCTCTGAGTGCAGTATTCTCTGGAAATTCTTCTTATTTTTCAATAGAAGTAGACATGGAACTTTTCATTGGTACAAGAGAATTCCTTTTCTCCATATTTTTCATGATACTTGAAGTAAAAGACATCTGGGAATTTTCAGCTTTTTTATAACAAATGAATTATTTAAAAAATAAAAAATATGAATGTTTAGAAAATTCAAAAAATTATGAGTGGAATTAAAAATTTTTTTTTTTAAATAATAATTCATTTTTTTTTTAAATCCCGAAAAATTTCATTATTATTATTATTATTGCTTAATTTTATTTATATCTATGCATTAATCCAATAAAGATAATTGTTCAATAATAATAATAATAAAAATAATAAATAGAGTAGGTAAAAAGTTTTTTTTTCGCAATTAAAATTGAACAATGCTGAAATAAAGTAGTCAATTATCTTGGAAGGAAGAACATCAGACTAGTTTTCAAGATGTTAGAATAGAACAACTCTTGAGGATCAGAAACAACTGTATACAGATATCTACAATTTTGCGAATGAGTTGAAGAAGCTGAGTAGAATTTGCTAGCGAGGTAGAATTAACCTAGTTTCTTGAAGGATAATATAATTCTAGAATCTATTCTTGTAATGATACCATGGGAATTGACATCATTGCGATAGTACGAGGGAAAATTGTGAATTCTTTCTCTCTCGTTATTAATTAGAAGAGTTGAAGTTATGTAGAAGATTATTTGAGGCGTATTTAAGATACTTTTTATTTTAGAATCTTTCTATTAGGTGGAACAATGCATCTTTCAATTTTTTTTCACTGAAAGAAGTGCACAGGAGACTTGAATCGCTCGGATTGCACAAATTTTTCAGTGATATTGAGCATTGTATGAAATTCCAGAAGAGGAACGGTTATATATTGAGGGGCGTTGTAGAAACGACTGGAGGAATTCCGGAAGAAAGATAGTATCTTCCAATAATAAAATTGTAATTCTCATTTCCGAAGAATCTCACAATTTGCCCACAAACTTCCCTCAATTTTAGGAAGAAAACTATGTTTATCTTCAATTTTTTAGGGGAAACAGACACATTTTAATTTCTATGGTGTTATTATCATTATTACTGAGGGATCGGAGGATTCTTGCAACTAGTGCCTCTAAAAAAAACTATGTTTTGAACAGTCCGAGGAATAGAGTGTTTAATCTAGTGAACGAAGTGTCATCTGTATTAGACATTTATGATAGTAGTTATTCGAAGTTTAAAAGAGGAGTGTTGATATATTGAGAGAATAAGACAATCACTGAAGACTGAGGTTAAATACTAGAGGCCAAATAACTGTGATATGAATGGGCTAAGTCAAATCATGGGAGAGATTGAGTAATATCACTGAAAGTGATGAAATTCAACTTGATAAAAACTTTCAATAAACTCGTTATTTGATGTTAATAAATCAAATCTTCTATTATTTTGTTTATGAAATGAAGAAAAAGTGAGGAAATTATATAAAATTTATATACGAATGTACACATGATGAAAAATGCAGAATCGCGTAAATAAATAAATAAAAATAAATAAATTATTATTATTGTTATTTATTTGCAGATGAATGATTTTCAGCCTTTTACATTTGTCCTGCCCCCCCCCCCTTTCTTTTGGCATGCACAATGCTACAATTAAATAGAAGAAAACTTAACTTATCTTAACAATAATTTACCTACCTTTAATGATCCCTTTTGCAGAATTTATAATACACTTAATGATATTATATTGAACTTCGATGAGAATTTATATTCATCGTCTCCATCAATTGATGCACTTATTGGTTAATTTACTGAATATTTATTGAAATTCAGACCATAAATGCTGATATTAAGTGGGTGTGTCTGCAGAATACTTTAATTAAATTATTTATGTTAAATATATTCATAATTAATTCATACTGCTTTATTATGTGACTCTTTTATTGACTATTAGTTGTTGGATCTTGATAAGAGTTTGAATAAATAAAAAATGATTAATTAAATTGAACTTTTGTATGAAATTCGTGATAGAAACAAGTTTTTTAGACCTAATTTACAATTTAGTTGATGCTAAATTAATGACCCAGTCTTCACATCAGTATTAATACTGCTTACAATTTATTGTCTCAATCTTCGGCCTTTTTTTTGCATTATCCAGAGAACTGGAGTCTAATTTCGATGTTTATTATTACAAAAATCGCTCGAAATTAGTGGAAATATTTGAAGAAAGTTTGACATTTTCAACCTAATAATTTGCCTTGAAAATTTTTTTTTTAATCGTCTTCCAGAATTTGAATATCCTGAGTAATAAAAATTGCCAGGAACAAGTGTGAGTGTTTGAGATAAAAATTCATAGATCAGTGATTATGAACGTTGAAAAAAGGGTTTCAAAAAAAGGATAAAAACCGGGAGCGG
This sequence comes from Aleiodes leptofemur, assembly GCA_963942555.1. Lineage (NCBI taxonomy): Eukaryota > Metazoa > Arthropoda > Insecta > Hymenoptera > Braconidae > Aleiodes > Aleiodes leptofemur. The sequence goes on from OZ012613.1 coordinate 4,360,017, forward strand.
AGAAATTTTTAAACGGACAATTCCCGAATCAAAATCACCAACATGTGAATATACATATACATATATAATATACATATATATATATGGTCGTTACCCTCTCGACCATATCACGGTATGGTAGTCACAAAATTCGCGGTGCCGTTGGATCGTAATTTCCTATGGGCATCCGATACCCAAGAGTACAGAATACCAAAACAGGCTTTAGGTTAAACTGCACTGTTGGACACTATCCTTCCCTGTCTAACACACAATATGTTTCTATACAACTATATAACCCCCTGTCCAACATACGGCACATGTACTTGAAATGCCTTTTCCACCCTGTGTAATATCAATATGATATTCGCACGAGTGCTTTTATCATGTTACCTCTTTCGTATAAATTCATTCAGCTGTTTCAGCATTTTTTTTACACACATATTTGTTGATATTCTCGCGATACTACTGCGGTCTTGAAACTAGTAGTGAATTCAGTCAGCCACAGATACCAAACTCTCCCCCCCCCCCTTTTTCCCCATCTCTGCTCTTATCACCAGTTGCAATGAAAAAGCAATTTAGAATTGTCTCTAATTATATTTCGTGAATCCTCATCTGATAATTTTCATATTTGCATCTTATTTAAAGCATACACAGGCACAGAGGAAAAAGGAAGTGGAATAAAAGAGATGAGAAAAATAAAAATAAAAGCACAAGCAAAAGTTTTTTTTGAAGTTTTAGACTGAGTAGCTTCTAAATTTTGCGACCGCAACGAAAACCGCACGTACTGTTCGCACGTCGCCTCCGGGTGCTTTCCCGGTTTCTCAAGTATTCCCGTCATTCTCATTCAAAGTCCATCTCTCTGCCCCGTGGGCGCAAGAGCTTCGCGAATGCAGGAGTGTGACAGATGGTAGTTCAACAGTGAAAAAGAGAGAAAGAGGGAGAGAGAGAGAGAGAGAAATGTACAAATAGAGAAAAGGTTCACGACTATCTAGTGAAATTTTGCCACTGCCGTCTCATCTCCTTTGGGACTGTGTCGTACTGGGAGATCAGAGAAATTCGCGTTATTCGTATCAAACTGTATATATATGTATGTATATGTATAATTCAGCCTTAGTATGTGCGTATTTTTGTGTGAATAACATATACTGTAGTAGACGTAAATAAATACATATTCGCTGGTATTATATAAGAATGTATGGAGAGGTATTGAATATGATTTCAAAAGTGGAAAGACATTCAGCGGAAATGTGCGGAGGATTTTTACAGACGTCATGTGCTAGAGACACCCTGTACGGATTATAAATGATTCCACCGCATATATATATAAAAATTCAAGAAAAGCAGAAATCGCTTCTTTTTTTTCTTCACTTCCAGTTCAAATCCACTGGGTATAATATGTTTTTGATATGCTCGAATATTTATAGAGGTACTTGAATAAAAAAAAAAATAATAATAATTGTTGCAATGTTGGGGTGATATTTTCAATAAATATAAACAGATGATTTATTATAAAATGGATAATTTTTATTAATTGAAGAGTAAAAACACCAGTGAAAACGGAAGCTCAAGAAGACGAATAATAATCATAATAGGCAGATAAAAAAGGGCGACATCACCTTAATGTGCGTATTACACACTAGTGCCCCTTTTTTCGCGCGACCATTTGAAAACCATAAAAATACACATTGTAAACCATTTCTTTCAACAATAATAATAAATTGGAAGATAATATTCTCAAATGAAATTTCAATAATGTAATGCTTATATGCATAATGCGTTCAATGATTCAAATCTAGGCAATATTGAAATTACTTCCTGATATTGGTAATCACAATTATGACATGAGATCTGGATATATGTGTGTGTGTGTGTGTGTATGACCCATTTGTGCTCACCAAATCACTGTAAAATAGAATATTCCAAAGTCTCTCTCTCTCTCTCTTTCTCTCCCACGAATTACGCATGTATAGATGGTGTGTGGCGACCCCTCTCGAGATTCAACGATATCTCTATCGCACTCTCTACAGAGCATATATATATACCAGAGCAAAACTGTAAATCAAACACCGCTGGGGCCATTAGGACGGCCATAACTCGCCGATATCTCGAGGACCGCCAGCTTATTATATCCTGCATATATAATTCCAGGCGAAGGAGAAGTGTGTGCATCCACTCGGTGAATTGTGAAACGTGGAGGAGAGGGGGTGAAGAGAGGGAGGAGGGGGGGGGGGAGAGATTTGATATTGTGGAGCTGAGCCAAAGAGATGAGTTAATATGTAAAGGACATTTGTGTGTGCATCCAATACTACCCGCAATTCGTTTTAATTATGCTGCGCTTTCAATTAAAGTAAAAACATACACATATACATATACACACACAGATGGGATGTTTCAGGAATTATTGCACACAATTCTGATGTAACGTCCTGTAAAACAACATTGGCTACAATTGTTGCAAACACGCGCCACCGAGCACCGAAAAAAAAAAATAATATTTATATGAATTAATGAGATAGTTGGAATTCATGTTATACAGCGCAGAAAAAAAGAGGGGGGGGGGGGGAGGGGGAGGATTCCACCCTACTGGAATGTAAATAGTCGAATGTAGTCTTCGTCGTATTAAATATTCGGTATATGAGACTGAAGTGCACACATTGCGGTCGTGCCATTCTTTCTAGTTTGTAAACAATGACATATAATACTGCTGTATACTTCCATAGTTTTCAAAGTTTATAGGATTCAATATATATATATATATATGTATAAAAAGAGAGAGAGAGAGAGAGAACAGTGTATGAGGCAATATAAACCCGTTGATACGGTTGTCGACGAAACCCGTTGCACTAGAATGACACACACTGAGTACAAACGTTTTGAAATTATATTGCAGCAACGTAATTGCCAATGTGGACTGAGAGATCCATATATACACACATTTGTACGAGCTTATACGTTGAATAAATTCGCTTTTCACTGGGTGAAAAGCATATTTTGGCTTAACACATTTTGCCACTGATATTGGCACACAAAACTAAGGGGCAGAGGAAGGGGGGAGAGGGGGGGGGGGGGTATTTGCTTGTTTGAGGAGTGGACAGAAAATTATGAGAATTTTAAGAACATTGAGGGTAAAAGGATGTAATTTTAGAGGCAGATAGAGGATTAAGTGAAAAATGAGGGGCAAAGAATCACCAGAGAGATCTGATAAAATGAGAGAATAAGCAGTGAATAGGAAGTGGGAGATGCAGAGATAAATGGAAACTGTGTGTGTGTGTTTGTCAATGGAGAAATTAAACCAAGGCTTGTGTCAATATCACTTCGGCTTTCGCCTAACACCACTCTCTCTCTCTCTCATACTCTCTATTCCCAGCCCTTTTACCCTGGCTCATCACGAAATGCTCTATATAATTTTACATTTCACCATTACCAGTCTTTTCTCTCTTTGCCCATTCAATTTTATCAAACTACCGAGAGATCATATTCGCCGAAAAATTAGTTTATAATTCAAATTCTGGACGAATTTTAGGGAGTTGGTTATTTTGCGGTTGTGATTTTCTTTTTATTTTAATTTAATGGATGAATAATTCGGTAACTAAGAGATAAAACGGTATAACTCTATTTTTGTCAGTAATTTTGGGAAGACTATCTAGAAAAGTAATGGAGATACGCTCGTTCTGTCTCAATCCTTTTTTGTAGCTCTGGAAATTCTCTATAAAAGAAGAGGATAAGCGCAAAAAGGGCGTATCTCCATTGAATCATTTCTTTTTTTTTATTTTTATTGTCAACTCAATTATTAGATGTTTAGATGTTAAATGTAAATAACATCAAATTTGATTAAAATGAAGCTTAATTGTATCAGCAATTGTAACACTCTAAGATTCCGATGGGTTTTTTCGAACCTCAAGTCTTCAATTAAATTAAAAAAAAATGAAAGAAAGATATTTCCCGAAGAATGGCCAAAAAATCGACTTATCTTCGACTATTTTAATATATGAAGTGTGTAGCCTTTTTGGTTGCTGCTTTCAAATGATTGATAAAAAAATAGACAACATTGAATTTACTTTGTACCAATGTTTCAACTTCGACTATTTTACCTCATCACTACTTCATCTCATGATCGAGCATAGATTGCAAAGTCAACATCTCGAGTATTTCTCTAATTCAAATGTCACTATAATATTACGCTCTCAGATACACTGATGACGGTTGATACTGTATATATGTCTCCCTCTGAGCTGTCGAGAAAGCTATGATTTTGTGGTTTGACCTAGTCTATGCATGAAGCGAAGCACTAGATGCTGATGTTATATGAGAACGTAATCAAAGGAACTTATCAACTAATTGGATAACTTTGATGCAACACACATTCAATCTTATTTTATAATTTCATCTCATATTTACATTTTCACATGAAAATGTATAAATTTTACATTTCTACAGTAAAATAACTAAAATCAATACACTAGGAATAATTACTTCTGTGCTTTTAAGCTTTCAATGTCATCAGTCCTCTTCAAATAGTGCAATTCCCTTCGTCAATTCTGATATTTTCTATTCAAGGCTTAATGTCCAACAGTAGAGCTCTGGCATATATACAGAGTGAGGGTTAGAGGCTTGTGGAACCAGGAGTACAAAATCCCTTGGCGCGCGTTCACGATCAGGATTACGAGATATTCCGCATCAACAGTGCTTTCTCCTCTTGCGTCTCCTTCCCCTCTTCTAGTCCCTCTCCAATGGCACACACACTCAATCGTTATCCCATAATTCGTCTCTAAAAATCCTTCCATTTATTGCCACGTTATAGATTTTTTTTCTCCTCCACCAACTGCAAACAATGATAATACGCTTCATCCTGCAATTTTATTTTGATTAATAAAAAAGGAAAAAAAACTTGGAACCCTCTTCTATCATCGAAAATAATGGTAAATAGGCAGTTTCATGCAGCTGATCATTATCATGATTTTTTGGGAACTTAGTTCCATTTCTGAATAAATGGGAGCTTGCGACAACCTGTGGACAACATCTAGACAGTTTTAAAACGTCAGAAAAACGAAACCAGGAAATGCAATAATTTTTTTCAACTGGGAAACTGGAAACCCGGAAAACTGGGGCAAAATGGACCTCTACGTCAAATTGATTCGAGAATTTTTTTGGAGTGAAGGACTCTGTAAAAAAATCTGAAAAAATTTGAGAACATGCTCCAATATGTCTGCATTGTTGGTGAATTTTTTCAAATTTTTCAGAGGAGCTGCCGCTTTAAAAACAAATTGCCAATAATTTCATCTTGGAGGTCCATTTTGCCCCAGTCTCCTCTATTGGATAATGTGTTAATTAGTGTGAAAAACAATTTAAAAAATGAAAAGAACACAAATTTTTGGTTTTCTGTTTCGTGAAAAAAATGCACTTTGAGAAAGTGCACTATTTTTAGCTTTACCCAAGGCCACGACGAGAACGTAGTAGTGCAAAATTCCCAAAAGGAAGACGTCCGCACCAAACACCTAGACAATTTGGTAATTGCAGGTGACCATTTGCAAGGATCATACCTTAACCTCCGCTCACCTTTCTTCAGCAATGAAATAAATATCGTCGCCTTAGAATCAAAGTGGCGTAAGTGCCCTGTTTATACACAGGACTTGCGCCATTTTGTTTCTAAGATGACAACTCAAATTTGCGAGATATTCTGCATTTGCTCTCTCTAATAACGCACATGCACAATCATTATCCTACAATTAGTCTCTAAAAATCCTTCCATTTATTGCCACGTCACATACTTTTTCCCCTCCACCAACTCCAAACAATGATAATTCGTTTCATCCTGCAATTTTATTTTCATTAGCAAAAAAAGAAGAGAAAAAAAAACAACAACCCCCGTTAAACTGTCTTTTATCATTAAAAATAATTGACAATTCACCATAACATAATTCTCCCGTAATTTTTCCATAATTCTCTGTGTACAAATTGGAAGAGTCTGCGTGCGTATGAATTTCTCATTGCATTACAGTCAAATGTAGTATCCCGCGGAATGGGTCGATAATGTGCGCTGCTCTTAGTGTGTACGTTCGTTGGGTTATCCCCTCTTCTTTTTCATTGCACTACCCACTTTCTCTCTCTCTCTCTCTCTCTTTTTCCCCGAAAAGCTCCTAAAGCTCTATTCACATTTAGCTGTTTACTTTTGCCCAATGAAAATAACCTTGGCTCTATTTACATTCTCGAGAGGAATGAAAAAAGAAAGGAATCTTGCTTTGAAAAAAGAAAAAAAAAATACCACAGAAAGTACCTTTTGTTTTCCCCGTCTCAAATAGCAAAGAAAATGAATACATAAAGTCGAAAGTTATTGAATTAACAGGTTGCTGCTGTGTATGTACCCAATATGCTGCAAGTTTGACGTTTCACGCGGCTCCATGTGGAACAGAAACTTGCTGAAAAATCCCTACTACCCCTTTTATTCTTCTCTCTCTCTCTCTTTCTCTCTTCTTCTTCTGAGCTTTTTCTCTTGCTCTCCAAACGTATTTTTGTGTGTTGGCCGAATAATCACCACTACTACCCCCGTTCCATCCTACAATACAACATAACAGCATTTTTGGCATATAAAAACGAAGAAACAGCTTTTGCATGTGTGTATGTGTATTTTTTCCTCTCAAGACGCATGCGTCAAAGGAGCTTACGCTATTTGGCGCTGGCGCTCTGGACTATCTTGCTCACTCGTGTTCAATCGGTCGTTGGTGTTATACCAAACGGTCCATGCCACCGGCTTTGACGCACCGTGCGCGCATCGCCGGCGTCGATCGCGTGGTGTGGCCTCTCGCAAAGAAAGGGATTATAATCGCAAAATAATAATAGGAAAAAGAGGAAAAAATTTTAAAAAAAATTAAATATTTAATTAGATTTACATTTAAATAACGGTGATGTCTTTATAATATTTCTTCCCTCTCTCTCTCTCTCTCAGTCTCTTTTTTCTCTCGTTTAAGAAGAAATCTTCATCTTCCTTTGCAAAACACACACAGTGATACGTGTAACGAAGTGTTTTACGCGCAGTTTACATTATTAATATATTAATATATTTCTGTGCTCCGAAAATGTATTTTTTTTTGCGCCACTGAATAGAGAAAAAAGTGAAAATACTGTAATATCAATGAAAATTAAGTATCGGCAAAAATTCTGGGTTTATATCGTGAACTTAAATCATCATCACATGCCCAGTTTTATTAATTGTTTCTGTGCTTTTCACTTAGTCGCTTGAAAAAAAAAAAGTGTGTTTTATAAAAAATTCTTGATATTATGTAAATTAACATCGAATTCAGTGGTGATTCGTGGATTGAAAAAATGAGTGAATAATTTCCTCATTGTTATTATTATGATTATGATTGTGTGAAATGAGGGGAAATGTAGGGGAATGAAAAATACGTGAAATATATCAGTTACTGAGAGAATTTTTTGTGTGTGTCTTTAGACTTTTGAACATTTTTGTTTTCCTTTTTTTCTTCTTCTTTTCTCTATGGAAAGAGGGGAGAGAATATAAAAACAGGGATAGTTTCATGAAAAATGGATGAAAGCTCAAGTACTGTTTGAAACTGATCCCACCAAAGTGTGTTGCTATTCTCTCACTGGGTATGTCAGACACTCACCAACACTTGCTACTCTGACAATTCTAAATTCCCCTATTCCCCCTCTTTCTTTTCCAATCCCCTCTTCTTCTGATCGTAAAAACTGAGTGAGTGTTCACACAGCATTGGAAGAAACGAGTGAGACCGATTGAATAAGAAATACACAAATAAAACTATACCAAAACAAAAATACCAAATAATTCAAAGTCTCAGTGAATGTTTTTCTTTTTCTTTTTTTTTCCTTTAATTCCGGTGCTTCTTTTTTTGACTTAAATACGGATAATAATGTTAGTGATTATTTTAAAAACTAATGAAAATTGTGAAATTAGATTAATCAATGTAACGAATTGAAATAAATCAGTGTTTAATAGGAAATGAAAAAATAAAATATGGCTCGCTTGTGAATACTACATATCATCGAAAAAAAAAAAAAAAATAGTATTTCCGAGAAAACGTGAAACGTGTTTTAATATTAATTGTTATAAACGTGTTTTTTTCATTTTCACAATCTCATTGAAGGTGCTCACTTTTTATTATTAAAATACAAACCAAAAATTAAAAAAAGTCATTAAATTTAATTGCTAAAAAATCTAATCAACGAATATCAACTCTTCTATTTATGTATTTGAGTTGTTAGTAGTCGCATTGTGTGTTATTAAACTTAGAAAAAATTAATTCGCCACGGGAAAATGAAGAGATCCTCTTCTTTCTTCATCTCAAGGTAAGAAGCCACTTTTGCATGTTTTTCTACTCTTCATGTATATACAGGAGAAAGTGGGAAAAAATGGACCTCTAAGACAACATGATTCAGGAATTTTTTTCGGAGTGAAGGAGTTCATGAAAAAATCTGAAAAAATTTGGGAAGATGCTGCAATATGTAGACATTGTTGGGGAATTTTTTCGAAATTTTTGGGAGACTCCTTCATTTCCAAAAAAAATCCCGAATCATTTCAACCTGCTGATCCATTTTTCTTAGTTTTTCCTACACTTTTTTTTTCGTCCTTGTTATCATCAGCTATGTTTTTCCTCTTCATCTTTCGCTCTTTCTGTCTCTATTTTTTGTTCTTTTTCTACTGGATCGTGCTAAGTCACGTTGACTACCTCTGATATAAGAAAAGAAAAGAAAAGAAAAAGTATTCTTATAATGATCCCAACAAGTTTATCTCAGCGGAAGAACAACTGGACAGAGATGAAAATATTCTCAATTCTGTTATCATTTACTCTTCTTTTTTTTTCCTTCTCTCTTCATCACTCGTTTCTCCGGAAAGTTTTTTTCCTCATTTTTTTACTATTGTATCATCGTGAGGAAAAAGCATTCTATTCCCGTAACGCAATACTTTCAATAGGCAATGACATTGTATCCACAAGAGGATAAAATATGAATCGTGATATAAACACAGTTTGTTTAACTCGAATAAATAACTGTATACTACTCAATGAACTTTAAACAATTATTCAATTGATTATTATTCAGTTTTTGAAATATGAACAAGTTTTGAATTATTTGATGGATATTCATTCACCATTGCTTTGGGCTATTTTCCAATATATATACACGTTTCGTTGAAAAATTTGTTTATTCAAGTCAAGTTCGATTTCATTGAATATTCCTCAGTAGTGGGTTATATGTACTGAGAATTTATTGTGTTTTGGAGTATATTGAAAAGAATAAATTCTATTATAAAAGAATTTTTATTTGAAATGAAGAAAAAAAAATATTCAAACTCAAATTTTTTTCAATCAAGTAACTCATTGATTAATGTGAAGACTTTTATCTTAGAGTAGTGTATTTATTCTTGAAACGAGCAATGAGATGATCAGCTTGAGAAATCTTCAATTAATTCCAAATAATCAATGAAAATGAGTTCATTTCAATTCTGTATATATTCGATCCAATTAACGCATTATTACTTTTGATAAAAAATTTCTTAAAACTAATAATTTTTTATTTTTCTTAGTTTCAAGAAGTTTTTTTCTTGGGAAAATTTTTTTTTCTACCTCAGTGTATCGATTTAAATTTTACAAATTTATGTCTGATGATATTTATATTTGGTTTAAAGTTTGCGTGGAATTGGAAATTTCCAATCTTTTTGTTTCCTGATTCAAAGACGAATTTCTCAATAAAACACATTTTTTTCCTCTCAGTCTACGTATTTTCACGAAAATTAAGGAGATGCATTTCATTTCTGAAAATTAATTGCACAGATTTGGAATAATTGTATGTCTCTCTCTCTCTCTCTATTTCTGGACCCTTGTAATGAGATGGGAGCCAACAAAATGCCCATCAACACGTCATACACATTGTAGCGAGGAAAATAACGAGAAACTTTACAAATGAGGCAAGAGAGAATTAAATAATCAGTAGCTACATGACACTGATGGACAGTGTTTCGTAACAATTTCAGAAGCTACTTTATCATTTTCCCGATTTTTTAGAAATTTTTTTCTTCAAGTTTAACATGAATCCACACTGAGAAAAACAATAGTGGTAAAAACAATCAAATTTTAATGGCACTAGTCCTCAACAAATATTTTTTTCTCGAAATAATTAAGAAAATTGTTGAATTCACTGAATTTAGTTAATTTAAACAGAATAATTAATTGAATTCCCTAAATTCAGTGAATTTAACAGTTTTTTAAATTTATTTATTTATTTATTTACACAATTCTGCATTTTTTTAATCCTTAGCACAGTCGTATAGAAATATTGTAAAATTTCCTCATTTTTACTTCTTTAATTCATTAAAAATTTAATAGAAAATTCGAAAAAATAGAGATTGTAAAATAGTAATTTTAAATTTAATAGAAAATTATTTCAAAAATTCGATTGTTTTTACCGCTATTTTCTTTTCTCAGTGTATTTTTTTAGACTTTGAATTTATTGCAAATGATACCTGTAAAAAAAATTCACGTGCTACTTTTCCTGGATCAAAAAAAAAATCATATTTCTATTCTTCTTAATTCTGGAGGCAAAAAAAAAGTTGTGTATATTTTATTACCCTATTTCTTGCAAATCCGAAAATACCCCAACCGCACATAGGAGCGACACAGGTATAGCGACTCAGCTCGTAATCCCTACTGGTTGGGTAGGTGGGATGAAATGCGATGAGTGGAATAGGAATATATAGATATATATATATGTGTATTGCAAAGGAGAAAAGGTACACGAGGTTAGAGTACACGAGAAAGAGAGGCAAATAGTTGAGAGGGGGGGGGGGGGGCGGAGGGAAAAAGCCTCGGGCGGGGCCGTGTATAATGCAAGCTCTACTCTCTCGCCATCTATACCCGTTTCTCTTCCATTCGCCCAGGTGAAAACCAAATTGAATGACTACCAATACATGTGCAGAGTATGTGAAATAGAATTTCTCTTTTTTTCTTCTTCTCTTTATTCTTTTATTTCGCCCTTTTATAGCTCTCTTTCATCATTTTTTTTTCTTCCTAACATCGATTGGACGATATTTCATGGCTGTTGACAAGAATCATGGGCTATTTCTGAAGCTCTACGTAATGATGATAATGCAGAATAGGAGAGAGAATGAAATATAAAGAGGAATCGTGATAATGAAAGGAATATTTTCCGTAAAATCACAATTTACAAAAATTTAATAACAATTATTGATCCAAAACATAATTTTTCGCAAATTCATCTGTCAATCAATGCAAAAAAGTGGAAATAATTCACTTCTAAAGGTGTCAAAAGCAAAAACAGGAAAATATCATTGAAAAAAGTCAATATTCTTCAGAAATCTGAAAATACGAAAGGAAAGCTCCATCTTCCAGTCGATATGGCGACAAAAGAACCTCAGAAATGAATAGAGAATAGGAAAATAGAAAGAGAGAAAGAGAAAAAGACAAAAAGAAAATAAATTATAAAAAAAAAAAAGGCAAATGGGAACGAAGAGATGGACAGAAAGACCCATTTTATCTTTATTTTCTACCCTTGACCCAACGGACCAGGAGATTTAGGTGTCGTTAGTGAGAATGAACGGTAGATTCCTCTTTTCCTTAGTTTTTTTTCTCCTCTTTCACAACCTCTTTTACCTCATTCAGAAGAATCGTGCGCGCCCCTTATTTCTCTTTTTTTTCCGTTAACCATCTCGTCCTCGTTCCGTGTTCTTTTCCTTCAATATTATATTTCCATTTCAATTTCTCCGTTTTTTTTTAATAGCGAATGCTTTGAACAATTATCGTGTGGCCTTCTTTTTTCTTTCATCATTGGCGAAGTCTTTCCCCATCCACCAACAAAACGAGCAGCCCTCTATTGTCAATTGCGGAAAACTTTGTTTCTCTCACTCATTTTCCTCTTTCTGCACTAATTTATTGCTTTTTCTATTGTCCATTGATGACTACATAAAAGTGTCATCATTCGCAATCATTTCTCCATGAATGAACTTTCGAAATGAAAAAAAATAAATAGAAAAAAAAAACAAATACGCGGAGAAAACCTTCATTTTCATCAGTGTGCAGCTAGAGTGAAACTGAATGCAATGAATGTAATAAATCACGAATAAAGACGATGAAAAGAGGAAGAATATAAAGTTTTCTTTGTATCCTCAGTAAAGCTGAAAGGTACTGAACTTCAATAAAGTAGAGAGAATACCTGATAGAAGAGAGGGATAGTGATGATAATTGTCAAGTGGATTCTAAAGGCGTTGCTCTAGTAATGGGAGGTAAAAGAAAGAGGATATATATATATATATATATATATATATATATATATAAGAGGAGGAAGAGGAGGAGAAGTGTTTTCATGAGAAGTATACGGAACGATAAAGCCGCTCGAGGGGGTAAGAGGATATATATAGAGGAGAGAGAACAGCATAACTCGTTGACGAGATTATAATCAGGCAGGGTGGGATTAAAGCTAGAGCCTGGAGACTCGTGCGACTACGGCGATACTGGCTAAAGAGAAACTATAGGCAATGACTGGGTGAGACAAGGGGGAGGAAAAAGGGGTTTGAAGGAGAGGATGAGAGCTTGAATTCGTGGGGTCGTTGCTGTGTTCTAATAGCGTCAAGCCATCAGCCTTTGAGCCAAAGCTACCTCCCCAAACATCCTTTTATTTAACCTTCGTTAACGGCCCCTCTAGTAGCTCCTTGTTTTTCTCCTCTTTTACTTCTCATTTTTCCCGTCCTCTTTTTATTTTTCATCACACACGTGAAGTCATTGGAAATTCGAACATGGTGACTGGGAAAATTACTTGAACAGTAGTAAGGAATAACGTCTTTGCATGGACCAACGTTTTTGCATTGAACTACGTCAAGAATAGCCAGTTTCATTAATGTATTTATTTAATTTAATTAATTATCGGATTTATTTCCATAGATATTTGATTGAACACTCGTTGTTCGTAGGGAATTTGGAAAATTAATTAACAACATCAATTATTGTCAAATCGCGACGTTCCGCTGAACAATGTCAGCTTCTTCAGGCTCTTGACATTATTGATGTTTTGGCAACTTGAAATTATTTTCCATAATATGGGGTAACAAGCAGCCCTCTAACATTTTTTCTCCTTTTTTTACAACAAGTCATATGAAAAATAAACAAATAAGTGAACGAATACCTTACACGATTACAAATAAATTAAACAGATTACACAGGAATACAATGACACACTTTTTATTCGTGATTTTGAGTTAACTTTCAATTTTTGTATTATGATTTCCAGAACCTGAGGAAGCCTCAATAAAAGCAGGCGAAACGTCGTTCATTTGATAATTATTTAGTATTGTTAAATTAATCTCTTTCAACTTCCCATGATCCCAAAGATAATAATAATTCAACATAGAAATGAGAAACATCATTGGTCTTAACCAACATTTTTTTTTTAATTTCTTGAATGTGTATTTTCAATAAACAAGTATTTCTGAACCCAAATATGTCATCTACAAAATTTCGATAAAAATTTTGATTAAGACTTAATTAGAAATTATGTGGGATATTTGGACCAAATAAAATATATTGTAAATGTCAATTTTCACATTTATTCCTTTATTCCTAAATTGTTATTCTAGTCTTCACACGTTTGCAAATTTAGTCACAACTAGTCAACGAATTAATTTATTTTTATGTACTTATTTATTGAGTTTTTGTCTTTGAATGTTGTGAATTAGTTGAGTATTACAGTTAATTAAAAATGAATAGTGAAAAAGAGAAAATGAAATATTCTCCGTATTTCTCAATTTTAATTTCAATATTATGACAACTTATATTTATCTAAAGAGCCTGAAGAAGCGCCTGATCGGGAGCGAAACGTCGCGAATTTAGAAGATAAATGTGAAGATTGAAATTTACAATTTATTTTATTTGGTCCAAATATCCCATATAACCTCTAATTAAATCTACAATAATATGGACGAAAAAACACATAGTAATTGATTAAGACGTTATTGCTTATTAACATCCACTTGTCAGTTTGAATCTTCGGTCTCACCTCAATCAAATTTGAACTCAATTGTCTTTTGTTTTAGAAGTGAAATTGAAATGACGTGAGATGTAAAGTCCATTACAGCATTTACTGTTACATATCCGTAGTATTTGCATGTATCAGCAAGAACTGTACCACTATTCATGGTAATGACAAAACGTTTCTGTTTCCACAGTTTGTGTATTGTCTTTAGCATGCATTGTGTGTGTATGTGTGTTTGTTCTTACTCTACTCGCATTAACAGAAATTTCTGCTGGAGTGCATCCGAGGTCTGAGGAGCAATATCCTTTCGTGTGTCACTCATTAACCAGCGTATTCAGTCACCCATTATATTTATTCGTGTACTTAATGAATAGGGATCCAGGCGAATTCGGAGGAAAAAAAAAGAATGGAGATGTAGACATATAAAAGCAGGAGAAATGGTAAAGCTCAGATGAAGAACAAGGAGCCAAAGAGAATTGAATATCATAGGAAGATCGTTTTACTCTGTCGATTCGGTTCATCTCACTCAATTCACAAACACTATCTTCCACTTTGTTTGCCTCCTTCTGTTTTTTTTTTCTATCGCATTGATCATTGAGATCCTAACAGTTTGAAATTCTGGATAATTCCAAATTGGAAAAATGATTTTGAACCCTTGTTTGCTACACTTCTGCACAATCACATCGCGTGAGTTGTGCCAAAAGGTCGTATGTGCACTTTTTTCGATTTTTTATAAATTTTGAGCCAAAAGGTCGTATGTGCACTTTTCTTTCGATTTTTTTTATGAACTTTGAGCCAAAAGGTCGTATAAACACTCATTTGGGGAATAGTGAATCAGATTAGAATCAAAGGGGCGTAAGTGCTATTCTTATATACAGCACTTACGCCCCTTTCCTTCTAAGACGACGATTTATTCAAATATATTCAAAAAACCATGTTGCAAAGGAAGATTGCCAGAGCTCAATTTGAAGACATTCTAAAATTCTATAATTCTAAAATTCTTAAAGATAGTCCGAAATTTTAGAAAATCCCATAATTGAGAAACTGTTTTTTTTTCTGATCTTGCTACTGCGATCTTAATGAGAAAACTGATTTCTCGATCCCTCAATTTTTAACCAGTTCCTCTCAAAACCACTGCTGAAACCCCAACATTTGTCCACTCATCGAATTTTTATGCCAAGTTTCTCCCAAAACTGCTCGTGATTTATATTTTTCTTCTACATTCCTCTTCTTTTCCCTTCTCTGTGTGTATTTTTCTCTTCCATTCCCTCTTGACGTTGAGATCCACTCACTGGTCTACTTCCTGTGTGCTTCTCTTTGTACTTTCCAGGACCCTTTTCAAACTAACCACCTAGACCCTTGTTGCTGCTCTCTATCTCTATCCCTCCGTCTCACTCTCACTCCTCTCTCTCTCTCATCTCTCCTTATATTATAAGAGAAAGGAGAAAAAGCCCCTTTAGCTATCGAGGTAAAACTGGCGTAATAGTACAAGTACCAGTGAGAGTGGTTATTTTAAACATCCATTATATTCATGCACTGATGTGTTTCACTCGATTCGAGCCCTCTCGATTTTCATTCCCCTTAATTTTTCATCCCCATCATTTATTACAACGTCTTACAATCTATCTCGTCTACTTCACAATCCAGTGAGTCCAATAACTCACGATTTTTTTTTTTTTTTTTTTTCATCGTACTGACTGAATGAATGGATATCAAGATCGAGCAAGAGTTACGGTCATTTCATCGGTTTCATTTGACGATATCAAACTTCTCTCTGTCACACATTTTCATCGTGATTCATCCCTTTCTTTATGCTCTCCATTTTCTTGCTTCGCCCCTATTCGTCATTGCTTCTGTCTCTTTCTAGCTTCTTTTTTTTTTTCATTCTTTTTTGCTGGCTACAGCGCTTCTTTTCATGGTGCTCTCAATGCTTCATGTGCCCAGTGAAATATCCTATCCAGTAGTTTCACATGTATCCGTGCAGACGGAGACGGTCTAAATAAATAGGAACAAAAGAAGACTCAGTGATTTTCTCCAATAGCGAAATCCGTTTGTTTCTACCTCTTTTTCTCTTTCTCTTTCTCTTGCGTGCCAATTTCCTCCTGTTTTTGTTTCCAAGCACATGTTTTCCCTCAGAATTTCCATTATTAATTAACTCCACGACGTTAATTGCATCAAGTGTGGCATATATGTGCCTCCAGTCCGCTTGGACGATCTACGTACGGAAATTCAAGTGTATTAGACTACCTCTATATAGTACATATAGAGAGAAGCCAGATTCAAGGCACGTTGGTAGTAAACCACGCCAACGATGCGCGAGAGACGACATTTCACTGTTCAACTGTACATATATATATGCTTGATATATTTATGTACACATTTGGCCTTGTTTTCATGAATAAATTCGGTTAATTTGTTCATTAATTTTCATCTTTTTCAAATTTTTTTTTTGTTTCGTTATTAAATCAGAACTTGTACGAACCATATCAATTTTGTTTTCATTCAAATTACAATTTAAATTGGGAAAAGAATAATTATCATTAAAAAAAAATAATGGATGTACTTGTTACATTGAATATGTAAATTTGCTTACCACAATTTGAATAAATTAATCAACCTAAATACGCTTTCATCATCAATTTTCATTTATTTACAGTACTAGTTTAATTTTGAATTAAATTTATGGATATTTGGAACAGATAAAAAAAATTGGATATTAATGAATTTGAGGGAATAAATAGTTTATGAAGTAATTTGCAGTGGCTTTCTCTTGAAAAATTGATATGTTAATGATTTAGTAGTTGGATTGAATAATGATAACGATTTATGATGATTGTTTTAGTGAAAAAGAAAATATAGAGATTTATGATAACTTGAAATATGAGTTTTTAAAGACTGCAAATTTTTTCTTTATCATAAATATTGGAAAATTAATGAAAAAATGTCAGAAAAATTGAAATTTGAATTTTTTTTTAGGAGTTTCATTATCATTTGTTTATAAAGGAGAATGAAAAATAACGTTCTGATGGTATTTACAAAAATTAGAGGAAACATTAGCGCAATTTTTGATTTTTTCAAATTTTTTCATCATTTTTTTTTCTAAGGGAACCATTTAGTCCGGTTTTTTTCTGCATGATATTAAAAAATTGTATGGTTCGACAAAAAAAAGTGAATATTTTGTTATCAACACAATCTATTGATTATAATTGCATGAATTATTAAAAAATGCGTTCTTCCAAATTTCTCATGAAAAAAAGATGATTTTCCCTGCTAAAAGAGACGAGTTTTGTTCGAGTGATCGTGTTAATGAATGAACAAGCGATGTGTCATTGATTAGTGGATAAAGAACGACAGATGAAAGAGAAGAGCGCGAGTGAGAGAGAGAGAGGAATGAGTGAAATAAAAATAAACATACAGTTACAGGAATACAAGCAATAGAATGGTAAAGTTGAATGCATTTTATGGGATCGATCGGGCGTATCGCATGGAATTACGTTAATTGGACATTGTCGATTGTAGCACGAGACAGTTTTCTGTTTTTCCCTATATATATACACTGAGTCTACCCCTTGGACAAGTGGATGGGCCCTCAAACCCCTCTTGTGTATGTGTGTGTGTTACTCTTTCCCCTCATTCTATCTCTCTCTCTCACTCTCAAACAGACTCGAACTCATGGTATCGTATTTTGAAGTGGCGTCCCCTACAAACGCGACTGAGGCACCCTGAACTGCGCAGCCATCCGGCAAACGAAACACTCCATGTATCGATTCAAAATTCAATGCTCGTTACGCACAGTCAAACGATGCAGGAGGACTGTTTCGGCTACAAATGAACGCATTCTTGATCATTCGCTTCTTTTTTTTTTTTTTGCACTTTTTACTTTTTTTTTTTTAATTTTCCCCCCATTTTTGCAGATGCGCATCTTTTTCGCTCTCATTACGCGCTTTTTTTCCTTTCTTTTGCCATCACTTTTCTTTTTTTCACCATATTTCCATACTTTTCTCTTGTCCAACGGACTATTAATATAAATATTCGAAGCCATTCTCCGCGGGTAATGCTAAAACGAAGAATGGCATGAAAAAAAAAAATGGAATGAGAAATGATGGGCAACGATTTAAACGAGGCGACCAAGTGTAGCGCTGTGAAGGAAATGGAATAAATTAATCGAGCGATGATAAATTGCGAGAGCCTGCAAAAGGGATATAAAGGGTAGTAAAATAAAATAAGTTTCTAAGAAATGAGAAGATGAATCCCTTTATTCTTTCCCCCTCGGTCTCTCTACATCTTCTTATTGATTGGACATTTTTTTTTCCTATCGTTTCTCCGATTTTTTTTTTTTTCCTTCGCCTTTTGATGAGAGCAAATATATTTACTCAGCCGTGGGTTTGCATCGGTGAATCGTTGTACACACAAAATAAACACTCAACTATTTTCCCTTTATGTTCGTGAAAATATTGGAAGAAGTGGAATATGATATTTGAAATGTCAGTTTGATTAAAATCATGGGCCCGTAAAAAATTCGTGGGAAATATGCCTCGTAAAAAGCCAATTTAATGCATTTTTCATGTTTCATTTCAAAACAAAAATTTTCCATTGCTGCATTCATTTCTTGGAATTTTATGAAAAAGTTATTTATACAGATTTTTTTTATTTTTCTTTTGTATTTTCAAATGGAATTGAGAATTTAATTTTCGATTTTCTTGGGAAATTGTGGGCTTGAGGTATGATTGAAAATTTTAGATTTCCCTGGATGCCGAGGGGCCAATTGTACCGATAGATGTAAATTAATCACACTTCTGGATACAATTGTTGTACACAATATGTGTACACTAGTATACAGGTGCATCCAGTAATTTCAAAGGACACGATCTCACTTGGCCTTCAATGCTTGTTGTATATGTACACGTGTGTGTACATATATATGTCGCATTACTAGAGCGAATTCCCGCGCATTCGCCTCCCTCCCCCCCCCTTTTCCCCCTCTTCTCAGTGTCTCAGGAGACACCTCATTGCACATACGTGTATATGTTAGGATGCAAGCACCGGTCACAGATGAGCACACATGTAAACATGCAAATGTATCCTGTACATGCATCTCCAACTTTGTTAATCATACATCCAATAGTTTGTCTTTAACTTTCCACAAATTCTGAACTAATTTCTACGAATATTCTACTTATTTGGAGAGCAATTTATCGTGAATTGTTATGATAACGTTCTTGGTAATGAATAAATGATGAATAATGAAGGTAATTTTACGTTTTACATTATGGAAATTGTACGAAATTCTTGGAAATATTTGGGATGGGGTATTTATGATGATTTCATTGGAAAGCTGAGAAAATTTGCGGTGGAAAACATGTGCGAGAATTTGTTTCTGGGAGTTTCTCGGAACATTTTACTTTTTTGCACTTTAATTGAGAGAAAATTTGCATTTTTTCTGGGAATATCTATATATCTAATAGGCTTAACACAAAAAGTCGAATATGGAGTGAAGGATTAGCTCATTTTCCATCAATTCATATAGTTCAATGATTTTTTTCATCATTTTTCAAAGAAGTTACAGGGAAAAAGAAGGATTTCGTTAAAATATGCAGAGATCGGCATAAAAAATTCGCATTTTTAATTTTGTAATTTTTTTTATTTCTGTAATTTCCATCGAAAAAAATTTAATCACTTTCTCAATGAAAAATTTGGATTTTTAAATTTTTCATTAGTTTGAAAATTAATTTTTTTTTTAACAATTTTGATTACTATTGTAATTTAAAATTTGACTGATGGAATTTCATAATTATTTTCTTTATTAAACTTATTAACATTCTGATTAGTTGAATTGAATTATAAATGCTATATAAGTGTCATTTAGATTGGATTAACTCATAAGTTCTTATTTGTGTTACATTTAGTTAACACTCTCAACTCAAAATTTTTGTCTGAAAGACGGTTATATTTGGGAAGATTAAACATAGTAGCGTTGATTTTATTATAAAATTAATTATTCCAATCAATTAATAAGTAAGAAAGAATCAACATTTCGAATAAGAAAAAGAATTATAAAATTTCACCAGTCAAATTTTTAATTACAATAGTAATCAAAATTGTTAGAAAAAAAAAACAAATTTTCAAACTAATGAAAAATTTAAAAATACAAATTTTCCATTAAGAAAGTAATTAAAATTTTTTCGATGGAAATTACAGAAATAAAAAAAAATTAAAAGTGCGAATTTTTTTTTGCCGATCTCTGAAAATCAGCTGTAAATGACTCGAAAATTGATTAAAAAACAAAAATACTGGATTGTACCATAAATTAATGGAAAATGAGTTCATCTTTCCCTCAAAATCCATAAAATTCCAACCAATAAAAGGGTTTGATCTCCAATTTTTCCCCCAAACAGTCGAATTTTCCAAAAAAATCTCTGAAAATCTATTTCCTCCATGATATTCACTTGAACTTTCCTCACCTTTTTCATTCACTCAATTCACGAACCATGAAAAAAGCTCTGAATACCCTTTTTATTCATCTCAGGTGCCTAGTTCCTGTCAGTTCCTTCTTTTTTCCCTCATTTCTTCCACAACGAGTTCACACATCGATTACGTTGAACTGACATGAACTGACTTTTAATTTTAATTACCAACTTGGGAATTATGAAAGTTCCTTTCCATCGAGCAGACCAATGCCGCTCACACAATTCTCTACCTCTGAACGATTTCAATTAAGAATTTACCTTGGTTGGCCCCACCAGAGGGGAGGATAACGATTGGACGGTGTTCACTGGGTCGCTGCTAGGTGGAGATTTCAACGTGAAGAAATAAAAGAAAGTAAAATAAAATGTTGAAAGGAACCTTGATGAAAGTACATATATATTGCGACTTTTTTTTTTTTTTTTTCATGTACCTATACCTATAGTTTTTATATGTGTTGGCAAAGTGTAGGGGTTGAGACCGAGTCAGTGAAGGTGGAGAGTTGAAACGGCCAACGGAAGTAAACGACGAGGGAAAAGTAGAAGGATTTCTCTAATTAGTACGTCGCACGTATTCCGTTGAGAGAAGCTGTGAAAACTAGCTGGACCATTTCCTTCAGATCGTTTTGCACTTCTTTACTAACTCTGTTCTATACTTTTAACTCGTTCCTTATTATTTTCTCTTTTTTCTTCTTTCTCTCTCTTCATAATTCTATAACTTTGAGGAAAAAGAGGTGATGTCAAGGAGGAGTTGAACTTTTTTTGATAAATTGGATAATTATGTGCTTCGTGGTGAAGAAAGAAAAAATCTGTTATTTTTTCCAATTCAAGAGTTTTTAGGAGGATTTTCTGTAAATTTTCCAGAATTCTTGTAAATAGAACTTAGAAAACTTCTTTTTAGCCACATAATTTCTTAAAAATAAATTATACTTTTCAATTTTTTTGATTTTTCTAGAATTTCCCAGAAATTTTTCCAAGATTTCCGCAAATTGAACTCGTACAAGCTTTCTTTGTACAGTATTTCCCGATTTTTCAGGATTTTACATAATTTTCTTAAGGATTTTTGAAAATTAAACACCGGCAATCTTTCTCTTTATCCACACGATTTCTTAGAAATCGGTAACATTTCCCAATGTCTAATTTTCCAGAAAATACTCAACAAAATTTAACAGATTTTCAACAAATTGAATTCCTCCAACTTTCTTTCGCACACATAATAATAATAACTATTCCTCAACAATTTGCAATATTTTTGAATGGTATTGCATATTTTTATCTCGTAACAGAAAAAATTTTCATCCGGAAATGATGAATCGTTCAACCGAAATAGTTTCCGTGTGTTGATTCATAATGGACGTGAAAAAATACATTTATTTGTGTTTTTTCTGTTCTTTCCTACTTTTTACTTTATTTTTAAATCCACAAAACAAAATAAATGAAAAAAAAGAAGAGTAAAAAAAAAACCCCAAAAAATGAAAACGAAAATAAAAACTATCGTGTCACAGAAACGTCGTAACGCATGGCTGCCCCGTGATACAGTCGAAAAGTTCGGGAAAGCGTAAAGTTTGGTTCTCGTCGACGGCTCCGACGAGGCATGTAAAGTTTCCACTGGATAACCGTTGACGTTCCCACTCTTTCTCTTCATCTCTTTTCGTTGGCAGGCTAAAATAGAGAGAATGAGAAGAGAGAGGAAGAGAGAGAGAGAGAGAGTGGCGTCAGGTGCAACTGGAAAACGAGAAATCGTCAGAATGACGAGACATGCGGCTTTGACTGGGCTAGGTATTATATATACACACACACACACACACGCACACACACACACACACACACACACACACACACACACACACACACACACACACACACACACACACACAAATTTTCAGTAGTGTGTGAAAATCCAACTGACGAGAGAGACTATGTGCCCTCAGTGGCACATCAATGAGCATTCTATTCTGGTAATATTATGAAAATAGAATTTTCAATCTATTGAGAGTACACTCAGTTACTTTTAGGGCTGTGTTTTGTTTTTTTTCTTTTTCGTGTTAATGTTATTTAACGTTATATAATTTCACAGTTCCTTGATGTTAATTTTCAATGAGTGATTGTACGACAGCTGTTGAAATTTAAAGGGGGTTTTCTATACTTATGCTTATGCGTGGAGCAACCGCTAGACTGCCAACCCAATTTTTGACGGAAAAGAAAGGTTTTCATAGTATACTAAATTGATATCAACGGATAGTACTATCCTTAAATAAATGAAACTGGATTATTTTACTCGATATAATTGGAAAACTTCTTATTATCTAAGAAAAGCGCCCTTCACGCCCGTATTCCATCCAATTTAGCAAATTTTCTGCCGATTAATTTACCATTATTCATGATGCACATAGTAAATCGGATCCTTTTTTTTAAAGATCTCTATGAGAGACAAGCCCATACTTTTCTAAAATTTTTAAACAGTTACTACTTTTTTAACTTTATGATATCGAACGATTCCTCACGTTATAACGATTGACGCCATAAGACCCCATGCATTTGAAAGGTATCTTTGCGATTTTTTTTCTCCGATACTAAGTAGTCAATATTGTTGAAATTCTTCAGGTATATGCAGTATATGCTTCTAAATATGCTCTCAACTTTCCAAGTCATTGTCACCATTTTCAGAATCGAACAGAATTTCCTCAATGGCATACGTAATTATAGGAACGACTGGAGCAAAATGAACTTTGGAAGCAAAATGATCCAAGATTTTTTTTTTTTCGAAGTGAAGGACTCCATGAAAAATTCTGAAAAAATTCAAGAAGATGCTCGAGAATGTCTAGATTGTTGGTGAATTTTTTTCAAATTTGTCCGTAAGGGTCTTCATCCCTAAAAAAAATCCTGCATCATTTTCCCCTTCTTTCCCCTAAATTTTTCATTTTCTGCACAGTTTAGAGGAGATAAAGTCTGTCTGATGACAGTCCTCGATTGAAAATTGAATTTAATGAATGAACAATTTTTTTCCTGAATGACGCATGAGACGATAAATCAGTTTCAAAACGTTCTCAGCTTGTCAAGTGGAATTTATTTTGAGGGCATGCGTGTAATAATAGTATGGATGCCCTCAAACCAATGATTTCCACAGCTCCAGGTTACCGAAGGGAATACGCTCGCGGAATATTCAACGACTATACCGCTGATGTATTCGATTCGTATGCGAGTATGACAGCGTTTGACTAATTAGAGAATGATCCGACTGGTTGAATCGCCCTGCTGTTGGATTAGAGGAGCCTTTGTTTCCCGCCTACAAATTATAAGGCTACCAATGCAACTCGCTTTTCCAACCCTCCCCTGACACTCAACCACTGTGTGTCACTACATTCTATCCAGCCACAGTCGTATGAATGACGAGAATTGAACACCACTGTATCCAGAACAGTTAGGTGAAATGCGTACACAGATATTTGACTGTATTTTCCGAGGGTCGGGGAAAAAAAAAAGGATCGAAGGGACTGAGTGGGAGTCAACCGCGTCATGACCGCAGGTGAAATTAACGACAATTGGCGCGATTGAAACGTACTAAACGTCACTTCCATGTATGGACATCGATTTCTATTTGTTCTAACCCCATGACTCTTGGGCCCGTCGAGAAAATGGGGAGCTTATGGGGAAAAGTTGAAATAATTAGTCAATAGGAGAGATCGAGGCAAAATGATTTTTTTATTCCTTGAAGATATGTGCAGAAAAATCTGAAAAAATTAGTTAATGATGGAGACATATTAAAGTATTTTCTCAAATTTTTTCAGATTTTTTCATCAGATCCTTCACTTCAAAGAATAATTCCAAGATGATTTTATCTTAGAGTTCCATTTTGCCACGTTATTTTCTATGAATATTCATGACTGAATCAACTGAAAATATAGTAATTTCTCTTTCTCTGATTCTTGGAAATGCTATCTAAATATACACGAAGCTGCGCTTCATCAGGAAGTTTTGCAAATTTTTCAAATTGTCAATTAACTTTGGAACACAAATGCACACTGGTTTTCTCTGGTTCTCAAGTTTTCACTGAGTCAGTTTTACCTGCTTCCAAGCACTCGACAAATATTCAAAACACACACACACATACATACACCTACACTGCATACAGTGCAGAAAATGTCCTCAAGCAATATAATTTGTCGTTCTCCTTTGCATGTTAATAACTGCAAGTTTGATTCTCATCAACCGCACAAGTTTTTCATTTTCATTTATGTTTAATTAAGTCTGTGGGAAAATTATTATAAAATTTCAACCAAGATGTTTCTCATTCGAGTAGATATTTTTGAAGTGAAACTTCATTACCTGAGTGTTTGTTTGGAGTAATCAGTTATAATTAAAAACACTCTACACTGTCAAAGAAACCAGGAAAATATGGTTTGTCACTATATAGCACACTAATGTTCTTGGCTACATCAATCATAAATACCTTAACACATATCTTTGCCTTAAAAAGAAAGTGACGTAAGTGCTATGCATAAGCATAGCACTTACGCTACTTTAACTCTAAAGCAACGATATATTTAAATTTTTGGAACACTAAAATAAAAGTATAAAATGTGTGTATATACATATATATCGTTACCTTACAAACAAAATAGCTTAAGTGATATATATATATATCGTCGCTTTAGAGTGAAAGGGTCGTAAGTGCCAAAAACACGAAATTCTGGTGTGAAAGGGGCGTATGTCCACTTGTCACTCCAAAATGTTTTTTATGGCCTCTGGAACATCATTTGGATAATTGAAAATTGAAATAACAAAGTGGCGTAACTACCAATTTTTAAATGAAAGGGACGTATCTCCACACTTACGCCCTTTTGTTTTTAGGATTTTTCATCCGAATTTTGGCACTTACGCCCCTTTGTTAGTAGTTTTTTTTCCCGATAATTAGGGAAAATCCAATGAAAACACTAAAAACAAAGAGGCGTACCTCCGGCATTTACGCCCCTTTGTTATTAATCAGTGGTACTTACGCCTATATGTTATTATTTTTTATTTTTTTACTAATATTGCGTAAAAGGCCTTGGAAAGCCTATTGGAGCAATAATAGTGGAGATACGCCTTTTTGTTATTTTGAAAAAAAAATCGTGAAAAATGGCACTTACGCCCCTTTCACTCTAAGGTGACGATATATATATATGAGCATAGCACTTTTGCCCCTTTGTTTCTAAGACGACAATATATATATGTTCATAAAAATGTATTTGACCAAAATAAGCTTCACATAACGAAGATTTCGATGGTTTGAAGAAGAAAACAGAAACTCTCCGGAAGTCACATTTTCCATTAATAATTTCCCATTTCCTCTGTACATAAATAAACAGTCGCAGAATGAACATTGTGGCTGGCCACTGCTGAATTTTGATGTATAGCTGGAGCCGAATGAAAGTCAATATGAGGGAACACAGTAGGTAGCCTTCATTAGTAAATATCCGGCACCTGTAACCCGTCTGTGTCCGCAGCTATCGCAGAGAACCGCAGCCCCAGAATTACTCGTATATCAGATATCACTCATAGCAAATGAACATTACCTATTCCTCATATTGTGCATTATAGTATTGAATGTAACATGCCTCTTAATGAGATACATTCATCATTGAAAATGCGTATGGATTCCATTATCGTTTTTGAAATGGTGAAATTCCGAATTTCATGGACTAATAACACTGAAATCATTCCACTTCATTCAGAGGTAAATTAAAGAGTATTTGATAATTTCTATTGGAGATTTTGAGATACATACAAGACACCTCGGGTTTCCTCTATTATCACGGCAATTGCCCGTAGCAAAAGCCAGACGATTTCTATCCTATACTGGGAGAGGCAGAGAGTTTCGTCCCAGTCGTTTTGTTACAGTTGTTCACTGATAGTGGGTTCGTTCAGCAGGTTTATATCTACAGGAAGTTGTTAGCCCCCTTTTCCCTCTCTCTCTCACTCTCTCTCATGCCTCCACAACTACTCACTATCCTTCTCTTCTCCTCTCTAGGTTTGACTGGGTATAACAATTGCAGCCCGTTTCTCCGTGCAAGCCGGCCACATGTAATTAAATGCAATCAGTGAACGCCGGAGTGCTCCGAATTACGAACATTTAGAATCATTCCATGTTCAACCAAGTTTCTATCTCATTGCATTCTCTATCTTCAACCATTCTGCCTATGTTTAAAGTTCTTAGGATTGTTTATTATCACATTCAGATTTGTGATGATTTGGGAATTTTTTATCTAATGAAATTTATCTCTTGGGGAAATCAATAAGGAGTCTTTTGTTACAAACCATTTTGGAAGGATGTTAGAAAATAAGTTATAGTTAAAAGATAAGATGCAGTTATTCAACAAAAATATGTTGAGATTGAGTGGTTTAGATGCTCATGAACAAATGTTGAAAAATCTTATTTGAAGAAGATTTTAGGAGTTACCAGGTTGTAACGAAATTGAAAAGTTGCAATTTATCGATGTGAAAATGGTAGATTCAGATGAATTTGTAAAAATAAACGGGATTCATTATAATTTGACTATAGCTATTGTTGTTGAACCAGTAATATAAAGAATCATACTCACTCAATCACTGATAGAATGACGGTGTCCTAAATTGTGTTCTTCTCTTTAGCTCCGATGGACATTTGTCTGGAGTCTTTCTGCAATAAATTACAATTATAATTACAGCTTGATGAAAATGATGTGATTATCACTATTTGATCATATTAGATTTATCTTTTGAAGGAATCAATACCCAGTCTTTTCTTACCTTATTCGGCGTCAATTTTAAGAGTTGCCAGATTATAACAAAATCCAAGAGTTGTAATGTGATTCCATATTTTTTCCGAAATTTGATTCCTTAACCATTTTTCAGGCGTAAGTTTGATGATTGTTAATAATTGCTAATGGCGAGTCTGATGTAAAGATGGTAGATTCAGTTATATTCAGTTATTTTTGTAGGAATAAACGGGATTTGTTATGATTGTTATGATTCGATTATATCTATTGTTGTTGAACTTGATAAAGATGATGTTATTATCATTATGTATTCATATTAGATTCATCTTTCGAAGGAATCAATACCTAGTCTTTTGTTACAAGTCATTCTGAAATAGAGGCAGTGGTTTTTTACTTTATTCTTCTTGTAACGTTTGTAGCGCTGATTTTTTCGAATCTCAAGTCTTTTTCCTGTATCGAAAGAAAGTTTCTATCCATTAGCTTTATCCTTGGTTGAACTTAGTTTCAAGGGGATTTATTTTGACTTTTTCTGTAGTTCTCAAAGTTCTCTTCAAAAAAAGTTATCATGATCATTGCTCTATCCCGCTTAGATTCCGAGATATTCTCAAAAAACTCATCATGAAAGGAAATGAATGCGTTTGAAAATATCTGAGTCATATTAATTCTCATTCAAATCGAGAATAGGATATCACGAATGTTTGAAATGTTAGGATTTTATTAAGTTCATCCACGATTGAAATAGAGAATAGTCCAGTTGCATGAAATACTTCAAAGTAATTATTCAATAAACAATGAACTTGACTTCTTTCTATCAGATGCATTCAAAACAACAATAAAACACAACATGTACAGAGAGCTCTATAGAAATTCGTTATCATGCAATAGAAAATGGAGAAATACAATGACAGAGAGAAACACGAATATCAGTGAATGGTTTATAACAAAAGCCTAACGTTTATGTGTATATATATATGTGTACAGTGAGCAACGTTATTTCCCCCAAAAAGCGTGAGGTTATGAAAGAGAGAAATTGGTGGAAGTTGAAAATTTCAAGTTTCTGAGGCTCTGTGTGTGTGTGTGTCTCGTGATGGAGGACAGAGAATATGATATATCTATACACACACACACACATGAACAGTTGGATAAAATGCTGTAGGTCGGCGGAGAGAAAGAGATGCAATAGAGAGAAAATGTGGGAGGAAAAAAAAAATAAAGACAGAACAGTGAGCACGAAATTGCTGTACAGGAAAAGCGAGGACAAAAGGTTTACAGGACTGGGTCCCTATAATTCAACGGCGTTGATGGCTGGATGGGTGAAAAGAGGATAGAGAGACATAGAATGAGAGAGAGAAACTGATGCAAGAGGGAGAACGGAGAATTACGAGGTCACTTCCGGTGGCGCCTGCAGGAGCTTCCGTTTCCGCTCGCGCTTGCAACGCTTCAGTCTTGCCCTCCCCCCCTTTATTCCCCCGTAGCCCTTTTGGGAATTCACTGGTGTCTCTCCGCCCCTTTACGCTCATGTACTTATTCCTATTGCTCTTGCCGGCCTTTCCTCTTTCACTTTTACCCTCCCCCCCCCCTCCCCCCCTACTATCTTGTCCTTTTTCCCTCGTTTCCATCAGTGATTTTCCACCTGACACACTATGCCAACGAATCTTCTCGGAGGGGTGTCGTTTCTGCACTCGCCTCTCTCTGGTTTTAGTCCCCAGTGTGCAACGAAACTTTGTTCAATGACCACAACTTGGCTATTACTACCGCTCTGAACTTGTTACCTCTTTCCCCTCCCACCTTTCTATCCTCAGTGTCCAGTCAACCCCCTCGTTTCCTCCTTTATTACGTATACCCTGGAGGATTTTATTGTACTGATGGTAACAATGGACCAGCGAGAGCCCTCTGGGCAAATATCGCATATCGGATATGGGGCTCAACTGTTTTCAAAACTCTGACCATCGCCAATGGCTATCGTAATTGCATTATTCAGAGCCACTGTTGGAACCCCTCCATTTATATTAGTACTGGAGGAATATCTTTAATTAATGGAAAATGAAAGGTTCATTCGCTTCAATGATTTTTCGAATGAGACTTGAGTTTTGTTTGATGTTCTAGATTCTCTTGAATTTTTCACTTGTATGGAGTAGAAGATTTTTTTCCGAATACTTGAACCTTTAAATTCTCAATATATGCTCATTCATGTGGTGTTCACCGCAATTTCATATTATATTTCTGCTCTTCGGATCCCTCGACATTCATCGAATTCGGTCAGCGGTTGAAATTTGTGTTATAACGGAGCAAAAGAGAAAGACAGTTATAGCGTATTGATGCATTGGGATATAAATGTAAAGGGGAAAGAGAGAGGGGAAAAGACTCTTTTTGGATGCTGTATGGATTTGAGTCGTTAACGAGAACCGCGGAGAATTAATTATTGGGTTTTCAGTGCGTTGAAATAATATAGGATGCTATTACACAATATATATGGATTACCATGGGCAAATGTAATTTTGCTTTGTTCAAACACAAGTAATGAAGCCCTGATTTAATTTGTCAAGCGTATAATTAATGCCATTTATTTCATGGGAGTGTGATAGCAGTGGAAAATGTGCAAAATCCCAAATTTCTCATGTATTTGATTATTTATAATGGAAAACTCAGATCGACAGTCTGGATGTTCAGCTACATGTGGTATCGAGGATTTAGCAGGTTGAGCTGTCAAAAAAATTGACCGCTACTTGGATGGGTGAGCGTTTCGCTCGTGGATTCGAACAACAAATTGAGCGGGAGGGACGCATGCAAGGGAGCTAGTGTGCTTTTCTCGACAGTGTCATAGGGTTTTTTTAAAATTTTTTCCTATCCTCAAATTCCTACTCTCAAGCAGACTCTCAAGTCCCATCAAAATTCACAGCAATCACTTAAATATGAGTAAAAGTCTGAGGACTGTAACTATGTAAATAGTATTATCTGTGTAACTGTAAATATTGAGTTTAGTCACTCCACTGTATATAATGTTAATAAAAATCGTTTGGATTTGAATTTGAATTTTCTCGACAGTTTGACTGTGATATGGTACACTAGGGCTCTGCATAATCGACCGCATGTACTGATCAGGTTTTTCCATGGTTTCCCCTGATCCTAGACGAATGGGGGTGCAGTAACTAACATGTCGACCCATGGAGTCGCAAGATAAAAGGGTTAAACCAGCGAGGATTGAAGAGAATGGTGAAGCAGGATTCTACTTTGAAACTTGAACAAAAAAGGTGATTTTTTTGGCGAATTTTTTATGATAACATCAGTGCATGTCCACCTATAAATCGAGACATTGTATTGAAATGATATCTTTGGGTATAAAAAATGCATAAAACACATGAAAATTTTTTTAAAATGTATTTCAAGCATGTAT
Organism: Aleiodes leptofemur; assembly: GCA_963942555.1. Lineage (NCBI taxonomy): Eukaryota > Metazoa > Arthropoda > Insecta > Hymenoptera > Braconidae > Aleiodes > Aleiodes leptofemur. Next base: position 4,390,601 of record OZ012613.1, read on the forward strand.
TTATTGAACCTCACAAACCCTGCATCAATACTTTCATGAAAAATTCTCAAAAAATAGCCTTTTTTTTCGAAAGTTTCAAAGTAGAACCCTGCTTTGAAGACCAAAAAGTCATACAATAGATAAAATAGACTAGAAATTTGAAAAAAAATGATGAAAAACTCTGGATGATTATGAATTTGAACGATGGAAAATAGACAACTATGCATCAAGCTTCTTGTGGTGATTGTGGAACATAATACGTCGACTTGGCGATAAGTTACTGCTCAGGGCAAACATTAATTTGGCCGTTGGCGCCACTAAGAGCAGTATAGAAGCAGTTATGTGTATGTGTGTGGGTATGCGTGCTGGGTAAGTGTGTCCTTCCTATACTCGGCGACTTCACTGTATCCTGACAAGGAATATCCCCCTTGAGGCTATTGCAGTCACGTTAACGTATCCCACCTCTTCCCTTAATTCTGTACCTCAGTCTCCGAACGAATCGATTATTCTCAAGGATTAAATTGTTCTTTCTCCGATAGCACCAGGGCCATTCATCTTCCTTCCTTCTTTTCATCTCCCCTCCAATATTATTTACGAATTTATGCGGCAATAATTTCCGATAAAAGCTACATCACCAAGAGAAAACTCTGAAACTCATGTGGCAGGTGTAATTTTCAAACAATAATCCACCAAGGTTTTTCCATTGAATTACGAAAAGAGCTCGCGTGCTAGTCAAACAGGTGTTTTCTGCAACAGGCGAATGTGACAAAAGGCTCATGCTATCAAGACTAACTGGATGAGACGTGGATTCGTTCGTACGACCCTTCCTTTTTTTTTTTCTTTCTGTCTCTCCCCCTCCTCTTCTCACGACCCACGTCATTTGAGGGTTAAAAAGAGCATTTCAACACGTATTCCACTCTCTACCCCCTGTTCTGTAGCCTGCAGTCACGCGACTGGAGAAAGCCAATGAAAGTCCTCTCTCTCTCTCGAGCCAACCGTGTGCCATTCTCTTCCTCATTCTCTGCTTATTCTAAAAAAAAAAGGAAAAAAAATTGTTGTCTCTAACTGTCCCCCATGGTCTCCACGTGATACTGCCGGCACTTGTCTCGGTTTTCGTATTCTCATTACGACACCTTAATTTCGTGTCAAATAAAAAAATACGCAATCTTTTTTTCGTTTTTTTTTTCTTGAGGGATTACATACGTCCAGTGGCGCCAGAAACGCACCAAAAGAAAAACTGCTTTTAGAAGGGATAGCAATAGAAATTAGTGAAAAGAATTTTTGCACATTGTTAATTAGTATTTTAACTTGATAAAGACAATTATTTCATTTTTATTTTCCAAAAATTACAATATAAAAAATCAAGTCCCCCAAAGCACTCTGAACAAAAAGTTGCTCCACGGTCGGCATCATTTCTCCTCGAAATGTTGATGGATATGCAAAATGTGAAAAATTTCATGTAAAATGAAGTTGTAGTTATAGTCTATCGATCCGGATTTTTGAAATTCGAAAAATACAGCAATTTACAGCAGTTTAAAAAAAAATATGCATCTTGCGTCATAAATTTCACACTTTAATTATTTTTATAAAAATTTTTAATCACAATAGCAAAAATCCGGATCGATAGACTATAGAGAAAACAATTTCGAATATTTGAAAAAAAAAAAATAAAAAAATATTCAAAACTGTAGGAATTATCATGCCGACTGTGCCGGAAAAAGTAGTTTCGAGAAAAAAGCATTTGAAGTTTCAGCTGCCTCAAACAAGGGACAGTTATCGGGCAATCATGTTTTCTATAATAACTTCCAATCTATGGGGAACTTTTACAATCGACTTTCACGGAAGCACGCCTAAAAGTATAAAGAATAATAATCTGTAAAAAAAAAAGAATCGATTTTTTGAAAATCCTGGACGTATGTAACCCCTCAGCCATTGAAATTTTATGAACGAACCCGAGTTTGAGGCCATGAGTCTCGTGTTAATGACCAATACGTCACTCCAAATATCCCTGAGCTGTCCGCCATTAGCAGACGATGATCAAGCCAAGAGACTAGACGAAGTATTCACGTATTTATATACATATATATATGTCTCCAGAAATATTCGGCTGATGTTCTCAAAAACTCTTGGCTGAATATAAAGGAAAAATATCCAGTTTATGTGTTTTTGACTTGCTGCAAACTATATATATATATATATATATATATATATATATATACTGTAATGTACCATAACGATTAGGACAGTCAAGGCAACTGACAAGCCTTAGGAGCAAGATTGATTGATAAAAAAAAACCGGAAAATGACAAATGTTTCATAACCAGGGGGAAAAAAATATGAATTAGCAACGCACGAACGAAAATAATATCTGGATATTCCGTGTAAATTTGTAACTTTATACACGGAAATAACTTGAAAATTTCCAGCTGTGTCTGAAAATCACTTTTATACACCAAGGGGTTGAGCAACAAGTTGGAATCAATAATTCATACACCACTAGTTGTAGTCTTGTGTTTCAAGTGTTATATATAACTTTGGCAGTGTCATTAATGAATAAATTCGTTGGATAATAATGTAGCAACATTGTAGACTGGTGTCTCTTGACCTGGTGTCACTTAAATGCGATATTTGAGACGTGAAGCGACATTTGGCTATGATTTTCATGAGTGTCTCATGTGTGTGTATTCGGCTGATTGAATGCACGAAAAAGAACAAACGTGAACACACACACACGCGTGTTTCCCCAGTGTGTGCACGTGTGTTTGTACGATGATTATTACACACTCATTTGGATGAGAGAACCGTGATGAAGTGGATGAAATTGTAAAAGCAAAAAACTCAGCACTTAAGTGCTCCAGAAGCTGTGTGTGTTTCAATTCAGTTATCCTCTATACATTTAAAACTCAATAAGTCAACTGCTAAAATACTCTGCCAACACACAGATATAAAAAAAAAGGAAGAAGTCAAGTAACCTACTGAAATGATAGTAAAACCTGAAAATAACAATTATCTCTTCATAAACGTGTATTTTTTCGGAATTTTCTTCACTAGCTCAAAAGTTTCTAGTACTAAACTTTAATAGACACATTAGAATGAGGGGAAAAAAAAGAAGAAAAATAAAGCGTCTTCAGATCGACGTTTACGTTTGGAGACCGCCATTGTGAATGTCTTGATGCCAGAAATAGAGTTTTGCTTGTCTCGCTTCAAACCCAATATATATATATACGCACGAATTCACTTACCGTGTCTCGTGGCTGAACGTGGTCTCGCCAGTGGCTTCAACCACTAACAGATAGTGGTAGAACACGGTACAACGAGGATACCGCACACATGGTGGGTGTCTTGAAGTGAAAAAAAAGAAAGAAATAAAAAAAAGACGGCTTTTCAAAAAAAAACGCACACACACACAAATAAATGCGCATTTTTTGCGGATCGTTTGGAGTTGTCTTGTGGAGGAAAATGATTGTAATAAAAGAGAAGCACTGGTAAAATATAAAATTGTGAATAAAAAGAAGTGGAGGAATGCTGTAGTGGGCTGAATGATCTCATTTTATAGCTTCAAATGTCCCGTGAATCGGGAATGCAAGTGTAAGTGTACTTAGTAAGCTTTGGAAAATCGTGAAAAACTAAAAATAAATAAATGTGGAATTTTGTGGTTTAGATAAGTGGAAATTATTGATTCAACTTGTTTCTTTTTTCATTTTTTTTTACGTCAATGTATGAAATACTTGGTACAAACTTGTCACTAAAACGACAAGTTTGACGGAGAGAAGAAAAATGTGACTTTTGGGTTCACGAGGACTTTGGGATGACAAGGTAATTTGATATTTCAGTGTGACAGTTTTCTGTTTGAATTCATTTATTTATTTTTCATCGAATTTTCATAGTTGGTTATTTCAAAGCCCGTTGTATTCATCATTTGGACACTTACAACGAGTACATAAACGTTTATTTTGAGTTAGTTCAGGGTTGAGAGTCGCATTGATTCTTTTTTGCACTCTTCTGCACTTTGTGTGTGCATCTTTTTTTCATTCTTGCTTCTTGGTTCAATCAAGTGCCAATATTTCATGCTTCAAGAGCCCTTTTTTCCATCATGATTCAAGAAGCCTTGAAATTTCTTCCGGTATCGAGGTCTTCTCTATCAAAAGACTCATTTCCGGATTTCGGGAAAGGTCATACATGCCTTTATCACTACATAATATGTGTTTACCTATATTTTCACGGTCTGCCTCCTGCAATTAACTACTCTTCTTCTTTCTTCTGTAACTTTACCTTTTTCCCTCTTTTTTTTAACTTTTCTTTCCAGTTGTAGTCGCGGTTCTGCTGACGTCGTTGAATGTCAGTATGAGAGACATTTTAATATCCCGGCCTGCACTTGAGCATCTTCGTAAAGAAGGATTTGACAATATTGTTCGCCTTGTAGAATATAAGGGATGAGTTTTCTCCATAAAAAATTTCAATTTTTTCGTAAACTGTTGTTCATAGGAAAAATCTTGGGAATTGAATACTCCTCATATATCGTTCTTATCATGAATATTCTAAATTCTTGAGTTTACAAAATACCTGAGTGAATTTTCATCATTCCTTATTATTGAAAAGTAGTGAAACTATATGGGTATGTACAAATTATTAAATTACAGACGTATTCAAATTAGATTTCCTCTTCAATTTTCTCCAACATTCCATCTTCTCAGGCAATTCAATCCCTTAGGAATTTAATCCGTTGGAAATTCCAACATTGACGCAGCAGCAGCAGTGTACCCCCCTCCTGCTCATAGAAACTATCTCGTGTTATTCAGGGTTTTGCCCTGGAAAACATTGCATCTTCAATTAAAGGTCTTTCAGGGTTTGTTAGGGTGTACAGTACAACCACAAATATTCCAATTTCGTTGTCAAAGCTCAGTCAGTTAACACGACATATTTCTGAAATACGGAAATTCAATAAATACTTGAACATATATTCACAATGCTAGATGAATTTATTGTACTTTAGAGAATTCTTAGGTAATTAATTCAGTTTGAACGAATATCATTCAGATAATATTTTCTTAATAATAATGATGGACGTAATACGAAATAGCATCGTTTCATGATTGTTGGATATTGAGCTGAGGTTTTGATCCGTGCCATTCACGGGAAATTCCCCACAAATTCAACTGTCTTTAAAATATTTTCAAACACAGTTTTCCCCCAATTGTTTGTCGTCAATAATTTCAAATATTTCTGGGTTTTTCCCACCCTCAATAAAATTCAGCACTCAACATCATCACCTAACCATTGGAAAGATTCAATATTCACCCGATTGTACAAGTTTTAAAAAATGAATGTGTTTAGAAAGATGTGGAAGAGGATGTATGTATGTAACTATACGCATAGCATCAAAATATCAAGATTTCTGGAAAATCCAAAAAAATTGAGCTCTTAAATTGTCATTTTAATATTGCTACAAAGAAGGTTTAGCAGAGATTCAAAGATCCATCTTCAATAGTTTCAAGAAACGAAGAAGTATATAAATATATCACAAAATATGCACAAAACAATGTATGCATACAGCTATTCATGTAACATCAAGATACGAATATTTCTGAAAAACCTGAAACAATTGAGCTTTTGAATTGTAATTTTGACATTGCTACAGAATACAGGTGAAGCGGAGATTCAAAGATAAATATTCAAAATGAATGATTGCCAACAAATATCATCCAGCGATGATATTTTTCCAACGTGAGCAAATAGTGTCATTCTAAGATTGCTGGATGTTGTAAAAAATGGATCTTCTAGAAAATGGAGGTCCATAAAAAGATGTATAAAAGAATTGATTCATACATATATATGTGTAGCATCAAAATATCAAGATTCCTGATAAATCTAATCAAAAAATTGAGCCAAAATGTGTATTGGAGATAAAAAGATACATCTTTAACATGAATGGATTTGAACAGATAGTATTCAGCGATAATATTTCAAAAGATGAAGGTGTATAAGAAGAAGTGATGAAAGATGTATAAGAAAATGTATGTATCAAACTATATATGTACCATCAAAATATCTAGGTTCCTAATTCCAACATTGCTCTATAAAAGTTCTATAAAAGGGGAGATTCAAAGATACATCTTTAATAGTTTAAATGTATGAAGATGTATAGGAATATGTAATAATATATGCATAATAGAATATATACATTCAACTATTCATGTAGCATCAAAATATAAAGATTTCTGATAAATCCGAAACAGTTGAGCTCTTAAAACTTAATATTTCAGCATTGCTACAGATAAGGTGTAACAATGTTCAAATTTCAACACAGATGTAAAGATTCAAAAATACATCTTTAACATTAATGATTTTGAACAAATATTATCAAGCGATAATATTTTTCTTCAACCATAATAAGATGCATGAGGAGATGTGATGAAAGATGTATAAGAAAATGTATGTATATGGAAACTATATATGTACCATCAAAATATCAAGATTCCTGATAAATCCTAAATAATTGAGCTCTCAAATTGTAGTTTGAATATTGCTCTATAAAAATTGTGGGGAAGATTCTAAGATACATCTTTAACAGTTTTGAGATATGAAAATTATGAAAAGATGTAATAAAATAAACATAAAAGAATATATACCCACAACTATATCTGTAGCATAAAAATATCAAGATTCATGGAAACTACGAAATAATTGAGGTCCCAAATGGTGATTTTAGCATTGTTACAGATAAAATCTAGCAATTTTCAAATTTCGATTTTGGCATAAAGATTCAAAGATACATCTTTAACATGAAAGATTTTCAACAAATATTATTAAGAGATAATAGATAATATTTTCTCTTCAACCATAATACACATGAACAAATAGTGTCATCTCACGATTGTTGGATATTGAGCTGAAGAAAAGTGAGAATCTGCTGTTGAAAGAGCCAATGAGAGAATATTGTCTGAAGCGAGTTCTGCAGTAGAAGCGGTGTCAAGTACTCTTTCGTTCACTTGGAAAGGACTCGACGATCCTGGTGAGTTTTCTAGAGTGAATGATATGAAAGACGACACAGAGAGAAATAAAAAAAAGTGAAAATGTGTGTGCAACTCTGTGTGGTATGTTGTAAAGGCGACAGATAACATCGGTTCTCAGAATTTTGGACTCACTCCAACTTTTTACCTTCATAAAAATACTTTTCACAGTATTAAATATTCTTTTTTATATCTCTCCCCCTCGAGAGCTGAATCTCGTCTCCAATTATCAATTCAAAATGAAAACTCAATTCTTCCTCATCACAAATGGAGATGAATCGCAGATGTCTTCTATTCTTTTGGATTAATCTTTGAAGCGACATGTGAGGAACTTCAAAAATAAATTTCGCTATTTGCAAGAGAATGCGATGGTTAAATTGGTGCATACACCCACTAACTAGATGACTAATTCTCATCTTTCATGTGACGCCATGTTTTTTTTTTTTTTTGCGGATCTTTTCAACGAAAATTTAACGATCCAGAGATAAATGCCAGTGGTGGTCATTGACGAGAAGCACTAAACCTACAAATGTGATCCAGCAATGTTATATCATTTGGACTTTTCGTTTGATGTTTGGCTCTTTTTCTTTGCAGCCATTACATTCTTTATGACAAATGAACACACAAATACTATTATTCCAGTAGGTGTAATTAGCAATGAAGCGATGTAAATATGAAATTATTTCACAATACTTATATTCAATGAATGAAAATGTTCAAGAAAAAAAGCCAAGATTCACGTTATTTGGCGGAATTCCAGAATCACAGTCTACTGAGTTTATTCATTAATTTCTGAGACTGTGTCGTCTTCAATGCTCGTGTTTCATATTCATAACTGGTTCTCATTCTTTTGACCTTCCAAAAGGGAAATACAAACCGCTAAAAAACGTCGAGAAATAAGCAAGAAGTGGCAAAAAAATGGAGACGAAGAGAGAAAGAGAGAGAAAAAAAAGAAGCGTCACGTGGAAAATTCTTTCGTGACCTCTGAGTTTCTCTTTCGTCTACCATCTGAGAGACCCTGCCCATTAATAATGTCAGAATACCACACTGAAATTTTCCCGACGAAGATGAATTACACTACTCCCGCTCTTTTCACCTTTTCCTTGTCTCTCTCTTTCTCTCTTTTTGCTTCTACACACCTCTCTTAACTCATCCGCGTTTTAATTCGCATTCTCTTTCCTGGTATTCCATTTCTTTTACTTCTTATTCCTCAAAATTAATGCGCACTGTTAGAATGTACCCCTTTTATCTGAGGATTTTCCTTGCCATTTCTTTGCAATTTATTTTCATTTTTTACGTAAAATCTCACCTAACTTCTTGATAATACTGTCTCTTTCTTTTCGTTACACTTTCCTGTTCAACCTACCATTTTTAATACTTTTTTTTGCTCTCGACGGAGTGTTTTTTTCCCACTTGGAACACGAGGCAAGAAAATTTACTCAAAGTTAAGAAGAAATAATGATAATAAGGGAGACTTTAGTGATACGAGTTCTCTCAATCGCTGCAATTTGTGATGAAATTTTTTTAATAATTTGCAGATAGGGATGACAAAAATGAGTTCTATTTACCCGAGAATCGGCTTTTTTGTTAGAATAATTGATTATTGATTAATCATTATTGGTTGAGAATCGATTCTTAGTATTGGTACTTTTTGATTCATTTACAAAATTATATTATTGAAATTAAAAAATCAGAATCATCAAAAATTCATACATTTTCTTAAGATTACTTATTTGACCTAATTCAAGAATTCTCATCATTTAAATTCAAAAATAGAAATGATTGATATAAAAAGAATTCAAAAATTATAAATAAAATCAATTCTGTATTCTTTTTTTCCATTTAGTTACAAGAAAATTTCTCAAGACTGGAATCTAAGTTGAAATAGTTGACAAATATTTTGAAAAATTATTTTATGAAGCTTTACTTATTGGATAGTTATAACTTTTCTCAATTAAAATCAATTTAAGACTTAGGATTCGATTAGAACCGAAGTAATCGAATCTTACAATCGATTAATCGATTTTGAAAATCACAATCCAGAAACAGATTGGTACCAAATCGAATTATCAGTCGATTCGAAATTCGATTAATCGAAATTTGGTAATCGATTGATTGGAAGTTGATTCCTTTAAACTAAAATCGATAAAAATGAACTCTCGATCGATATACGATATCTCGAATTTAATGCGAGATATCAAATCGATTAATCGATGTTTGAAAAAAGGATTATGCTATTGATTTTAGTGTTGAAATAAAATTCGGGAAAAAAAATCGATTCTTCAATAAATCTTTTTTTTTTATTATTATTATTATTCAATAAATCTTTCCATTCACTCCTGTTGTTCAAATTTTAATTGTCTTCTTTTATTTTTTATTTCCTGTATGCTTACACACTCCACATTTGGCAGGGAACTAGAGTTTTCGTCTATTTGATAGACATTTTGCGAGACTGCTTTATTTTTTTTTATTTTTTTCCTGTGGCTCAACTGTGTGACTTGTCAGAGTTGGGAAAACCGAGTGAATTATACCCACGGGAACTGCTCTCGCGACGTATCTCGCGACTCTCCCCAACCTGACAATGGGTAATCAATCACTCGGCGCCGCGCTCGTTCACGTTCCATTTCGCTGCTTCGAGCCTTGCTCCAACGTCACTCAGCTCATTCTGTATCCGCAGACGACCATACCAAATTCAATGCGCAAATCGAATAAAATTTTAGAACAAAAGAAGAGGGGGGGGGGGGTAAAAGAGGATGAGGAGCATTGAAAAAATTTTATGCTCACAAATTGTGAATAAAATAATTTAATTTTAATGCCTTTGAAGTTTCGGTGCTGAAGTTTTAAAGAGAGAAAGAGAGAGAAAAGAAGAATCTGAAGAGAAGAAGAAGATCTGAAGAGTTCTTTAGTGCGATGGCGACGTTAATAATGCTTCTGCTACGACGATTACCAACGGAAAACTTGGACGGTTCTTATTGTCGTCTGTGTGAAGAGTAATGAATTTCGACTACACTTGTGCAACGTTAAGTCTAATTAATACCACCTATATTACAAGTACTACCTGACACAAAAGAGAACTTGGAAATTATGTGACGAGTGCTATATGATATTTCGTCTAGCTCTAGTCTATGAAATGGGTATATTCATGTGATAATCGTTAAATTTATGGTAAAAAAAAAAAAAAAAAATGGCCTTCGATACGTAGAGGGATAAAAGCAGTTGACAGTAGTTTGAAAAATCCCTCTGACCTCCTTCCTTCGGGACTTCAAACTGAACTATCGATTTTTTAAAGGTCGCACTGTGCCGGGAATGGTGTGAGAAAAGTTGGAAAAATGGTCCTGCCTATATATATATATAGATATATATACATATATAAGTCGTACTCCATTCTACTTGAGTGGATCCAAGAAAAGAGAGGTGTAAATTTCAGTATTATCGAGATGAAAGAAAGGAAAAAAGATAGAAAAATTCACGAAAAAAATATGGAATTGAAAACTTTGCTGTTTTTTTCACGTCTCCATCTTCCAACTTTTTCCCATTAATTCCCATTGATCGATGAAATAAATCAGAATCCACAAAGTACAGTAATTCATCAAAAAAGTGAGGTAGGGAAAAGAAAAAAAAATTTAATTCAACTGACTGAAAATTTGCGGCGATAATGAATCGTAGAATACCTGCTGGGGTGGTTTTTAGGGGCACACACGCGAAATCCATCACATCTTGGTTAGACAATTTTACGTTGAGAGTACAAGTACCATAGCCCCCTCCCCCCTCTCCTCCTCCCCCCTTTTCTTGGTTGTATCAGTCTAATTTATTGCCACAAGCAAGAAAATGTAATCCCTTAGTTTCAAGTTGAGAGTTGGAAATGGTTTTGGGGATACGACACATTGTGTGATAATGAATCACCATCATGTCGCAACTAGAATAGAAATTAACGAGTTTTAAGTAACGAATTATTCCCTACTTGTTACCGTTCCAAATTAGATTGTTTTAACAATGCATGTGTTCTTTTCTATTTTGAGTTTTATAATAGAATGAGAAAAAAAACGTTGAGTAACTATCGATAAATTTCCGTTAGTTGGTCACGACATTCTTCGAGTCATTGCCAGGAAGTTCTGAAGATATGCGTCAGTCTGATGGCTTTTTTTTTTCTTGGATAAACGATATCAATTGATCTGAACCCATTTTGGTTAAACTACGAAGTTGAGAGAATTATAATTAGGACCAGAGACTTCATTTAAATTTGAGTCTCACTAAGTTCACTGTTAAAAATTTCAGTAGAAAATCTCGGAAATTTTTAACAAGTCACATTTTTACTGAAATTTCAGATAATTACGTCATTGAAAAATGAATACATCATCGATTTTCAAATAATTTAACGCCTAAATATCAATGAAATTTGTAAATTTCAGTTTAATTGTTTCTTGAAAATTTAGTAAAAATAGGAAAAATTGAAAATTCAAGTCATTCTGATTCTGAATATTAATATTTTATTGATAATATTTCAAATATTTATTTGCGTGTATTATAAGAATACATTTCTTTTATACACTGGCTGAGATTCAGCCCTAGCTATGAGAAATATTAATAAGAAGAAAAGAGAAGATAATCAAATGAACTAAAAAGTACAGTCTATGGTGATTTCAATTAGTCGGGCTCGCGAAGTACTACAAAATGACATTTAAATGGATATAATATCTCGATGATGTTTTATAATCATTATACAATCTTTGAGGTAGTTAAAAAGAGCTTTGGTTCCCACGTGTGAGTGGTCATCCAGGATGATAAAGATAAAGCCCGGGATGAAAAAATTCGAGTCTTTCAGTGGTCGAAAGACTCCTGTCCCGGTCTCTGACAGAGTCCCTATTTGCGCCATGGCAGGGACTTTCTAGAGACACCTTGCTGTCTCTCCGAACGGGACACGTGTCTTTCCTACAGGGACTCTCAGTCCCTGCTCTACGAACCAGAATCCTTACTTGAGAGACTCACAGTCTCTCAAATAAGGAATCCTCCAGTCTTGCTTCGGGAGCCATCAGTCTTTCTATTTTTCAAAAAAATATTTATTTTTATCCATATTTTTCTTTGTCGAAAAATACATCAATCAATATTTTAGATAATAGATTGTTGAATGCGACTTAGTTTTTAATAATCCTTAATATAGATCGATTCCAGTTTTAATGAACACAACTGCATGTTTTTCTTTAAATTTCCATAACTTTCTGCACGTCATCTATAAAAACTATTGAAACGTAAAGAAATCATAGATGACGTTATTTTAAGGTTTTAGTGAAGCAGTCATTTCCAGCAATTGAATAAAAGAAAAGAGAACAATGTCAAATTTCAAAAAAGATTGATAATATAAACATCAAAACTCAAATATATCCATTTTACCCCTATGTCCGTTTCACTCCTCTTTCCGCTAATATTGAGAATTTTAATTAGACTCAAATATGAAAAAAATAATAATTCCACGCTTTGCAAAAATTATAAAAATTGAAAACTTAGAAATTATTAAGTTGAAATTAAAAAAAAAATCATTTCTCGGTCTGTCTCATAAGGACTTATGTCTTTGCAAAGATTTATGAATCTAATGAGAGCCCAGTAAAGATAGAAGTCCTTACGGGAGAGACCAGCAAAGATAAAAGTCTTCACGGGAGAGACCCGAGAGACACTGTAGAGACAGTTGCGGGACTTGCGAGACACTCTAGAGACTGAAAAGTCTTTCTAGGAGTCTTTGAAGACCGTAAAAGACTCTCCAAAGACTCAAAAATTTTATCCCGGGAGATATTGATTCTGAATATTCATGTTCAGTTGAAAATTCAAGTAAGTTGTAGAATTTTCGTTTCAATTCTACTTAAGACTCATAGATTCCTCTGAATTTCCTCTGAAACTCACAGATTTTATAACCATCTCCCCATTAAAAAAAATTCAATATCACGTTTATGAAAATTCCCATCAAATTCTCTATAAAATTTCCATTTTTTCCTAACAGTGTTGCTAAGCAATCAGGATAGTCGAATTAATAAATAAATTTGATGATTGAATGAAATTTTAAATGTCAAAGTAAAATTTGTGAGATTATAATGTTGAAATTTAAGCAATACGATTGCTGCAAATTCACAGAAACGTGACACGATGAAAAGTGCAGTCTCACTGGACTGAAAACACACACGTACGAATTCCACGATCTTTTATATCTTCCCCCAGTAAAATTGTACATTCAGGAGCAAACGAAAGAGGAAGGCACTATCTAAACGAGTGTGTGTTACTGTTTTATGTATATATTCGTATAGATCCTGGTTCTCGTAAATTACGAGAAGTCATAATTCGCTTTACGGCTTCTCACAACCCACGAGCGAAAATCCACGTGTATTTCTCGCGCACTTTAGAGACTCTTTGGCTATTGTATCACGGTTCTCCTCTGTCTATTTCAACTTTTACTGCTGTTAGAATGACGGAAAATTGGGGCATTTAGAGCATTTTTTCGTGGAATTTGCTGAATTTTTTTTTTCTATTCATCTCAGAGGATTTGGAAATCAATGAAAATTCACGTGAGTTGACGTGGATTTATTTGTTTGGCGTGGATTCTCGTGTTATTGGGGAATTTCGCCTTTATTTCGTGTATATACACGTACGGCATCACCCTTAAATCCGAAATCTCGTGTCTTTGTGTGTCTGTCTGTGTGTGTGTGTGTGAGAGACAAGAGAAAATGAAAGTGTCACGTGCTTCACAAAGCAGCGCAAAGTGCCAAGGATATTACTGTCTATCTAACACATCCCTTCAGTGTCTGATCAACACGGGCGTCTTTCACTGAGTCGAGTACACGCAGTGTGCGTGACGAGAGTGTACATGGGTCAGACATTTCTGGCTGCTTGGCACTGATGCTTCATTTCTCTTGAAAAATCAAAGTTTAGCATTCTACAATAGGAGCATATCCATGTAATAGGTTTTTCTTTTTTTTTGGGAGGGGGGGGGGGGGGGATTTCTATGTTTCTCGATTCAGTTCAATGGTCCGTTTAAATTGAAATATATTTGAAAAATCATGCGATCACGGTTCCATGCTCTTGATAAATTACTTTTTCTTGGATTCAAGTCTAGTCGATCCAATTCCCGTGGATTATTCCCTTTTTGCTGATTTTGGCGAAGGAAAATATTGTTTTTGAAGCTGTGGGAATCATTAGGAATCGCTGAAATAGAAGAATAATTTAATGTAGTTCACTCGCGACATTCATATTCAAAAGTATATATATAGTCTTGTGCAGTGGTCGACGAATTGTTGAATTACACGAGCTAGGAATTTTTATTTGCAGATTTTAAGTGTAAAAAATCGTTTTTCTTGAAAATATAACTAATAAAAATCGTCTTGTGACTGCAAAATTATCAAGATATCTTCGCCTTAGTGCTATATATAAGCATAGCACTTCCGCCACTTTGTTTCTAAGACAACAATATAATCACGTAACCCCAACACATTTAGGATTTTTTTTTAAATGATTTATACTTTGAAAATCGATATCTTCTGAACAAAACCATCAAAAAATTGGAAGTTTTTTTCAAAAAATTCATAATTTCTTGATTCACCATGCAATTAGTTTTAGAGAAAAATTGAAAGAATTGTGCTCTAGATATACAGGAAACCATACGTTTTTTAAAATATTTTTTTAAAATTCATTCTTTTAAATTGAATATAGAATTTTTAATTATCTCACACTTCAATTTCATCAAATTCTTGAGAAAAGTTGTTTTTCAAGTAAACTACCTCAATTGCAAAAGTCACTTGACACACTCTAAACTTCTGAATCATCTGAATCCCAGATTCCTCAAAAATATCTGGATTTCAAGTCTTTCTCTTTCGGTTTTCCCTAACAAAATTTTCCTATTGTTTGATGGAAAATATTGATTCCAAGTTTGTACGAAAAAAAAAAAATTTACGTTCAACAAAGCAATGTGCAGGAGATGAGATCACTTGAAACACTAACGAGAAAGGCCACACACAGAAGTAAAGTTTCGTATTCCAGTTGCATGGCATCTACATGACAAAGAGGATTTTCAAACGAATTGGCTAGTAAAGTATCAAGGTTGAATATATATTCCAGTAGTATTCGTCTCAACTTTTGCTACGAAAGATCTTCAGTATTGGCTTCGGTTGAGCGAGGTTTCTGCGATTGATTGAAACTGGATGGAGTAGAAAATGCATTCACATATATATATATATATATATATATATACATGTATATATACATGCAATGAGTTTTGTAAAGCCACAGGTAGGAAATATCGATTTCTCCTGGACACTTCTGTTAAAAGCCACAAATGATCGAAACTTTAGAATTTTGAATGTTCGTATAAATTCATGTATTCTATTGAAATATCCAAAAAAAATTTCTTTCATTTATCGTCTTATATATTTTGTCAGACTGTGTTGAGGCTACAACTATCCACTTGCTTGTTTTCACATCTCGAAGAGTTTGACACGGAAATTTATTCGTGCATAACCGATTTGGCAGCTGTTCAACGACCATTCGCCATTCCCCAACGTACTTGTCCCTGAAGACTATTCTTTTTCTACTACTCTACACTATACTTCTATCCTCTTCTTTTTTTTCCTCTCATCTCTCTCTCTCTCTCTCTCTCTCTTTTCATTTCATTTTACTTGAAGTATTTTCTTAGTTTACGATCGAACTTTTAAACGACATTTGCACACAGTTGCTTTTAACCTCGTGATTATTTTCTTCTTTTTTTTTCGCTTCCAAAATTATTTACTAGATATTTTATCCGTTTATTTGGAACTTTAAAAACTCCCCCGGACATTGCAGACGACTGTAAACAAGAATGATTGAGATTCAAAACATGTTTGTTGCACACAAGTTGCTTTTTCAACGTTACGATCATAGGTGGCAATAGGAAATGCTGATGCTCATGAATTTATTCTGTGCTTTATTTTTTTTTAGCAAGTGCATTCAGGAAATGTGCAGAATCCTATTAATTCGGAAAATCGTTGATTTTTGGTTAAGCTGATGAAATTATGTTGGTTGTAACGAGTAAATCGACATTAATATTTTATGAACGATTAAAAAGAGTTAATTACACTGAGCCTCGAGGTTTACCTCGAAAAAACAATTGACCTACTGCAATTTTTACTAATGAATTCATTAATTCTGCTGGAAAAACAAAAAGTCCATTCATCTCGTGACAATAGTAATTTTTAATGAAAAATATTTTCCAATGAAAGCCACGTTCATCACGTTTTAGTATAATTTGTTTTTTTTATCTCAATTAATGAGCTTTCGTTCAACTTCATAACAAAATAAATTGCCCATATTATATTGCAAACGCACTTTATCATAACAACTGTTTTTCAACGTCATTAAGCCATCAAAGAGCTAATTGATATGATCCTCCGCTTTTCCCGGAAATTTTTCATCTAATGATTCTCAGAATATTTGAAATGTTTGCTGGGTTCTCATAAAAGATGACTTTTTCCGTTTATAATTAAATTACGGGGTAATTAAAATTAAGAACATTTTAGATTCTCTCTACACTATATTTTTTTGACAATATTTAGGTTGAAGGAACACCAGTGAAAAGCCCTTTTCATGAAAATAACTGGGTCGTAGTGTATCGAGGCTTGAAAAATGCTTGGGTCGAGTGCTATTGACGCATTTCCGCTCAGTAATTCTTCGTTAAATATCACTTTAGTATATGTGAAAGGTAGAAGTAATCGCCCATCATTAAAGATCAGGAAAAAAAACCTCTTTAATTTGATTTATTATTATTTATTTATTTATTCTATTTATTTATTTATTTAATTGCGTGCCAAAGTGAGTTTTTACATCAAAAGAGGAACTCACGTTGCACGAAGGGAAGCAAAAAGTTACAGAAAGCAAGTTAGATTAATCAATTTTATGCAGAATGGAATCAAATAAACTAAAATAATAAACTATTGCTAAGTAAACTAAATGAAAATGAATAAAACTATTCAACAGCTATTGCATTGCTTTCGAAAAACCAGTGCCTTATTCCAAAAGTAAGCTAACCTGCAGATTGCGTTAACCGGCAGGTTAACTTAACAACTAGAGCCATCTGTGAGGAATAAACATAAGTACTGAAATAAGGGTTCGCCATTGGGGATTGTGCCCGGTTCGCAATAAGAAAAATAATAAAATAAATTAAACTTGCAAACTGAACGTTTTCAGGTGAATGTTTGCTAATAATTATATGAAACAAATGGAAAAAATATGACATTAGGAAGTTTTGATTTCAAATGGCCATTGTTTTCTCTAAAACAGTTTTATCTCACCAGTGGCGCTAGCAGTGAAGTCCAGGATTAAGTTAACCTGCAGGTTAGCTTACCTCTCAAAGGGAAAACTCGCCCTTATTAGGTATTAGGTTTTGTTAGGAGGTCCTCCTCAGGGGAATCTGTTACTGATTCATTGAAATGCGTCACTCTCAGGTTCTGAAAGAATGGGCAACGGATCTGTGCATGCCGTTTTTATTTGGACCAGAATATCTCATACAAAAACATCTGGACTCAAAAATATCCCAGCAAAATAATCTCAAACAACAATAATCTCATTCAAAAAATGATGATTATCAGAATATCTTATTGACAACAGAATATTACATCCAAGAATCTTATACATAAAAATATAACTTATTAAAAAAAATCATAATCATCAGAATAATGGATCTTTTAAGCTTCAATTTATAGATTTTGTTACCTGTCGCTAACAATGAATCTTCCTCAAAACTTATTGTCCTCATCATCCTGATGATGCTATTCCCTTAAAAATAAAGGAAAATAACAATTTTCTGTATCTTTATTGTTGCAGAGTGACAGCGGGCTAGTGGACACCGAGCCTGGTCGACTTGGCACTATGACAGCCATTAATTCGGTGAGTTATCATAAAATATATATTTATAAATCAAAATTTCCATAAACTAAAGAATGTGTGCAAGGTTCATTGCCAATAATCTTCTCATATCACGTGCAACACTGTGTCACAATTTCTTAAAGTGCTGAGTTCATAAAATATTAAGAATCTCGAAGAAAATTGAATGAATTGGCGACACAATCCAATTCGAGATACTTTTGTGCCTTTTTCCCTACAGTCACAAACACTGTTGATAGCCCAGGAAATCGATACGAGTCTTGTTTTCTGAAGGAGACTACCCCCCCCCTCCACCCCACGCCCTTTCTTCACCCCACCATTGAATATGAGATAATCTGCATTTAATATGATATATCGCATAGAAAAAATCAAGATTTCTCAAGAATTTCAAAATTTGATATTAAATTCAGTAGTGAAGTGGTAAAGGGAGTTAAGTATATATGGTTATCCCATATGACTTAACTCCCTTTACCACTTCGCTACTAAATTGTCTTCTTTTCTTTTGCCTCAGAATAAAAATTTTTTTATAAGCAACACTTACGCCCTTTTGCCTCTAAGTGCGATGAGCTTTTTCCTTCCAAAGAAAAAGCGGAGTTATAAGGCAGCTGTATAATTCTGTATAGCTGATTTCTACAACTCCATTTCTATAGTTTGACTATCGAATGCACTAGGGGACTGTGTCGCACTTCTCTCCAAGTGCAGAAACATGACTCCCTGAGGCTTCGATATTTTGCGAGACAAGCTACGAAATGTTCCATCATCGTCGATGCGTCTTGTGTATGTGTGTGTGTGTGTGTGTCTGTTGTGTTCATGGGTTCAACGTATCTCTTCTATACTGAGTTGTATGAACATTTCACGATGTACAGGGGAAAATGGCGAAAAGCCCAAGGGGTACCCAACAGAATTCTATTCCTTCAGTTCTTCGTGTCTGTATGCATGCCTGGATTTGTTTTGTAACCTGCAAAATTCTGCATGGCATGTGAATGCACTTCGTGCAGGAAGATAAAGACAAGGGAGGGGGGGGGGGGGGGAGGATGAGTGAATGTGTTGCGTCAGGTGTCGAGATTCACGGAGTGAAAACTTTGTGATTCATAGGCAAGTTGCGACAGCGCAAGTTGAATGGCTGCTGATGAGAATTGGTGAGAAATGAAATTCACGAAGTTTTCCCCTCTCTATTCTCAGAATTATTTAGCATATTAAAAAGTCCATTTCAATCATCGGAAGTGTTCAATTTATTTTTAAAACCGTTAAAAAGCACCTTATTGTGTAAATAATTAATGACAGACGTCAACAGATGATGATGGCACAAGTAATTTTCTGGGGTTTTTTTTTTCTGTTTTGTTTTCATTCAAATGGTGTGTGTATTTTCATGTTCGCTTAAAGCCCGTGTTAAACATGTGTATAATCATATGGTGATGTTGACAGGGCTTAGTCATAGAACTGAATCTATATTTATGAACGTTTGGGAATTGGAGATCGTTAAAGAGATGAGGGAAGAAGAAAAAAAATGCAAAGATGGAAGAGAGACCGGAGACGCTTGTCCAATATACACAGAGAGAAAGAGAGAGTTTACGTGCGTAGACGTAGAGAATCGAGACTAAAAGCACTGGTAGAGAGGAAACGAAGTTTAAATAAAGCACGTGTATGTAGGTCAGTCAGTGGTGGCTCACACACTATGTTGGCTGTGTGTTACGCAAGCATCACACACGAACGTTTGGCTGAGTCTAGCTGAGAAAAAGTTCGTTTTACTTTCATGTTTTCTCTTCATTTTCCATTCAACTTTTGTTTGTTTCCTTTGAATATATGGAGTTTTTTTTTTTTTTTTTCTTCATTTTTTTAACGTTGTTTGTTTGGGAAATACTCTCAGCTTCTTTTTTTTTTGCCTCCATCTGCATCTACTTCTTGGCAAAAAGTGCTTTAATATTCAATTTTGGAGGAAAATTATGTACTAACTGGACGCATACTGCGGATTTGTATGGCTCTTGCTAACAGAATGTTTTGTCTGCATTCTGTTAAGTGCTAATCGTCTTCAAATATTTGAGACTCGAAAGCTCAGACAACAAGCTTCTATCTCTTGTGATGCGTTTTACTAACACTGCATTAACCATGTCTCTCAGTGTTTTATATTTTTCACCACTTTTTTCTGGGAGCTTTCTTCCCTTAACAACAAACATAACAAGCTGACTTTACGAGTTACCCAGAGGCCTGGTTGTGCTCGGAGATCATCAATAAAGTAGCTGGAGAGTATCGGGGTTTATAAAAAAAAAACGTCGGTGGGATTCTCGAACTTCATTTTCTCTTGGATGAATCACTTTTTATTAAATGTGGGAGGCAATGGAGTTTACTTGAAAAAAATGAGGCTGGTGATTAAATCTTTCAGTTAAAAAAAATCGATTATTGAAGAATCGATCTTTAAAAAACATCATTTTTTAAGAATCGATTTTTCCAAGAAAGAAAATCGATTAATAAATAAATAGAATAAAGAAAACAACATTAACTCAACTTCCGATCGATAGATTTCAAATATTCGATTAGTCGATGCGATATCTCGCATTAAATTCGAGATATCGCATATCATTCGATAGTTCCATTTCTTTACTTTTAGTTTGAGGGAAAATCTTATTTATTTCAAAAAGAGTCGAAAAATCGATTAATGGATTTTCTTAAAATGGCCGATTTTTAAGAAAAAGATCGATTCTAGCAAAAATCGATTCAATGTTGCCCATTACTAAATTCAGTCAAACGTTATTGATAAATTCCATTGAATGCACAAGGCTCAATTAAATTCTCCATTAAACTTATCAGAAAAGGAAATACGTCTTTATACATCGTTAATGGAATTGAAAAGAATAGTTGAAGGAGGTAGATACAAAAGTATCGGGAAATTCGCATCAAACAATTTCCATGCGCTCTTGATAATGGCTGTGTTTTGGAAATGAATTTCCAAAGTCGTAAGCACCCGAGGATTAATGGCTGGGCTCTCCCCCTCTATACAGATGAAGGGAATAGGGTACGGTAAAGTCTCTTCAACGAGTTGAAAAAAGTAAGACAGAATGGAGAAAGTGTGGGCAGAAGGAAAAACTTTTACGAAAACGCCTCTCTCTCTCACAGTAAGTCTTGGGCGTTTAAAAGTATTCTCCGAATTTTTCTTCTTTACTTTTTTTTTCTTCTTCGCTCTTCTTTCTTCGGCCCCCTTTTGTTCATTTCTTTTTATTTTCACGCTCAAGCGATTTTCATTCTTCTCGTCTTTAATGCATACTGGGTGTAGAAGCGAATAAGCGTTCGCTCCTCTCTCTCTCTCTCGCGTTTACCGAAAAGTTCCATCTTAATTGTTAAATTATTCAAAAGATACGGACACAATACTGAAATGGACAAAAAAAAAGTGGAGCAACGCTATTCACGGTATCGGATAGATAATTATTGTTCCTTTTTTATAATAATAACAATTATAAATAATAATGAATTATTTGGAAGATGATAAATTCATCAGTGAAGAGGTAAAACAGAATAAATTCATTATTTTTGTCACTTTTTCTTTAGAATTTCTCGGAAATTAATGGAGATATGCCTTTTTTTTGCACTGCTCCTTTTTTGTAGCTCTCAAAATTCTCTATGAAAAAGTAGAGGCAAGTGGGGCAAAATGGACCTCTGAGATAACATGACTCAAGAATTTTTTTAGGAGTCAAGGAGTTCATGAAAAAATCTGAAAAAATTTGAGAAGGTGCCCCAATATGTGGACATTGTTGGTGAATTTTTTAAATTTTATTTGTGCAGTCCTTCACTCTTAAAAAAATTTCGAATCATTTTGACGCTTAGGTTCCATATTGCCCCGATATTTTTTATTAGGCAAAATCGCTCTATCTCGCTTTATTTCCATGATATTCCACAAAAAAGTTGGAAAATGGTTAAGAACTACCTAAATGTTCATAATTTTGTAGCTGAAAAATCATTTTACCAGCCTGGACTCCTTGAACTGTGAATAATTGAACGTGATATCGTTTTTATCCAGTTTCCCTGACTTTTCATGTGAAAATTCACTGAAAAAATGAGACATCTTGAACCCGAGTTATCCATCGATCATCATACCTTGTTTCTATAGCATAATAGTTGAAAAAAAAAACTCCAGAGCTTACTTTTGTGTCACGTTGATACTACTCAAGAATGATTTCATGCGTGGAAATAGGACAATAGAATTGAATGGAAAGTACTCTTCTTTTCTATTTCAGGTCATTGATCCTAAACTAACTCAGTTCAGTCTCTCTCTCTCTTCCTACTGTCTCGAATTGGATTTTCTCTCGAAAGACAGTTTTCGTTACTTCTCTGTTTGTTCAAGTTACTTCTTTTTTTATTTCCTTTTTATCTCACGAACGAATGTCTACAATACAAATATGGGGATAACGCTTCAATTTCTTGTAGCAAGTGCCGGGACGAATGAGGTCACAATCGTTGATACTGGCATCCATTTTGTGCTTCTCCTTGTTTGCTTACACGTATATGTGATATTTTTTCTCTTTCAAATGCCCTCAAAGTTCTCCAAGAAATTACCCCTTTTTTGCAATTATGCACATTGAGGGTCTATTTTATGAAATTCGATAATCTCAGAATCGAATTTCGAAAAAATAGGGAATGCTCGAGGGAGATTTGAACTCACATCCTTTGAATTACCAGTCTGATGCTCTCATTTTATTTAATCAAAGTTTATTTTTTATAATAAGTTACAATATTTACAAGTATATACAGGATTTTTTTTATCTAAAATGAATGTTTTTTAGAAAAATTATAATATGTATCAGTTGTAATTATTAGTCAAATGGCTTATGAAGCTTTTGCGACTACATAGTATCGTTCATGGAATCAATGTTCATGTTCATTTGGGTTTTGAATCAGATTATGAGATTTAATTGATTCTCCTTTTAGAAAATAAAGAATGGAAAAACTGATTCCTTAACCCTAGTATCGCAAAAACCATTTTATTGTAGTTTGATGCTCTACCAATTGAGCTGCTGCGAGTTACACTATTTATCTTCGAATTTTTGATTCCGATATATTACCTTATTTTCTCCATCTCCTTTCCTGAGGCTATTTCAAGTTAATTTTATTTTGATAGACCGCTGCAAAAAAAATTATTATTTTACTACTTAACAGTGGTTACACGTCATCACTGCACAACGTCAATTCAACACACATACAATTCAACACATGTACAATTCGCTTGGAAATTTCTCAACACACGTAAAATTCCTCACATGTCTGTACCGCACAACATCAATTCAACACATCTTTAATAAACGCAAAATTTTATATACACACATATGAAAATAAAATAATCAATATATTGTATATAGAGCCAGGTAGCTGGCTCTATATGAGATTTTCCAAAAAAAATACCCAAAATTAACTAAAAATAGTCTATATAGAGCCAGGCAACTACCTCTATATACAATTTCCAACAAAAAATCACCCTATAGGACTACGATATAATGCGTGATTTACACGAACCGGAGCGCGAAGCGCGACCTACCCGGCCATTAAACAAATAAATTTATTAATAAATTAATTTTTTGTCAATAAATTTTTAAGAGAATCAAATTTCGGAAAAAATATGTAATGCGCAGGCGAGATTTGAACTCACGACCCTCTGATTACATGTCAGGTGCTCTACCGCTGAGCTACTGCGAGTTAATCAATATCCAATATTATTTGCAATTATTTTTTAATTTTTCTTAAAAATCTGTGTTAAATTTGATTATGTTGAAATAAACTTGTGCAGAAATTAAATATGATGAAATGAACTTGTGTTGTATTTGATTGTGTTGAATTTGTGTGTTGAATTGTATGTGTGTTGAATTGACGTTGTGCAGTGGAGACGTGCCACCTTAACAGTAGCAAGTAGCAAGGTGCAAATAGCAAGTAGCAAATTCCGCCGACCATCTCTCGGCATCAAATAATATTATTTTACTGCTCAACAGTAGCAAGTAGCAAGATGCAAGTAGCAAGTAGCAAGATGCAAGTAGCAAGGTACAAGTAACAAGTAGCAAGTGGCAAGTGGCAAGGAGCAAGTAGCAAACTCCGCCGACCATCTCTCGGCATCAAATAATATTATTTTACTACGTAACAGTAGCAAGTAGCAAGTAGCGAGTAGCAAGGTGCAAGTAGCAAGTAGCAAATTCCACCGACCATTTCTCGGCATCAAATAATATTATTTTTCTACTTAACAGTAGCAAGAAGCGAGTGGCAAGTAGCAAGTAGCAAGATGCAAAATTTATCCCCCTTTCTTTAACAAGATCAATGTGCGTAAAGTTAATTTTATGAATTATGTTGCCTCAGAAAATGGACAAATGAGGAAACAGTTGTTGGGATAACAAGCTAAAATTACATGGGAAAATTCTCGTAAAAACGTGAATGCTTGTCCTATAAATGTCCCAATAAACGGGGTAGCTTCTCAGCCATGAGGGGACGGAAAAACAACTCAATAAACGAGTTGATCCTTGCGTATCGTTGTGTGTGTATATATACTCCTTCTCGAGACTATGAACATCAACTTGCCGGAATTCGCTCGTCCGAAAAATAACTTCAATCCAAAACAACTTCTTCCATTTCGCCCCCATCTCTTGTTTTTTTTTCTACTTTATTTTACGGTATATACGCTACTTCGTCCAACTTTGTTACACTTGGACCTTCCACGTTTCCAGCGCATACCATTTACCCAATTTCATTCCACAAGAAAAGATTCAGTTCAACCGTTATTTTTTTTTTCTTGCACTGTGCACCTTTCTTTCTTTCTTTCTTTCTGCACTGAGTGGAGCAGAAAAAAACTCACTCTTTTTTTTCATGGAAAAACTTCTAAATTTTCCGGGTTAATGATCGCCGGTGAAGTACAAGATCAAATTGAAGCACACGACAAAAGAATGAGAATTTAAGGAACAAAAAGGAACTCAAGTAAGAGGAAAAGAGAGAAAGAGAAAATGAATTGAAAGAGAAGAAAAGGAACTTGGAGAGTATAACATAGGTTGGGATTCTCTTTGGCTTCAAACCATTCGGCTCAATATCTACGTGACAAACTTAACTGATCAGGAGGAAACTGCTTTTGTCTTCGTCCTTTCTTCTTCTTTTCTTTCAATTTGGCAAGATTCCGAGAGAGAGAGGCCCCAATTTTCCTTCTTTTCTTTTCAAAGCAATGATGAAATTCTTCACAACAATGATCGAAATGGAATTCTCAAATTTGAAAGAAAATATAAGATTATTGATTACTTGAACGTATGTCTAAGATGATCTTTTTATTGAAATATTACTTTTGAATTTTGGAACTAATATTCAAATACATCTGCGATTAAGGAAATGACTGTTTTGTCGATTGTCATATTATTTAATTGTATTTCATGATTGAAGAACATCGTTTTGGTCTCTTTCACGTAACTTCTGATAAGATCAAGTGATATTGATTCGTATTTGACAAAATGATCCTTCAAAATATAGGAGAAAATGGGCTAAAACGGACACGGGTTGATTTTTGTATTTTATGCTATGAAAATTACTTGAAATCGATGGAAATATTGGGGATAGATTCTTTCTGATGAATCCATTGGAAAGCTGAGGAAATTTCATATGGAAATCATATGTCAGAAGTGATTGTTTGGAATTTTTCAAAAATTACATTTTTTGCTCAACATTTAAAGGTGGAATACTTCTGTTTTTGAAAAATTTCAGTTTTTTGGAAATATCTCAGGTTGTATTGATTGTAGCGACCTGGATCTGATTTTAAATGAAAGGTGAGCTCATTTCCCATCGATTTATGGGGTTTAAAAAGAAAAATATAAATTTCTTCAAGTATCTATAGGGCAAAAACAGATTTTCAGAAGATGACGTATAAATATTTGAAAAATCGATTTCAAAAAAAATTTGAACCACATCAATCGATGAGAAATGAGCTCACCTTCCATTTCAGATTAACTCCAGAACGCTACGACCAACAAAACCGGAGATATCGTCGAAAAAGTGAATTTTTTCGATTTTCAAAAGGAAAACCCCTTCAAAACTTAGCCAAAAAAAGTAAATTTTCTAAAAAATAGAAGAAAAAAAATGTTTGCATATGTTTTCGGCCCAAAATTTCCTCAGCTTTTCAATGGAATCATTATAAAATTTCTATCTTGAACCGTTCAATTGGACTGTCCATTTTACCCCATCATCCCCTAATACATCTTTTGTTTATAACTGAAACTTTGTTATCAGTTCGAGTGAATTTGGTGGTTGAGAAGAAGCAGATGTTCGCGGTAGTGACCCAATTCTTCAATCCAAGTCAGTGTGTTAAGAGAAAAAAAAGTAACCCCCTTCCCTTCTTTCATAATTATTTTTTTTCTCTCACCTCCTCCTTCTCCTCTCTAATTCTCTCTCTCTCTCTCTTTATGCAGTACATAGGCAGTGTATAGTGTTCACATCGACAGCGACTAATGGCCTTTTCATTCGGGCTCGTAAAATCGTTTTATATTAAACCGATACCAGCCCGAGAATTCACCGAGGCAAGTTACTCTATTTTACCTCCCCCTCCTCATCCTCCTTCTACCTTCATACCCTAGCGCGTTCTAAATTCTTTTTGCTTCTCCTTCAGCCTCCATTTGTCTCCCGATGGGAATAAAGCCCGATTCTGGGAGGAGTAGATTGGGATAAAAAAACGTATCTCTGTCTCTATCTCGCCTCGTAACGACTCGACGAAGCCATTGGCCGCAATGCTATCCGCCAGACTCACCAGGAAATCAATCTCGGCCACCCGAGCTCGTGTGCGATCATCAGATCTCTTTCTCTCTCTCTCTCTTTTTTTTTCTCTTTTCTTTGTTTCTTTTTTTTTTCCTTTCTTTTCAGCCCTGTTCTATATTTTTTTCGGCTCTTTGAAATGTTCTTGTTCTTCACTCACTCCTATTTTATCCTTTTTTTTTTCTTCTTTCATTTACTTCTTTTTTTCACCGTAATACTCGCTCATCCGCCTCGTCGATCGCAATCAACCTCGCTCTGTACTACGTGGTTCTACTGTAGTAGGTAATCGCCCGTTGAAATCGATCATTTACCTCTCTACTTCTGCAGCTTTCCAAACTACAAACAACGTATACACTAAGTTTCTATTCGTGCTTCATTCTGCTCTTCTCCATTTGTGAATTCTTGTAATTTAAACTAGCGCTTGTTTTTTTTTTTTTTTGCTTTTTTCCTTTGCTTTTTCACTTTTCATTCGTTCTTCACACGAATGTAGAAACTAATTATTTGCTTATTTACGGAAGTTTAGAGCAGCTTTGGTGCTGAAGTTTTAAGCACTAATTTAATATCTTCACTGTTGAAACGAGTATCTTGATTTAAGATATCAGTTGGAAAGAAAAATATTTTTAAATAAAAAAAAATTCTTAAAACTGCTATTCATTAACAACAACGTTCCCGAAGTGTTTTAAAAATGAGACAGGATTTTCTTTTGACAATCAATTGATATTGTATTTTACTATTTTCTTGAGATTTAATTATTTTAATTCTATTCAGAAAATCCCTTCATTCGACTTGGCCTGGGTCAATGGCTGTCGAGGCTCGAATTGACGATTTTAATGTAGTTGAGCGCCAGTTAATTTTCTAAAAATTAAGAAAAGTTTTATCACATAGAATTTTGAGAATCCGAGGGGGAATTCGATTGGGTGACCCAAAACACAAAACAGACTGAGCAAGTGAAGCCGAGTAGAGTAGAATTTTTAGGTTCACTTACTAATTAAATCCTTTTCTAAATATATTCAGCTACAATCGTTCGACGATTAATTTAATTGATGATTACAATAATTTAATTGACAACAACACTAGATCACAAATCAAATATAATTTATTAATCATTTTTACAAATCTTTGTGTGTCTCTTTCAGTCGAGAGAATTTTACAATAATTTTCACGCTGTTTTCTCTATTAAAGACAAAGAAGAAGTGCGTAATTCACACCTGTAGCCTGTCTCCCCCCTTTTCCCTTCCAATACCAAATACCCTCAGTTTTATTGGTCAAAATGAATGAGTCGTTATTCGTCAGGGTTCAATGCCCGGTTTCATAACCAGGAGTCGCTATTCTGGCGCAAGATTTTAAAATTGCCTAAATAATAATTCGTGTGACGTTAGGCGAGTTTTCATCCTGTCACAAAAGTGTTTATAAAAGTATTTTAATTCCAAACATTTGTTTTTATAGAGTTGACTTTCATGTATTTTATTTTATTTGGTGTGAAAAAAAATATCAAAAATATATCAAACCCTTTTTTTTCCTTTTTTGAGTGAAAATTGTTAGAGTATTTACAGGATTTTTGTGGTACTAGCTTCACCAAATGGTGAAAAATAATTCTCTCTTTGTTTCGAAATCCATTCCGTATAATCCAAAACCTTTTTCAAAAAATCCTCTATCTCATGGAATAAAAGCGTCAGATATTTCACGGAACTGTAGGTTTTTAAATTAATTTGGACCATTCGAAATTACGACTTCATTTCAAAATCACATGTTAACCTACATCACTGCAATTTAGTAAAAAAAAAAAATCATATTCAAATCTCCAAAGAGAGAAATGAATTTCCCTATAATTTCGAAAATTTCAAACGTCAGCAACATTCTCTTTTCCCTCCGATACATGATTATTATGTAAATTATGAAAATTTAATACCCTCTAACAAAATAAAGCAGTATTAAAGCTAATGATTTGCTCATTAAAAATGTCATCAACGTTAAATTTGTTTACACAGTAATAAACTAAAGGATAATTCAATACTGTTGTCGAACAAATTTATAACGAGATATACCAATCAAAAAAAAATGCAAATTGCTGGAATATTTGAATGATACAATTTCGGAAAATTTGGTGGATGAATTAATAAAATTGGATATTCTGCAATTTCAATATCTTTTTTTTTTTTTTTTTGCAACTACCATGTCATTCTTGTGCTTCACTTTCCACTACCATAATTTCATGGGTAGCATATACACAAAACTCGTCAGTCCATGCTGCGTGTTCGGAATTTTGCTAACAATGCTTTTCATTGTGAGTACGCGTCGACGTGTGACATGGCAGAGTCAAAGCCTCGTCGTTTCGTTCAAAATCGATTGCTAACCCTCCTCTTTTGCTTTTTCTGTCATGTACGTGTGTGTGTAGAAATATGTAGCTCTGCATTATTTGTAGCAGTGGAATAAATTAATTCCTCTGTAATTGCTTTTGATTTATTAAAATTCCTTGAAATTAGAGGAATTCACTCGCAGATGATTTATTGATTAAAATTACATTTTTTCCGTTTTTTTTTCATGATTGCCACTAAAATGTAAAAATTTAGACAAAACTTACTCATTTGTTGTTAATATCATCATGTCGTCGTCTTAGGAACAAAGTGACGTAAAATAGTGGTAAAAACTATTAAATATTGATAGCATTGGTCCTTCGCAAATTTTTTTAGCAAAATAATTCTAAAAATTTGGTTTAATTTACTGAATTTAGTTCATTCAAAAAGATTATTTGCTTGAATTACTTGAATTCCGTAAATTCAACAACTTTTTAAAATATATTCTGATGAAAATCTCTCCTAAGAACCAGTGGCATCAATATTTCATAGTTTTTATCACTATTTTTCACTATTTTTCTCAGTGTAGAACTTACGCCCCTTTGCCTCTAAGGTGACGATGTCAAGTTTTATTTTGAATATTGTTTGTGAAACAAAGACTTTTACTGATAAAATTCATGTGAATGAATTTCTGATTTTTTTTCCTTTTGATACTTATTTTTTACTTAATTTCTGAAATTTAAGAGCGAAATTTCTCACATTATAATTCTTTGTGCTAATTTTTTTTTCAATTATATCGCATTCGGACCAAAATTGTGGTGGATTGAAAGATGAATTAAAATTACATTTTTCATTCACAATTAATCATCACAAATGACCTCGAAATTACAGACTATTTTTTATTTGAAAAAAATTCTAAAAATGCATTTTATTCTTAATGACAGCTCTCTTATATTTCATATCCAATATTTCATACGCTTTTCTCCTCAGTTTTCATGCATACCACGGGGGCTTTTGCATTTGGATTTTGCATACTTTATGATTTTCCACAGCAACGATTCGTCCGTTGTGTCGCGGTCACGGCATACATATTATATGTATATATATATATACTACCTATATAATGTGTATTTCCAGCACTGGAATTTTTCACCGGTTTCTAAATTTAAATTCAAATTTTAACCCTATACGAATGAACCCGGAATATACTGCTCGTGTGTCAGACTATCTCGTTCCCATGGACTGGATTTGCAAATTTTTTTTTTTCTCTATATTTACTTTTTACTCATCTTATTTTATACGGAATTGTAATATGTAGTATCTACTCTGGAATTGTTAATGCTCTCAACTTTTTTTTTTTCATCCACTTTAATCTTCTCTATTTATTTTAATTTTCAGTTGACTTTTAATTAATTAATATAAAAATTTAGCGGTAAAATGTAGAAGGTAGTCAATAATATTCATCCATCCATTCAATAGCTTTATATAGTTGCTTTAGAAATAAAATGACGTAAGTGCTATATTTATGTATAAGCACTTATGCCCTTTTGTTTCTTAGGTGACGGTTTTTTGACATAATTGATTTAAATAATCCAGGATTTTTTTAAAGGATGAAGACCTCCACTGATGAATTTGGAAAAATTCACCAGAAATGTCAACATTTTTCAGCACCTCCTTAAATTTTTTCAGAATTTTTCATGAAGTTCTTCGCTTCAAAAAAAATTTGGAGATCATTTTGGTCCATTTTACCCCAGTCTCCCTTATTTTTTGTTTTGCAGAGCCTGAAAAACTCTGAATTCAGTAGTGAAGTGGTAAACAAGGTTAAGTCATATAGGATTGCCATATATACTTAACCTTGTTTACCACTTCACTACTAAATTATAAGCAAAACATCGCAAATTGACAATGATTTCGTATTGTTTTTTCGATCTTCCCATTGTCCATGACATTTTAAAATTTTGACGTTGATCAATTGAAATGAATTTTATAATCAAATATAAAAATTATCCTGTGTTCCAATTTGTACGATATATTTTGTTATTTTTTTGGTCGCGATCGCAGATGATGAAGAAAATTCGCGAACCACTCATACATGCTCAAATCCATAAAAACTCACACACTGGCATGACTGTAATGCTGCCCACTCCGCAGCTGTCTCACACGTCACACTGAACGCGCTTCGATTGGTTCGTTCGGTCTCTTGCCCAGTTATTATTTGATTTCTACGTTTCACTGCCTCGTGAAAAAAGGGAATTTGAAAAAAGCTTGAATATAAAAAAATGAATAAAAAAAAAAGAACGGCTATTGAATATTGAGATGAATATCGTAGAGATTTTCATGTAAAAGCGTATATTTCATCAAAACATTTTTATGCAAGAGGTTAGGTCATTTCTATGAATTGGTGGAGAGCTGAAAGTTTTTTCGGATTATTCGCTTATGCCAGTAGAATGTAAAAGCTTGGGGTAGTTATTGGGGAATGGGAAGACACTTGAAATAACGTAATACTCTCAATATGTTGGTACTTCTATTCTAACAGGGATTTTCGAATATTCCAATGAAAATCGCTCGGAATGGATAGAAATAGCTGAGATAATATCAAAATCTGTGTGAGATTTGATTTTTAGGGATTTTTTTTGAAAATTCGATCATTAGCAGTAAGAATTGGGTGTGGAACTTTTTTTTTCGCTAAAACTTCCAGTTTTTTGGGCATATCTTCAGTTCTAATAATAGAAACATAGAAATTCGAAAAGGTGCGTGAATATAAGCTCATTTCTCATCGATTGGAAGGATGCAAATTGTGTTTTCGAATCAATTTTTTAATAAGTTATGAAGAAAACAGTGATTTTCATGAAATGGACTTCAACTACATCAAAAATCGATTAAATTTAATTCAAAAGCGCATGAATATATGGGAAATAAGCTCATCGTTTACCACGTATTCGAATTTTGGTGCTACGATCATTAAAACCTGAAATATGTCAAAAAAATGCAAATTCAAGTTTTTGACTGAAAAATTGGAATTTTCACTCAATTCTTTCGTGTAAAATTTCGTAAAATACTGATAGTAAACTGATTGATTTGTTATTATTTTTATTTAACTTGAACAGGATCATCAAAAAGTTACAAAAAAACTAGATTTTAGTTTCATGGGAAATTGGAAGGTTGTAAATAACAATACGAAAAGATTGGCAATTCCACTTGAGAAGTGCAATAGCAGAGCGTGTAATATATTGTGTATTTGCTGTATTAAATAATTGTGCAATGTTTTTGGTCCTCAACATGAAACTATCTAGGATTAACATGACTAAATACTAAAAATGTCAAGAGCCTGAGGAAGCTTAAACAATAAGCGAAACGTCTTCCAAGATTTCGTTCGTTCCAAGATTTTTATGAATTTTTCTGTTTTGATATTTTTAATTTTTCAAAATCAAATTTTCATATTATTATAGTCAATGCGACAGTTGAATCTAGCTATGGCTAAAAAATGATCAAAAAATTCGGATTTTTAATGTTAAAAATAAATACTTTTAGTTGGCTGAGCTCTACTCCCCCTTTACCAAAACATCTTATCTCTTTCGTTGTTCTGGTCATATTAGCAAGGGCCAATGGCAATGAGACAAGGGTCAGTCTCACCCGAAAACACTCGATCAGTTCCAAGCATTAATATGAAATACTGCTAACTCTTAAATTTCAACAAAATCAATAGAACCCTTTTATAAAAATATCCATTTTACTCCAATTTCTGATTTTTTTTTACTGATCCCTAATGATGAGCCAACCCTCTCATACAACTTTTCTCCTAATTACCACTCGCAATACTGTTCATTTGCCAACAGTTAACTCACTTTTCTCAATTGTCAACTTCACTGTACGAAAATTTTCATTGTCTAATTTGCAATTTTCTTGACGTATATACTATGTCGACAATAATGTTTTCACTCAGATCTACAAGAGATATTCTTGTATTTGAATCAACGCAGACTAATGATATAACTGTCTCAAAGACAAAGCGTACCAAGTACTTGGCAAAGAACAATAATGCCTCTTGTGCATATTACAGTGTCTGAAAAAGGTAAGAAAAGACTAGTAGAAAAGATTTAGTTTCGAGAACACTGAAAATTGTAAAATTCTCACGTTGTGTATTCCAATACGAGATGAGAGACATATTGCACTCGCAAGACTGGCATAAAAAGGTGAAGCACATTGAATGAGAGAAAAGAGAGAGAAAAACAGATAATAATAATAATAATAAAAAAAAAAAAAGAAGACAATTCCTGTACATTTTTCAAGAGTGTCATATTGTGGATGAATCACGAGTGGATCGACGCGGAATATTTTAACATGCATGAGATTTTTACTGACGTTGAACAGCTGGTAATGCACACATTTTTTTTTTTTTTTTTCAAATGCAATGGTAACATTCCTTTCCTCCACAAAATGTCTTTCTCCCCATGATCAACACATAAATAGAAAATGCTGTCATTTTCAATTCAGAATAATTTGAATGCAACTCAGTATTATACTGTATAGATATATAAATATAATATATATATATATTCTTTCTCTATAAAACTAGAGAAACTTCACTTCACAGCTGCAATTTCATTTTATCACTGCAACGAGAGTGTTATAGTAATAGTGCAGAAGGATTTTTTGACGGTGAACATTTTCCAGTGTACTGCAGTTATTTTCCACTGAACACTGAAAAATTATCGTTGGACGCTGAGTCGTTGCTTACCGTTCTGGTCTTCAACGTTGGATTATTGAATTTCCTGTCATTTCCAGAAGAAATACGTGTTCAACACTTTTCTGGAATTTTTTTTTTCGAAGAAATTCAATCTGCAGATACTCTAGTGGATAGCATCAAAAAAAGTATCCACAAGAGATCATTCTGTTGTTGGATAAGTTTTTATTGTCCTTGACATTGTTTTTGAAAGCAATAAATAAATGAAGTGTACTTGCAATGATGCTGAAATGTTTTTCATAACTTCTTCTCTTTTTTCGGGGGATTGGAAGCTTGCAATGAATTGTTTTTCGGGGATTTATTGAAAATTCGATAATTTAGAGATAGAATGCAGCGAGAAATTCTTTATTTTCGCTGAAATTTAGAGTTTTTTCAAATGAGTTATAGGAGAAAAAGGGATTTTCGTGGAAGTTTTCCAAAAATTGATGAAAATTCATTTAAAACCATGTAAATCAATGTGGAATGAGCTGGAATTTACGCAAAACCTCGAATTTTGATGCTACGATCATTAAAATTGGAAATTTGTCTGAAAAATTGCAATTTTCAGTAGAAAAAAGCTTTATTTTTCGACTGAAAACGTCAAATTTTCAAAAAAAAAATGTCGACAATCAATTCTCAGCTGGATTATTGAATTTCCTGTCATTCCCCAAAGAAATACGTGCTCCGCACTTTCTCAGAATTTAGATGAAATTCAATCTTCAAATACTCTATCAAATAGCATCAAAAAACTATCCACAAGAGATTATTCCTTTTGCTCGATAACTTTTCATTCTCCTTGACATTGTTTTTCCAAACCAATAAATAAATGAAATGGTACTTCACAATGATGCTGAAACATTTCTCATAACTCCTCTTTTTTTTCTCTCATTCCCCTCGAAATTTTGTAATCTCACACGTGTGTGTGTGTGTGTGTGTAGAACCGAATTGCATTTGGTAAAATTCCGAAGCAAAGAGACGAGATGTATACAGTAACACAGTACTCAGCAAAGTGGATCGATTTTTCCCAAGTATAGACGAAAAAAAGATGGATCGAGTTACCCAAAGAAATCCTACCATCGTTGATATTTGACGAATGGCCACTGTGGGACGCGCAAGAGAGCACACACACATATTCCCGTTGACTCGGGGCATAAAAAAAGCAGCCCCCTCGTAAAAAACAAGAATCACACGTGAGGGCGTACATCCTACCTGACGATTTATATTTCAACGTCACGTTCGTACGTAAACATCTTTTTTCTTCGTTTCCATTTTTTTTTTTTTCACTATTTTTCTCTTTTCACAAATTTATAATGCCTTTTGCGCATGTGTGCTCGAGAGATATTTTCAATATTGAGAATAAGAGATCTTATGATTTAAACATCAGGAATGGATGCAGCATCTCTTATAAATGTTAATTCTCTTTTTTCGAGAAATGTCAGTAATCGAGTCTCCATATTTCCACTAATTAGATCATCTCAGTTTAGGAGACTATAAAGACATGCAAATTGATAGTTGCAACAACTTCAAGACTTTCATGATAGAAGACTTCCGTAACGATTGCCATTCTCTGTCTTTAATTTACATATTTCAAGTAAATTTCAAGATAGATAGTCATCCAAATGAAGCGATTTGTAAGCAATTCGCATGGTTCATATGTATTTTTTCTCTCTATTTTTTAAAAACCTCGCACCACATGACTTCTGATATACCTCGTGCCCTTTTCAATCTTCCTATCTTCCTCTTTAGAGAAGCTTCTGGAATATATCCCTTCCACATCCTCAGCCACATTTGGTGGCAACTGTAGTAAGGGAAACTAGTTAAATCATCCGGCCGTGGGCCAAGCATCGCAGATTCAGGACACGTAAGAGGAATTTATTTGAGACGCGTATGCGCTCAGTGGAGCGAGTTTCCTCCCCCGTTGAGTTTTGCTAGGTTACCCTTGGTAGACGTAGACTAGTACTCTTCTTTCCCTTTGGTCTTGTGTGATATGCACCCAACCAACTTGTCTCTGCCCAACTCCCTCCCCCTCCCCCCCCCCCTCTTTTCTCATTCTCCCAGTTGTGCCTTCCTATGGTCTCCTTACTCTGTGGGCACCAGTGCCAAGACCCCATTCTACCATACCGCACACACCACCTCCTGCAGCTTGCTAAGTTTAAACGGATGGCTTATCGGAATGTCTCTTTCTCTTTCTCTCTCTCTCGCTTGCTTTTGCCCTCCACCTCTTAGGATGGGCTTAAGAGCCATTACTTCTTGCACGGCCAACTCGGTACCACGTTGGGTTAGATCAATTCATTGTGAGTTTTCTCACAGTTGACGCACATAATCTCAACCATTTTTTGATAGTTTTTTTGAACACTTGTCGATTTTATTGGAAAAATGAGGAAATTTTGGATGGACAATGGCGGAATTTATCTTTCGGGTTTTTTTTTGAAAGTTTGATGACTTTGAACAAGAATTGAGCGTCAAATCCTTTTTCCTTATTGGAAATGGGTGAAATAAATAAGTTTCTAATACAGTGGATAACTTTAATATTCAAGGCTTTATTTAATTGCACGAGGATGAACCGTCAGTGCATCAGTGAAGTCTTCACAAGAGACTAATGATTCGTCACCAAGACCCGAAAGTATTGGTACTTAAAGAACAAAGAACTCTCAGTTCTTTCTCTCTATGAAATCATTGTTTATCTTTATGTTAGCCTCTTCGACTCTCGTCACGTCGATTCATTTTTGAACTCTTAATCTTAATTTAAATAAATAATAATTCTCAGTGACGAAATTAAGTAATAATCCATTAATACTTGCTTAAATTTTCATTTTTTTCAGATAAGTTATAGAGAAAATAGGGATTTTTAGGAAATGAGCTGCAATTGCTTCAAATATTGATGAAAATTCGTTCGAAAACACTTAAATTGGTGGGAAATCAGCTTATTCTAACGTTGCTCCTCAAATTTCTGAGCTTCAAACCTTAGAATTGGAGCTTCGTTTAAAAAATCAGAAATTTTAACAGAAAAAAATAGGTTTGGACTTCTTTTTTTTGGCTGAAAAACGCAGATTTCTCAAATTATTCCCAAAAATCACTTTTAATGCGTCACCTTAGGAACAAAGTGGCGTAAGTACTATGCTTATATTTAGCACTTACACCACTTTGCTTCTTTGTTTCGGAGGTGATTCCATATTTCCTCAATGAAATTGACAGAAAAATTCAATTTTGAGTTGTTTCATCAAAATATTCATTTTACCCTACTTTTTCATATTTTTAAAAATAATTTCCAATGATTCAACACCAATACATTGATATATATAGCACTCCATTCATAATTAATTCAAGTTCTCCACTTGACGCACATAATCCCAACCATTTTTCTCTTTTTTTTTTTCAACACTCATCGGTGTTTTAAATATCTGGAAATGAACTCATAATTCCTCGCCAAAGATATTTCTTTAATTTTTGAATTAACTCTTCGTGGAAGAGGCAGAATATAAAGAAAAAAAATTTTGATGAATGTAGTGGGCAGGTGGACGGTAATAGGAGACGATAAAATCTCCATCTACTTTTAAAATCTTTTATCCACTTTCGTGTGCTAGAGAGGTGTGACTATCTCAGGTATTACGAAAAATATCCTTCAGAGGTAATAAAATTCGCGACTCGAATGTAGAATCTACTTACATCTTTACTGCCAAGTAAAAAGCATGAAATGTACGAAAGTTGCATTACAATACACACATGCAACTTCAGATTATTTCCTTTTCTCTTCACTTTTTTTCCCTCCATTTTGAGTTTGAATGTCAACTTTTTTATGTTTAACTATGCAATCATCTTTTGGAGTAATAAAATAAGAAAAAAAATCCCTTGCATATAAAGGAAAAAACCTATTTTTTTTTTCTTCACTTTTTCATCTATTTATATATGTCTTCTCGTCTACCCAATGCGCAATTTTCGTTGAATCTCTCAGCTTTTAGGGATTCGCAGTGTTTTCAAGTGGAAAATTTGCGGTGTACGGGCTTTTCAGAAGAACCAACATGAAATGTTATGGGAAAGAGTCGGAGAAGATTCTTCACAGTACACTGGCTTTTTTTGCCCGTTGATATTAGCCGTCATGGTTTCTTTTTTCTACCGTACATATGAAATGTGTATTCAAAAAAAATCCTAAACATTCTTCTACACTGAGAGAAATAAATTACTGTTCTCAAATAAATTTACTATGTGCAAGAGTATATTTCAAATTTTTGTCATTTAAAAAAAATCTTAGTCAATCTTTCAATATTTCTCGTTCAGTTCTGTAAAATATTAATTTGCAGGAAGAATACCTACATTTCTGTTGGAATTTTCCAAATTATTTCTGAAGAACGACGAGAAAGCTAAAATAAAACTCAGCATAATATTTCTTCTATTTAAATAGAATTTAACAACTGTCTATTTAACAATTATTAAGTTCTTTTTCTTTCGAGGAATTAATTGATTAAATATAATATTCGATCATACAGATGAAAACTAATCTCTTAATATTTTTGCCTTAGGAACAAAAGGGCGTAAGTGCTATGCTTATTCATTGCACTTACGCCCCTTTAATTGTAAGGCGACGATATTTAAGAAAATTCTCATTCTATAAAAAATTCTTCAATTGCTCAGAAGAAAATGTTTTCATAAAATTGGAGACTTTAGATTCTATCGTTTCTTCTCTATGACTCGTACATCATAAAATTATATAGAAAAACACTTTATCTCTACCAGAAGACAAAAATTCTTAAATTTTGCAATTAAAAATCTTCGTTTTCTCATAATACCATATATTTACGATCAATGTATTCAAAAAAATCAGTTGCATAAAATATTTTAAACGTTGCATGATATTGAACTTATTTTCAGCTCATTAGATTGTTCTTCATAGTTCATCCCTTCAAATAAATTTTCTTCATGAAAGAAAGTGATTAGGGGAAAATAATTAGAGAGGAGCACATTCAAACAAAATGATTTCTTTTTAATTAATAATATAATTATGATTTATTATTTTTTTTCAATTAATAAAGATGCATTATGAACGTTAAATATCCAAAGTATTGATTCGAGATGAAAAATATTAATGATTAACTATTTTATCATGTTAAAATTAATTATTGAAAAAGCAATAATTTAAGCACTATGGACGAGTTTTTTCTTTCGATAGAACACTTTTTTCCTCTTAGTGTACATCTCTAGAAATGCTTTATTATTATTTGCACGAAATTTATGAAATTTCACGAATAAACAAAAAACAACACATTCAATCCAATAGCATTTGAATCCAAGAGCTTCAAGAATTTTGTTTCAACTAATCCAACCAAACATATACACAAGTATATACCAACTACTCAGTGCCTTGTGTCAAATCGCGTGAAAAGATAAAGTCTGGCACGCCACTGGAATAACAACTAGTACGCGAGAGGCAAGAAGAAGCTTCTTTTTGCTTCACCCAACTCTTCCATTTTTTTTCATTTTCTCTCGTACTTTTTACTTTTTTTTTTTTCAAGCCAAGTTCGTGCCTTGAAAAAAAATAGAGTGTTTGTTACTAAATGTCTCGAGAGATTGTACTTTATTATTATTATTTTTTTTTGTTGTTTTTTATTGTTGGAACATTTTCTTTTTTTTTTATTATGATGAAGCCACCTTACTTTTGAGATTTCTTTTGGTAGCTGCAGTTTGTTATCTTTTACGCTGACACTTTCACACTGAATGAAGTAAAGGAATAGAGACGAAGAGAGTGAGAAGAAGAAAGAAGAAGAAAAAAAAGTTGAAAATACGTTGGAGATAAACCAGGAGTTCGGGGATTTGAAATAGTATAATAAAAATAAAAAGATGGTTAAAGTAAGAAAAGGGAAAAATATTAAAAGTTGCGACTCGTTGCCACTTTTATATTCATCGTATTTTCCTTTTTCCTTTTTTTTTGCCTTCTCCTTTCACTGGTTTCCTTATTTTCATTTTTTTTCTCTTCCCCCCTTTTTTTTATTTTACCTATCTTCTGTATTATGCAAAGCCGATTCTTATCCGTTCGTGGATTCTATCTTCTTGGAAAAATGTGCACTGCTAACTTCCTTTTCTCACTGATGTCCACTTCTTTGTGAAAAAATACCACTGTACGCTTCTTACAGCCAACTTACATTTTGTTCACATTTTTATGTGCATGAAATATTACAGAAAAATAGACTGTCACAGCTTTTCATCCTTTATTTGAAATTTTCCCTTTGTACCGAAGAATTTAGAGCAATAATGGAGGGACAAAAATGTGAAAAAATCGTTTGAATTATTTGGAGGTAAAGAAATTTGCAAAATTCAGAAATAAAATGATTTAAATGAGTTATGATTAATTGGACAGATATTGACGCCATTTTCTTTTTTGGGGCCTGTAAATCCATGATTGTTAAAATCTGTATATCTGCATTTTTCACGAGCACTTTGTCTTAAATTCTCTAATTCTGTCCCAAAAACAGTTGCAAATCATCAAGATTGCAGGAAAATATTCATTTAAATCTTTTTTTTTATTTATTATTGTCTGAAATTAAATAGTAGTCGAATTCTCAGTGTCGAAACCCAATTTTGATATCCAAAAAAAAGTCAATATTCACATAAATAAAAACGTAATCCATTTGGCTTTTACGAATTCATATATGAGTACTTAAAAAATATCCACATAAGAAACGTGAGCCTTTGCGAATTTCCATACGTGATAAAAAAGAAATCCTCTCTACATTCCACATATTTTTATCTCCCACTCATCTCGTATTTTCGTCTTACATTAAATTTTTTCTTCCTACATCTCTATTCCGAGATAAAATCCAAAATATTTCCCTTAGCAATTCACTTCATTGCAACCTTACCATATATATATATATATATATATATGCCAGAATGTCTGCTAGAATTTCTTCATGTTACTTCATTCTATACATATGTACGTATTTTATGGGATGACGAGCATTAGTGGAATAGAAAGCTGAAATACGTCAAGAAAAATCGTTCAGTACATCTTAGGACGTATTGACGCCGAAATTCGTGAGCCTCTGGAAAGACGTGAAAAAAGTAGTAGAAAAAAAGGAACTGGAGCAGAGAGAGAGGACGAAAAAGTGGATGAAATAGAGAAAAAAAAAGGAGAGATTGTAGAGTTGAACGTTCTTATACGACATTTTTATTTACAACGAGAGAAATATTACATTTTCGAACACCTCCCCAGTACTTTTTTCCCTCCCACTCTTCTGCCCCTTCAATTCTTTCACTATAGAAAGAGGCGTCCATCCCCACTGTTTTCGTATTTCTCCCTGGAGCATTTTCATCCCTTTTCTCCACCCCCTCCCCTGTTTTCCCCCCTTCGTCCTCTCAACCAAGGACACAACTGAAGAAGGAACAATACCCCTCTCTTCTCCCCATTACCATTTATAGTGATTCCTGAAACCACGTTTTCTATCTAGTACACCTCTTTAGGTACAAATCTGTATCCAAAAGGGACCTCTAGGCTACGAAATACTGCATCGAGACACTGAGACACTTCAAAATGATATTCAAATATCCGTGATTCCTACACAATTCAAAAATAAATTGTTACGTTTGTGTCGTAGAATCGTGGAAAATCTATTGTAAAATCATTTTCCCTCGTCTCTCTGTGTTACACCTTTTTCACCTCAGTTTCTCAGAATTTGGTGTTTCCCGCAGGCGTGTATTCCAAAACTGCTGAGCATTTCGTGTATTCCTTTGTCCAAAGCACAAATTCTCACCTCCAGCATGAAAATAAAAGGGGGACAAATCTTTTATCACGGAATAATCATTAAAAACTTGGATTTCCAAGATGGCATCACGTGATAAAGACACACACAAAACACAATAGACTTACGATAGCTTCAATGATTTTTTTCGCCTTTTCAGCTCCTGAATCTTCATGATTCTACGAATCCGTGAAGTTTCCATGGCTTTTGTTGTTTTGACTTTTGTTACTTTACCAGTTGATGATGTCATAGAATGGGTCTTGGAATGGAGGGCATTCAGTCGTAGTTTTAACCTACTGATTCTGCAGAAAGGTGCTCACGCAGCCTCCATCAGCTCCAGAAATCCACCACCACCCTCCTCATCATCAAGCTTAACCCCCTCCCCCCCCCCTTTTTTTTTGCACACAATACCACCATCTTTTTTATGTCTGCCTCCTATTCTTCCTCGGAGTTTTGTTGCTCAAGGTTTTTCTGTTATTCCGCATTTTTTTTCTCTTCTCCACTGTCCCACAAAC
This sequence comes from Aleiodes leptofemur, assembly GCA_963942555.1. Lineage (NCBI taxonomy): Eukaryota > Metazoa > Arthropoda > Insecta > Hymenoptera > Braconidae > Aleiodes > Aleiodes leptofemur. The sequence goes on from OZ012613.1 coordinate 4,432,490, forward strand.
AATGCAGACCACCAAGTGTAAATCTGAGAAGAACTGTAAAAATAAAAAATACCCTCAAGGAAAAGCGCCCTACAATTTTTTTTTTTTGGTTTGGATAGTGTTTACATGATGAGTGAAAAGCACATTCTCAACATCAATGACCATGAAAAAAAAAGAAGAAAATCACTCGTTTATATCCACTTGTATTCTATACTATCCCACTCATCCCCAGATCTTCTCCTATTTTTTTTTTGTTCTCCTTTCAACTGGATTTTCCATCCTTTCATGAATCCCCTCCTCTCTTTCTTCTCCTTTTTTTTTCTACTTCTTCCTTCGTTCTATTTCTCCAACAAACCAAGTTGCCAGAAGGTTTTGCCGAGCCAGCAGTGTGCACACTGAGTTCCACTGGGGAGTGAAGACGAACCCTCATTCAACGTGAACGCATATATAGCCGAAAATTTTTTTTCCTACCGTTCACAGTAGTTCAGACCCATTTCTTTTCCTACTTTCTTCCTTCCAATTCACCGCTTTCGACTCTCTTCCTCTTCTCCCCCCCCCCCCCTCCTCCTCCTCATCATCTCTACTCCTCTTTTTTTCGCTTATTTCCTCAGAAGTAGAGAAAAGAGGGCTCAACTGTATGAGTTTCTCAACCGATTTTCGTGGCTCTCTGAGTATTCGATTCGTTGGAATGTTAACGACTTTTGAATTTTCCATGGTAATGGAAATCTGTGTACTCTCGGTTTGAAATTTGTACAAACTCCAAGTGGATTCTCTTCATCGTGAAAATTGAAGGATAGTCTTCAATAATAGATCAGTCAATATTCTTACGTTCTGATGGAATATATTATCATTATTATCAATTCTTCTTGATGTGGAATCGTAGATGAACTTTCGGAGATAATATTTGAGGAAAAATAATCTTGAGGAAATGGAAGAGATTATGTAATGCTTTTGCATGACATGCACATATTGAGAACATGTGTTTTTACATCCGCATCATAATACACCAAGTGTTTTGATTGTATGCGAAAAAATGGAAAGATCGATAGATTTATTAATTAACGATTTTAGGAATATTTTGCCAAATGTAGCCGAAATAATACGTATTGCATTGAGGCAGGATTCTACTTCGAAAAAAAACGCTAGTTTTTAGGAACTTTTTATGAGAGTATTAATAAAGGTATTGATGTAGGGTTTGTGAGGCTCAATAAATACATTTTTGAAATACATTAAAAAATTTTTTCATGTATTTTATGCTTTTCTTACGGCCAAAAATATCATTTCAATACAATGCCTCGATTTATAGGTAGGCCTGCACTGGTGTTAAAATTTTTGAATCGTTCTCTTCTCAAAATTAAACTAAATCAAAATTACTGCACATTCTTCTTTTTAATTCATTAAATATCATGGGAGATTGGAAGGTTATGAATAAAATACCAAAATATTGTCAATTCGTGACGTTTTGCTTATAATTCAAGCTTCTCCAGGCTCTGGACATTCTTAATATTTCTTCAAATGCTTCTTTTCTTTCCTCTTGTTTTATTCTTAAATTTCCTGCTTTATCAATTTATGTCCTTTTATTGATGCTGAACTGTTACGAATCAAATTAATATGAAAACATGTGCATTTAAACTGTGCATCAACCAACTTTCGCATTTTTGAATTAATTGTATTCACATATGTTAATAAGCTATCTATCTATCAATTCAGTTGTGTGATTTATAATCTGTATAGTCTTTCATAATCATTCATAATATTCTAATAACATGACACTAAATATTTTAGTGACAACTTTTGTACTTAATTCCTATTGATTCTGTAAATTAGATTAAATTGAATTGATGGGTTCAATTTTCAATCTAACTGATTTTTCATTGTTTAATCATAATCTTAAACTTTAATATCATTCATTCAATAGCGGAAAAGAGATAGACAGATAAAAAGACTTCGAAAATTCATGGATTCTTTCTTTACCTCTACTTCTCCATCCACCTTCTTCCATTCTCCTTCTGGTACATATAAAGAAGACAACTCACCCGGAAATCATGATTTTGATTTTATAATCGAGTAATAAATCGCAGGAATGCAGCTTCCGCGTTGAGTTATAAATTCTTGGCATGGACCCAACGTAAATCCTCCACACACACTTTTTTTTTTTTATTTCCTCTCAATTCGAACGTATTTTTATTTCATCTCTTCATATTTCTTTTGTATTCCCCTCATTTCACTCTTCCCCTCTCGAAATGCTTTTGCTTTTTTTTCACGAATAGTGTTTAATGTCTCGAGAAGATTGTGTGTGTGTGTATACTGTTCGATGACTTCCACAATAGATAGTTTTTAAATCAGTCAACAAGGGAGCTTGGGCTACATGCTACAAGCTCAGAGAGCTTCTGGAGGCGGATTTTAAACACGCCATTACGCAAATTAACTTTTAGTGCCAGGGGCCATATAGAACACACACACACACACACACATATATATACACGTACACAAACCTTTCCTGAGCCTTTGGCGTTTGGCCAACAGTTATATGGTTCCATGGATGCTTCTGCTCATGAGTAGAAGACCGAGAACATTTTCTCCAATATTTCTCTCTTTTCTACCTTTACCAAGTTATTTGGAGTTCGCATATATTCTATTTACGTTTTCCCAATTGTCTCTTTATGGAAATGATGCAATACTCCTCATTCTCTTCATTCTCAAATTCTGCATGTGTTTGCCGAAAAAGAAAAAGGAAAAGCAGATTATATTTTAATTACGTCAGGTACTTCAGATTCATCACTTGCTCTTGATAAATAGCATGATAAATCGCAAGACGATGAAATATTTCAGGGAGAATATAACGAGGGTTCTTGATACAAATACCCACCCCCCCCCTCCCTCCTCCTGAAACAGCAAAAGCACTATAATGCTTTGGGTATAGGTAAAACAGAGAGATAGGGTAGGAAGGCAACACTTAGTCCTTCGGGATGGTGCATTAGTCACACTCGCGCATCAGTCACCCTGAGGACGTATTCGCGTGGGAATATTTAACTCAGTTGGTAAATTACTGATGGCGGTCTCGGTGTCGTTGTGGTTACATGACGGCCATCTCCAACATACACATACACATATGGAAGCTCCCGCAGGGGAGTTTCAGATAAGGACCAGTTATTCTGGAAATGCTTTGGAACAACACAGAGAAGCGAGGAAAGATAACGGATTCTCTGTGATCATGAGGAATTGCTAGAATTCAAGTGTATTGGGAATTTTTGGAAGCTTTTTTCGAATGCTCAATGGGTTCGAACTCGATCCTGATATCAATTCAATAATTCACGGGTAAAGTGGGAATTCTTCAGATGCAAACTCTTCGAATATTCGTATCTGCTTTCGGTAATAATTTTTCAGGCGCTTTTATGTTCTTTATTAGCTTCCACATGTTTATTCAAGAGCCTCACATATGAGAGATATTCTGAGAGCGCAATGAGGTTACATTAAGAATTAGAATTGTGGCGCTTTTGGCAGTTGATGGAATTGCTTTTTAGAAGTCTCATTTTACCATCTGTGTAAAGTCATATTAGCACCTGAAAAGAATAAGCATCCTTGGAAAAGAATCAGGAATACTAGACTGAGTCTAGAACATCCGCAAAGTCTCCCAGAATATTTGAAGGAGCGGTCCGAACAGGAAGCAATCAAAAAAATATCCTTGAACCCTTTGCTTTGTAAAAGGCACGAATCGTCGCATAATAGTATGTATTGGGGCAGTCGTGCAAAGCAAAGGGTTCATGCAATAGTGATGCTTTTGTATGAAAGGAATCAAAGAACCGTTGCTTGCTATTTGACATCTAGATTCAATAGAAACAGCTAACTACTAGACTTTGACGTTTTTTCTTCTTAATTGCGAGGAGGAGGAAGGAAATTAGATCAAATAAGGGCGAGTTTAACATTTGAGAGTTAAGCTAGCCTGCAGGTCACATTAACCTGCAGGTTAAATTAATCCTGGACTTTACTGCAAGCGCCACTGGTGAGATAAAACTGTTTTAGAGAAAACAATGGCCATTTGAAATCAAAACTTCCTATTGTCACATTTTTTCCATTCGTTTCATATAATTATTAGCAAATACTTACCTGAAAACGTTCAGTTTGCCAGCTCAATTTATATTATTATTTTTCTTATTGCGAATCGAGCACAATCCCCAATGGTGAACCCTTATTTCAGCACTTATGTTTATTTCTCACAGATGGCTCTAGTTGTTAAGTTAACCTGCCGGTTAACGCAACCTGCAGGTTAGCTTAACCGTCAAATGGAAAACTGGACCTAAGTAGACGTTAAAACTCTAATTGTTCATAGGGAAATTGGAAAATTATTAACAACATCAATTATTGTCAAATCGCTCAGTAGACATTATTCTTGTTAGATCACATGTATTCATAAATATGTTACAAATATGGTATCGCTACAGTTTTATCAATTAGAAATCATGATCCTTTTAATGGCTTTAGCTTCCTGATGACATTTCCGATGATCTCAACATTTGGCCGTTTCCCAGAGCTGCAGAGACTCCATTTTTGAAAATGATCATGTTGATCATGATTGATCTTCTTCTTGTTCCCATTGCTAATTTCACTGTTCATGTCTTCTGGCAATATTTCTCCGATGTAATTCCTCAAAGTGTATATCATTACATGAACTCTATCTACACTCTACAAGCAAATGAATTCCTTTTTTGAACGTGATATTACAATTTCTCGTATTACGACTTCGAGTATCAAAGTGGCTGTCTTTGAATAGGTAATGCGAGTAGAATACAATGAAGATTATGTGAAGTGAAACAAAAAGATACCCTCTGCTATAAATTCGTCTCAACTGACAGACTCCTGTTCAACTCTGAGATAATTTACCCTTGGATGCTACGAGTCTGAAACACGAATTTTTATTGCCCCTTCAACTGAAAACTATGTATGGAAAGGTGCAAATTCTCTTTATGCTGTAGAGAAAATAGGGGAATTGGAAATTCTCCCATTAATTTCGAGCAATTTTTGGATGCTTTGAATTACAGCGCATGAGAGATAAGAAACTTCTAAAAATGAACTCCCAAAAGAGAAATAAAGAATCAAATAATGAACATTCGAGGGCTTATACCTTCTAGAATTCGGATATTTAACAAAATTGATGCTCTATATTCCTTAATCTCTACAATTTCATCGAAACTCCTAGTTCCCCTTCATTCCCCCTTATCCCAACCATTGTACATCTATTTTCCGCTATCGTAAAATCCCAAATTGATCAACTTTCTCAATATTCCCTTCAAATCAATATGCCTTTCCCCTGAAACCACTTCCTTTCCCCAGAATTTAAATTACATAATGACAAAACCATCAGCAGCATTATAAATGCATACAACCTAAACTCTCTCTCTCTCTCTAATTACCAAAGCCAGTAGCAACCAGCATCAGCGTACTTTTCTACTTAACCAACAGTTGATAATTAGTTGCATTTTACCCCTCAAAAACCATTTCATTCCATCCTCTCAGCGTTAATTCGCCTCCCAGAATTTCATACAATGTGCTTAATTTAGCACTTGGAACTGAATGTACCCAGGGTTTTAATAATTCAAAGTCCATTTTAAACACACACACACACACAAAACACAAATTTAATAAAAATTTCAACATATATATATTGTGAGAGAGAGAGTACTTAGAAAACCAAGCCATCCACCATAGTGGCCACAAATTCCTTCGTATTTCTCTGAGTATTTCTATCCGTTTTTGGTTGTAAGACACACCGCTATCCCTTCAAGCTCCTCTGCCCCACTGCCAGTAGACACCCCATCCCCCTCCCCCCTCCCACTCTCTGTGCCTCTTCTCCTCTTCCTGGTAGATCCGTTTGGGAGGCTTAAACCGCCTAGTGGATGGTACAGAAACTTCGTTGGAGTGGAATTATGTTGGAGAGTCTGAGGTATTGGAGGGTGAGAGAGCAAGGCTCCTGTATATATCTATACATATATAAATGTGCACATATATATATATCTATATAAATACATTATATATATATTACATAGCATGGAGAACGTTGAAGAGCAGCAGTGTGGGTGGATGATGATGTAGTGGTGGTGGTGGTGGTAGTGGCGAGCAAAAAGAGAGGGGAGGGGAGGGGGAGGGGAAAGTACTTAAGCAGCTTTCGTCGCACAACTCGCTGGGTAACCAACGGCAGCACCAGTTTTCGTGCTAATATTTGCTACTCGAGACTGCGAGTCCCCTTTTCCAAAAGAGAGAGAGAGAGAGAGAGAGAGAGAGAGAGAGATCTCTGGCATCACTATCCACAGTGTCCCTCCTCCCCTCCTCCTCCCACACAGTTGCTGGCCATTCCACTTGAAATTTCACCTTGATATCACCGACCAACCGAGCTAGCCTCGTTCGACCCAAGTGTCCCTTTTACATTGCACACCAAACCCCATTTTACTTTAACTCCTAAAACTTCTATTTTATAGAACACCACTGTAGAGCTACAGAAAATGAAAAAGACTATATAAATTGCTTCAAACAATTTTCTTATTTGTCTTTTTTTTTTTGTTTCTCTCTTTTTTTGCTATTTTTCAAGGAGAGAAAAAGCTTGGAACTTTCGGTACTTGGGGGTTTGGCATTTGGGGCTTTTTTCCAAGCCATTCTCTTGGTAATGAGAGAATGATTTAAGTGTGATTTGCTGGATGGATTTTTCTTGCAAGACACATAAATTGAGGTGAATTAAATAAATGACTGAGAGAACGAAGAGATCGCACGCGAATTGCACGCATTGAAAAATATTACGAGAATTCTAAAATTAGAGAGAGAGAGGGAGATGAAAAAACAAACAAAGTGGACTTTACTGCAGTTCTTATTTGTGACATTATTGCTTGAAGGAGGAGAGAGAGGGCTTGAGTGCATTTCTTGCTACAAGCTCACTTCTTCATTATTTCCAGTCTTTGCGGAGAGAGCTTGGAAATTTTAGTTTAATGCATCACTACTTTTTTCATCGTAAATAACGAGCCATTTTATCTCTTGTTTTTGTGTACTGTTTCGGAAATACAGCAGCATCGAGATGTCGTTAAACAGAGAAAAATAAAAGAGATAATTGAATTAAGTGAATTACTTTTAGTTGAGAATAATTGGGGAAAAGAAGAAATTCCGAAGAAATGGTTGAAAATAAGTTTTCTTTGATAATTGTATTGAAACGCTGAGGAAATTTCCAGTAGGAAACAAAAGTTAGAATTTATTTTATGGTTTTTTTTTGAAAATTCGACTTTTTTGGGTAGAAATTGAAGCTGTAAGTCTTTTCTTCTATCGAATTTTTGAGTTTCTTTGGGGATATCGCTTTTTCTAATGGGCCTAGCGCAAAAACTCGAAAACGAGGGGAAAGATGAGCTTTTTTCCCATCAAGTTATGTCATTTAATTTCTTTTTTAATCAAATTTGAAGGATTGAAGGAAATTTTGGAAGAACAACGAATTTTCATAAAATAAACTGTAACTTGCTCAAAAATCCATTAAAAAAAAGTTTAAACCACATAAATCGATGGGAAATGATCTCACTTTTCCGCTCGTACTCGAGTTTTTGCGCTAAAACCATTAGAACCAGAGATATTCCCAAAAAACTGTAAATTTCGAGCAACCAAGAAGGTTTAACCCCCAATTTTCGTTCAAAATCATCCAAATTTCGCGAAATTCCTAAAAATAAGTTCCGATATCCGTTTTTTATCGTAAATTTCCTCAACTTGTCAATGAAATTATCAAAAGAAATCCATTTCGAATACTTCCACTTCCTTCACGCCATTTTCATTATCCAAAACACATTGAAACTGCGACTGAAATCTAATGTCTTCACTCCCCCCTCCCCTAACTTTCCCCTTCTAGACACAAGTGTTTATCATAAATACACTCTATTCGCCCCCTTTCTTATTATTATCGCCACTTTTTTAAAGTGAATTGCGGCAAGCATATTGAGCCCTTAGTTGCGTTGAGGGGTAGGAAAATCTTGAAAGGAGAGTGAAACACAGCTTCTTGGCTCGTATATAAATTCTCGAACTGCCGTGAAACGAGTTTTCTACTGTAAGGGAGAAATTGCAAAACTAAATTAATTACCCGTGAAGCTTGGTCCATGGACCAAGGGAAATCTCTCTCTTTCCTCCGCCTCGTGGAAAATAGGTACTAATAAAAGCAGAGCCAGAAGGAAAGATCTTACGTGCTCGGGATGTTCGAGGGGAGGGGGGGGGGTGAGAATTGAGGGAAGAATGAAGCTTCAAGAATCTCCCTCCCTTTTGCCCCATTAGATACGCTTCACTTTCAGATACAACAGTCTTCTCGAGTTAAATATGTATCAGGCATCAATAGGATATCTTCTCTTCCTCCCGTTATCCTTCAGTATTTCTCAATATATTGAGTCACTTGATTTATTCAGAAATTTCAGAGATTCGCCCCAATTACGGTGAGAGACAGAAATTTATTTTATTAATTTACCTTAAAGGTGTAAAAATGGCTTCATCAATTTTGCTAAAAAATTAGTCATTTATTCAAAATGATAAATATATAGTTCCCTTTTCTTTCATCTCATTCTGAGATTCTCATCAGGGGCTTGAAATACACTGAAAATTTTGTATTAACAATTATGTCATTATAATGAAAGTTGAATATTTACACTTTGGTGTTGAGCATAAAAATTTTTCTCTATTTTTACATATTAATTATGTGATTTTAGTTACGGATTTTATTGATTTAAAAAATTCTTATTTAAATGGAGAAATAAAAAAATTGAATATTTCCAATTTCACGCAAGCTTTGAAACAAATATAAATATTATTAAAATTAAATTTCTTATGGTTGAATCGATACACTAAGAAAAAAAATGTTTTTTTCCAAGAAAGAAATATCTTGAAACTGAAAAAGATCAAAAATTATTAGTTTTAATAAATTCTTTATCAAAAGTAATGATGCGTTACTTAGATTGAATTTATCCAGATTGAAATGAACTCATTTTCATTAATTATTTGGAATTAATTGAAGATTTCTGGCTTCAGTATAGAAAAGCTCCCCCAAAATAAAATTTATTATACTCTAAATGTAATTTTTTGATGTATTGGCCTACTTTTATATACTAGTAAAACTGACTCTATTTTTTTCGTGTAAAATTAAAATTCTTCAATTATTTTATTTTATTCTATTTAAAAAAATTGTAAAATTTAGTAATTGACTATAAAAACACAAAAATTGTTGGAGGAATTAATGGAAAAATGAAATTTTCCGAGGGGGACGTTTTCTTTACAAAAGCCAGATTTTTTAAGCTGATCATCTCATCGCTTGTGTTTCAAGAATAAATACATTGCAGATAAAATTCTTTACATTAATCAATGATTTACTTGATTGAAAAAAATGTAAGTCTGTATTAAACTCAACTATAAATAATTGTTGATAATTATCAAACTATTTTCTCAATTCAAATACAGATTCTTAGATAATAGAATTTTCATTTCAGTGTAAAAATTACAAAATTCGATAGGAATAATTGACGTTTCAAGACGAAGTAAAAAAGAATTGAAACATTCCCTTTTTTTTGTTCCTTTCATAATTGCGAATAAAACTTGAAATTACTAAAGTTTTGATTAAGTCGGAAATTTCCACGAGGGATCACTCTGATTTTTATTCCAAAGAATTACAACTTCACATTGAGCCATAAAAACCGAGACTTTTCGTACTGAAAGAGAGAGAGGAGGAGGGGGGGGGGGGGAGGGGGAGGATATTCTTGAAATACCTATTGATATCAACTTTTCTGCGTTCATTCAGAATATCACGAAGTTGAAGAGTTTTTTTAAAAGGAAAAATTGTAGAAATCAATAGAGAGAGAAAAAAAAAATTGAGAGAATAAAAAGGCCTGTGCGTCGTTCGATTGTTAATCCAACTAAAGCAGAGACTGGTGAACGAGAGAGCAGCCAAGTACGAAGAGAGTGGCAAAACTCCCGTGAGACTTTCAACGTTATTTTGCAGCTGACAGGGGTGCGGCTCTTGTTGTTCCATTTTCGTTCCTATCTCCGTACATAATTCTATCTCACTTTGTCCTCCTCTCTTCCTCGATTCAGCCCTTTTTCTTTATCGTTCTTGCTTTTCTTTTTTTTTTTTTTTTTTTTCTTCTTTTTTTGTTTGATTAAAACTGCACTCTCCCACTCTGTGCCATCGTTTCTATTATCATAATGCCCGAGTTTCTTTCGTTCCCACTTTTTCTCCTCTCTCCTCCACTTTTTTCCCTCATTTTACCTCCCCCCCCCCCCCCCCCCCCCCCCTCCCCCCTTTTTTTTTATTCAGGTAGCAGGAAACAACTCTCATGAGTGTAAAAATTGAGGAAAAAAAAATGAAGGGAAATATGAAAAAAACTGGAATAAAGGAAACAACTTGAAACGATGAAGAAATAAAAAAAAAATGGAAGATTAAAATGAGACCAAAAAAGATAGGAGTGTGAAAATTATACGATGGAAGTTGCTCTGACAACTAAAGTGTTCAACCATTATCATTAACCCTGATAATACCTCCAGAAATTTTTCCTCATTTCCACCAACTTTTTATTCATTCTCGTATTGAATTTAATGACTCACTGTATGAGTCTCGTGATACACGGAAAAAAAGAAGGCAGTAACTGTAGTCGACTTAATCTACTGCGGGAGAAAAGTACAAGTGGCTTGAGGTTATTTCTCAGTTTATTGAGGTACAATGATGGATCGTTTTCAGGAAACCTAATTTTCTTTGAAGACTCGATTCACCACCGAAAGTCATCTAATACCAGCAGTCAATTTTTTTAGACCGTTTTTTCCGATAAAAATATGATTTCTATAGTTTTTTTTGCATCTTCACGATGTTATTTATCATTTACTTGGTTCGCTAATTTTAGTCGAGAAAAATGTGCAAGAATTAATTTTTTTTTAATTTTTTGATGATTCAATTTTTCCTGGCATTTTTGAAGGGAATTCAGTTTTTTGGAAATATCTTTGGTTCTATTGGTCGTAGCAATCTGGGACCGATTTCAAATGAAAGGTGAGATCATTTCCCATCGATTCATAGGGTTTTGAATTTAAAAATATCAATTTTTCAGATAGTTATGGGAAGTTTTGTCAAAAATTATGCTCATCGGTTTTTCTCCCATAACTATGTAGAAAATTGATATTTTTGAATCCAAAACCCCACAAATGGATAGGAAATGATGTCACTTTTCATTTAAAATCGGTCCCAGGTCGCTATGACCAATAGAACCAGAAATATTTCCAAAAAACTGAATTTGCTCAAAAATCGAAAAAAAAATCAAATTCTCAAAAAATAGAAAAAAATTAATTCTGGCACATATTTTTTGACTAAAATTTCCTCAGCTTTCTGATGGAATCATTTGAAAAAATCCATCTCCAATATTTTCATTCATTTAAAGATTCTTTCATAATATATGCATAAAAACTCAAATGTGTCCATTTTACCCCTTATGTCTGTATTGCCCCACCTTCCCCTATTCATTTCATGCAGTAACTGTAGTCAGTTTAATCTAGTACAGCAGAAAAGTACCAAGTGGCTTGAGGTTATTTTTCTGTTTATAAGGTATAATGATGGATCGTTCTCGGAGGACCCAATTTTGCTGAAAACAAGCGCACCCAAATGGCTCATTCCCCCCTCCTCCCCCCTTTCCTCTTTACTCTAACGTACTCTGATGTACAAGCTCACGCATATGTGAAAATTCGCACCCTCTGGGGCTGACACTTTGCGCCATCTAGGGAATTATTCGAGAGCAGTAAGGAAAATATTTTCGTCCCCGAGTGTAGCAACACGAGGTGGTAAAATTAATGCGAGAATAATTCAGAATAAATGTATATTTGTAAAAATTCACTCTGAGAGGGTCTGAAAGAGAAGAGAGGGAGAGATCTTTGTTTTAAAAAAATAATTTTTAACCGAAAAAACCAACATATCCTTGCTGGAAGCTAGTGTTTGTAATTTCTCTCTGAGGAACAGTGCCCGTGGAGCTTTTCGCGTGCGAGCATTTATTATTCAATTATCCTTCGTCAGGCGTGAGTGCTGAGCACCTACATTCATATATATATGATACATGTGTATATATAGATACAGATATGTATGTGTGTGGTAGTACAAAGGAGAGCACTTGCTCGTTTATACCTGCCCGTTAGTATAGTCTCTACTTACTGACGCGTGTGGTGTAGCCTCGTTAAATGGACATCCTTCAGAGAAAATGAGTGACTGCATATACTCCCGCAGGATGTAATTTTCATGTTTTTTCTTTTCTTTTTTTTTTTTTGTTTTAAAACGCAGAATTTTCAAATGATAATTTGAGGTAGTGTCTCAACGAACTGGAGTGCAGTTAAGGTCTTATTTTTTTACAATCCTGTATTAAAGATGATAGGGGAGAATGGAGCAAAATGGACCTACTGGTCAAAATGATTCGGGATTTTTTTTCGAGGGTGAAGGAGTCTACGAAAAAAATTGAAAAAATTCACCAATAATTTACACATATTGAAGCATTTTCTTGATTTTTTCTAGATTTTTTCATGAGGTCCTTCACTTCAAAAAAACGAATTTACCCTACTCTTACCTGTTTTTTTTATATCGTCGCCTTCGAAACAAAAGGGCGGAAGTCCTATGCTTATCCACAGCACTTACGCCATTTTGTCTCTGAGGTAACGATGATTTTCCGATTTTTTTCATAATTTTTCAATTCTCGCAGCTTTTTCAAGCTCTCAAAGCGACTGATAATAGCCGTGGTAGGGATGAAATGCCCTAAATCATACAAAAATAACGAAATTACTAAAAAAACACAGAGAAAAATGTTTTCTCAATTTAAGAATGTGCAGTCACTTAAATTAAGAAAGAAAAAGTCACTTGATTTAAGTGAGAAAACTCACTTGATTTAAGTGAGAAAAGCCACTTAATTTAAGTGACTTTTACTTTCTTAAATCAATAAAGAAAAAGTTACTTGATTTAAGTGAGAAAACGCACTTGATTTAAGTGAGTTTTACTTTCTTAAATTAAGAAAGAAAAAGTCACTTGATTTAAGTGAGAAAAGTCACTTAATTTAAGTGACCTGCACATTCTTAAATTAAGTGACTGCACATTTTTAAATTAAGAAAACATTTTTCTCTGTGAACCACAGGGCTGATCCATTATTTAAAAATTATTGGCGAAAAGAACAGCATTTCAACTAAATAATAGAAGAAAAAAATATCCAATTCATCGTATAGTTATTGAGAAATTTTAATTAGAAGGTAATCGTAACTATTTGCCTCTCTCTCTCTATCTCATGCATGTGATAGGAGATTAATGTAAAAAAAAAGGCGAGAGGAAAAAAATTATATTCACAAGCTGAAGATATGACTTTCAAACAGTTTAATCACTTTTTCGCCTAAATTAAAGCACATTTCCCCGAATTATCAGCAATTAATTGGCAACTGACCTACAAATCCTCATTTTCTCCTCTTTTATCGACCATACTCTGGCATACTACCTTAAGTATAAAAAAACGCATTTGAAACGATGAAAATTGGGGCTAGTAGAAGTGAGACAGACAAAAAGAGAGAATACCTCTCGAAATTCTCTTGTTTGTGCGGTTTTCGAGTTTCGAGAGCTAGAGAAAGAAAAGTTGCACGTACACAAACATCATGAGTCTATGGGACCGTAAATTCAAAAGGATCCGGGCATTACGTTGGATCCAGCCGTTCTCTGACGGCCGGAAACGGCCACGGTAAGAACAAATTACCGCTCTTACCTTCAGCAATATTTCTAGAGAGAAAATGGAATGGGTACGAAGTTAGAGTAGAATGGGCAAAGGTCTAACGACACTGAGTGAACGCAGAGCCGTGCTACCGCCCATTTCTACAGCACAAAAAAGGTATAAAGGTTATGCTGAAAACGTATTGTATTGAATGTTGCAATTCACATAACAAGAAAAAACAAAAAGAATAAAAAAGCTTAATGCTTCTTTTTCTTTTTTTTTTCTCGCTCATGAAATATTGGGATGAAGAGACATTTTGAAAAATTATTATGAAAATTAATAGGTAAGAGTAGAAGTAGAATGGACATCCATAAAACTCTGACACTTGTAAACAATTTATTTCAGAAGGATTTGTATAGGAGTTTCCTCACTGTGTGCTTCTGTTACAATCCCAGGCGCTTCGTTGTACTACAGCGATTATTCATCACTGGACATTTCCCTTCAGTTTTACATTCTGGCAAAACTGAAAATCTACACTTTCTCTTTTGTATATGTATAGAGCCTTTCAATCATGTTATATCAAACTGTATATCACTTGTTTCCGGAAATTTTTTTTTCGGATAAACAAAAGTCCTATGAAAAATTCCAACTCTACATAATAATTATGGAATTTCTTGAAGAATTCCATCAAAGAGCTGAGAAAATTTCCGGTAAAAAACATGTGTCAGAATTAATTTTTTGAAAATTTTAAATTTCAAATTAAAAATTTTTTTTGATGATTTTTATGACAAGCCGAGGAAATTTATGTGAGAAAACATATCTTCAGCTTAGAAACAAAATGGCGTAAATACTATGTATAAACATAGCACTTACGCCATTTTGTTGTTAACCTGCCTATATATTTTCTCATCTAAGTTTCCTCAGATTTCCGCTGAAATCATTAGTAAAATCTTATCTCAAACTTCAAAATTTCACTAATTTCTCGTGATTTTTCTATAAAAAAACATCAAAACTAAACAAATGTCCCCTTTTCACCCCTCATGTCCTCCCCCCCCCCCCCCTTTCTATATCACGTTGCATGTGTCGCAAAGGAAACAAACTGATACAGAGTACCACAATAGATTAGGCATAACATCACGCTCACCAAAGGGAAACATGAATTTACACCTAACTGATGAGAAATGGCCTTTCACATGAGTGTAAAAACCACTTGACAAAGGAGAAAAGATCAATATGCAGAGTAGTGAGAATACCCACGTTTGAAGAATAATGATATTTACATTTCTTTGTTGTTATCCTCTCAAAAGCAAGAACATCAAGAACATGAGAGACAAAATCCAACAAAAAAAGGGTCATTGACCTCATAGAGTACACAAGGATCCTCTTATCCTTTGACGATTTGCCACGGTCCTCTGATTTTATTCATGAACATTCATTCAAATTACATATATTGATCTGGACTGTGCGTATGTCTGTGCACTCGACAATTCTTAGCATCACTCTGACAAAATATCTCCTATTTTTCTTATTTTCAATGTCTTAACTTTCATATCTGCCATAATATCACATCTGAATTCAAAATATCACACTGACAGCAGCAAAAAAAAAAGGGAGAAAAAAAAACTTGTGAACTGGTTCTTCCATGATTCCGGTTGGTGTTGTTGTTGTTGTTGATAGTTTTGGATGGCACAGCCAAAGTTTGGGATACAGGCATAGATCCATGGCGCCTAGAAACTCCTCGTCTGGCATAGATTAGGCGTCACTACTTTGTCCAATTCTTTTAATGTATTTTCATTTTTCGTGCTTCAAATAATTTCATATATTTATATATATATTTTCTATCACACACATTTTTTTTTCTCGTTATTTACACAATTTCTCTCTTTCACAAAATATCACGTGTCTATTTCATTTTTTTTGCTCCTCGTATATTTTTCTATTGCTATGAAAGATTTATCTCCACTCAAAACAATCAAACTACATAGAAGAAAAATATATATAAATAGAAATCAAGAAAGTTGCAGTGCACAGTACTCGAGACATTTTAACGAATGAGAGTTTCTGAAGACATAAGAGAAAGAGAAGAAGAAGTTTTTCACGTCAATTGCACACTTGTAAGCTGAATTGTGTGGTCACTGGTTGAGACTAGAGGAAAAAACCTGTCTTGGTACAGATCTTTCTTATTCTTTTTTTTTCCACATGAGACACAAGGATAAAAAAAAAACTTAACTTTTTGGAGTGGGTCCTTTTTATTGTACATTGAGCTGTGTTTATAATACTTTCAAGATTTTTACAAAATTTCTGGAGTCTGATCCTCTATTTTTCGTATTTAATCCTCAATGAGTAAAAAAAAAAAAAAATCCTCAATGAGTGAAATTAATACATTTATTTTGTTATCAGAACTGCATTTCTATGCATCCTTTTCATGGAATTTTCTCTTTTCCTCTTCCATTTGAATGATGGATTAAAATTTACAGAGAAATAGAACATGAAACACTGAATATATCAAAACCTTTTGAAGGTGAATTTTCTATAAAAATTGGGAAATTTGATCCAGATAAATGTACATAGATGCACATTGTATTGAAGCAGAAATGATAGATCGTTGAAAATATTCCAGACCTCAATTCACAATTATTCCTTTTTTTTTGTTTTTTACGAATTCACGCAAGTGAGCGTAATGATCAAAGGGCCATTACGAGAATCACCATTAAAATAAATTACTTTCATTGCATTCGATCGTCAGTTTCCGGTGTTGCTAAGCCATCGTTTCTATCTCTCTCTCTCTCTCTCTTTTTGTACAACCATTTCCATTGGTGCTTTAAACGGTACTCTTTTAGTGTAGCTATTGAAATTCCAGTAAATACGTACAGTAGAAATATCTGTACGTACGAATCAATTTATGTAAATAATGTGAAACGTACTATTGTGCCAAAGTGCAATGAAATTGAAATGAATTGGCAAAACTAACGTTATCAACAGTATTGATCGTTGGATGGCGGTAAATTTGGAAAAGTTTATGCACTAAATCAGTAGCAATGACGTAAAACGAGATAAATCATCTTTTTCACTAATTTTTCGAAAATATCTCGAACACTAGTGAATATACGCCCTTTCGCCCTAAATTTTGTCGAAAATTTCGAGGGCTGCAGGAAAAGATTAGAGCAAAAAAGGCGTATGTCTATTATTTTTCAAGTAGGTCAAATAATCACAAATAGTTAACAAAAATATCAATTCATTGATTATTTTTACCACTTCTTCTAATAATGCATTTCCTTTTCTTTCGTCATCTTGAATATAACTTACTTTTTCTACCAATTTCAAAACTAAGTCTTTTTAGATGCATCTTCCAATCTTAGTAACACTATTAGTTTTCAAGATATTCTCCAAAAACTGTTGGAATGAAAAAAATCATTTCATCCAATCCTTATTCAAAAAATTCTCATTTCAAATGTGTCAAAGTGTTGAGTGCCCAAAATTAGGGAAAAACCTCTCCATACATCTAGTCCTTACCATTGATTATCTCACACCTACAATTTACTTGATACAAACTCATTTGTAATTGATAGGCTGATTCACTTCCATGTTTACAATAATTATTTAAGTTTCTTAGGATATTGGAAAGTTAAAAAAAACAATATTAGATGATTGTCGATTCGCAACGTTTCGCTTATTATTTGAGCTTCTTCAGGCTCTTGACATTTCCAGTATTTCAGTCAAATTAATCCTAAACAGTTCCATGTTGAGTACCAATAATTTTGCACATCATTAATCAATATAAATACACACTAAATTACACTTTGTTATTACGATTTTCTGCGATCTCATTTGTAATATTCAAGTAAGATTCATTTCTGATACCACTCCAAACTGGAAAACTTACAACCTTCCAGGATTATAAAATCGTGAGTCCAACGAATAACTCAAAAGTAGGGGAGAAGTACTGCAATTGTAACAAGGGGCAATTGTAACATTCATCAAATCACTAACAATGCCATTAAAAATAATTATTTTTCTTTTTGTAACTTATTCGAACTAGTAATTTATAAGGAGGACAAAAGCTTCAGCTTTTAATAATGTTTCAATATTTTAATATTTACAGTTCTTTAATATACGCATGAAAGCATTTTTTTTCACACTTGAAAACTTGTTGAACAAAAATTTTGTTTTTTAATATTATTATGCGGGGCTTGTATGAATACTTTAATAGACATATTGCGAATAATATATATCATAGTATTTTATATTAATTTTTTTATTGTTTTATTATAATTCGATTTCTATTATCAATTGATCAAAGGGCATTATGTTACAATTGTACCCCTTACACGCCGCCATCTTGATGTCTGTTTTCCGCCAAATAAAGTCATTTTCCAATAAGTTAATGTAAATTTAAAATTATTTAACTGAATCGGTATTATAGAAGACACTATAGAGTAACTCCCTGATAGAATTAGAATACAAAATTTTAAAAAACAAAAAAGTAATAGTGAAAAGAAAATTTTTTGTTACAACTGCAACACCTTTTCTCTACTAATATTAAAATACTAATTTTCTCTGCTTCAGGGTCCAGTTGGTGAGGTTGGTGGTGTAAGACTACCTCTGCAATCGCTGCATGGATACGGCTCAGTGTTTATGTATTCAGCATCAACCAGTCCTGGCAGTGGTGGCAGTGGTCAGGGCAGCGGAGGCGGAGGTGAAGTCACTCTCCGCCTCCGCGAACCAGAGGACATACCAGAGGAGGTACTAGCACGTCTTGAGGATACAGCAACACTCTCAATATCACTCCAGGGTGATGCTGTATTGAGGCTTGGTGCTGCTAGTTCTGGTAAGTTGATATATATATATATTGATAAAACCGTCAAATTTTGCCAAACTTAGTTGCTGCGATGATGATGAAAAAAATTGGATTTTTCAAAGTAAACACTTATTATTCGACAATGGTAAATAAAAAAGACTTGGCACGTTAATCCAAAAGTTGCTGTACAGAAGCAGAATCCAAATGTTTTGTCGCGAGATAAAGGGACTTTTGGGATAAACCCAAGTCCAAGAATGAGGGAAAATACGAGGGATGGGATTTTTCGTGAATCAAAATGTCTGCCAGTGAGAGAAGGGGGAGGGGGAAGGAGGGAGAAAAGGGTAGTGTGTGTAGTATAACATAGGACCAACTGAGCGTATCCTTCCAAGCGATTTGTCAAGTTGTAGGGAAAGCCGCTTGTCTAGTGGTTTGCATGACGTAGTGGCGATAAATCCAGGATTTTCATAAGTTTGTGCTGTGGAAGGTCTATCCTGTTTTGTGCATGAGTCTCGGGTGCCACA
Source organism: Aleiodes leptofemur (assembly GCA_963942555.1). Lineage (NCBI taxonomy): Eukaryota > Metazoa > Arthropoda > Insecta > Hymenoptera > Braconidae > Aleiodes > Aleiodes leptofemur. The sequence continues at coordinate 4,451,488 of OZ012613.1, forward strand.
GAGTTCAGGAAAAGGATGGGACAGAACGATGGGAGTAGGGAGAACTGTTTGTATTCAACATATTCATGATTGTTTTTTTCCTTCTGTTCTTTTCATTCAAAAATTGGATCAGAATGTGCAGCATAATCAGTAGACAGTGTATTTATCGACTAGAAGGAAAGAATGTCAAATTGAGTATCAAAAGAAAGCTGATTCAGGTTTTTAAGAGAAACCCAAATTAGATTTCTATAGATTTGCAGCTTGAATCTTTAAGGGAAACTTAATTCGAATTTCTGGATAAACCTTAATCGAGGTTCTATAGAAACTCAAATTGGGATTTTCTACAAACTCAAAATAGGTTTCTGTAGAAACCCAGAATAGATTTCTTGCTATAATGTATCTTAGAATAATTAATTTGGGTTAATTTTTTGAATCCATATGTTGAAGAGATTGCTGATGCTTCTGCTTATCGAAACTTTACACTAGAAATTATTGAATACTCCGATGTATTCACATGGATATACAATGCCGATTAATGACAAATATTCATTAACCCATGTATGAGGGCTTTTGGGGTCTGTATCTGGCTGGGTTCAACATCCCGAACAAAGGCTATGAAATGTGGGCTGAGTTAACGCTCATTATCTCATGTCAGCAGTTAGGTGATGACGGTTTTGATCGGATGCCAAGGTCTCCGGATATAGGACTATAATGATTCTACATGCTGCTACAAGATCGACCATTACAGTTTCATCGTGTGTGAATGAGTCTCATGGATGTATTACATCCTCAAAAATTGATCAATACTATGAATGTGTCTTTTATTCCAATAGATAAAATGAATCGGTGATGGAGAATGAGAGTTTCTGCGCGAGTTTACAGAAGGATTGACTTTATAATGAATAGAATGGAAATGTTCTAGCTGCTCTTCTGACAACGGTACTTGGCAATTGATTAAGAGGGTCATTTGTGACTCGAGAAAAAACGTTACTTCAAACGCCACCTAGAATGGCTTTTTGGAGGTAAACCTTCTAGAGCTCTCTCATCAGTCTCCTCTTCATTTCTTTGTGTTTTCACTGTTTCGTTATTCACTTTTCAACGAGGAGACTCTAGATATTGTGTGCTATTGTTACTTATGCAAGAAATAAGATGCTCATTAAAAGTTTAACTCTGTTTTTCTTTGGGTATTGAGAAATAAAGAATTGAAAGACAACAGATGGCTAAAATCATTAAAGTTTTCCATAATTATTATTTTTCCATTAGTAAGCAAAGGCTCAGGCTGCAGTTTTGATGCATTATGCACTCGTTAATGATATAAAATGTTCTGAGTAAAATTGAACCGTAGTTTTTCATTAGGAAAAAAGCATTATTCAAACTCACGACAAATTTTAGTAAGTGCTATTTTATTTGTTACTGCAGAAAATACCGTGCGGTTATATTCACTGTGATAATTTATTTCGATCACTGAACATTTAACATGAATTAAAATAATGGAAGATAGCTGTACTACAGGAAGAGACCGTCTATATATGCAGTAACAAAAAAAATCGGTTAAAAAAATACGAGGAAAAAAAAAAAAAGAGTTCAGGATAAAGAACGAGGGTACTACGTAGATGGTAACTTATTCGCACAGGCGAGACTATACGCCAAAAGGAATATGCGAAACTTCCTCCCGGAAACTTCGCTCTGAGAGCAATTCTCGTTATAAGTTGGTGCCCGTAGGCACTTGGAGCCGGAAAAGACAGGAGGAAAGATACGACGGTGAAAAAAATGAAGAAGACACGGAAAATAGAGGGAGGAAAGAAAAAAAAAGTTAAACTGCTTGGGATATACAAGGAGAATGAAACTAAGGAAACGGTTGAAAAATACGCGCATTCTTATAAGTTGAGGAAACAATCGTAGTCTGCAGTCCGATTTGTCTACATGAGATTTAACAAAAGAACATGGGAGAACGAAATAATTCAGTGGATCGACATGAAAATTGGCAGAGCTTGCGAACAATTCTAGCCAAATCAATGATTTATGCAATAATAGAGTCCCATACGCGAACATATATGTTACATATATGACAATCATCACATATATGTGTGGCAAAGAATGTAATGATTGATATATATTCAATATATATATGTTCTTCTTTACCGCAAGATATTTCACGATATATGCCCTCCATATATAAAAAAACTCAATCTTCATGTTCACCATATATTTCCAAAGCTTCAGAAATTATAAGTTATAGAATATATCTGATGAATTCAGTTGCAGACATGCCACATATATTTGAGATACAGTGAAACCTGGATAAGTGGGACCTGGCTAAGTGAGAAACCTCTATAAGTGAGACTTTTTCTCAGATCCCGATACCTTAACACTGAAAAACCTCTTTAAGTGATATTGATGAGCCTCTATAAGTGAGACATTTTTTCAGGACTTACTAGTTCTTTTCTCTCATATTTAAAGCTATTCATTTCATTGTATCGGCAATATTCTTTTAGTATGAGTTCATTCATGCGTATTTAGTACTCGTCGCTTGTTTATTTACAGATTGCCTTATCTTTTCTCTCTATTATAGCATTTCGAATTAATTTCCACATTCAGTATTATTCATTATATGCAATGAATATGGAAAGAAAAATGATACAATCACAACATATGTGGCTTGTTATGAGTTTTCACATTTTATATGAAATTAATAAGCTACTGATGAAGTATTTGGGAAGAACATATATTTATGTATCGCATATATGGTGTTACATATGTAAATTTCAATGCAGGGTTAAAGCGAATTTCTTTCATTTTAACTTTCAAGCAAAAAGCAATCGAGAATAGAGCAAATGGGTCTACTTCAAATGGATGCAGTACGATTGATTAATGTCAGACTGTAAAACTGTTTGAAATTTCAAGAGAAATTCGTCGCTTTACGTCAGATGGATAATCGAAGACACGTACATTTTCCTCGGAACGATTCGTTCCTTCGGTTTACGCTGGATCTTGCCTGTGAAATCTTCCCCATTATCCTTGCGTCACGTATTTAAGACTCGGTTAAGGGACACGTATCAAGTGGGCGGAGGGTGGGCCTTCGTACGTGCACAAGGTTTCACCTAAAGAGTACAACGAGAAAGAAAAGCACGAACGTGGATTGTGGAGACTCTGGCATAGTAACTGAATGGTTTCTTCGTGTTATAGCTGAGCTTTTGGGGGAGTGTGTGTGTATGTGATGTTGGAGGGACGAATGGAACGTGAGTCCGTGGAGAATCAGAATGATGATAATATGGTTCCATTGACAATGGCTTCAATCAAAAAATTCTTATCAATATATCTGCGACATCTGGTATCACTGTCTCAGGATTTTCCTTTTATCTGAGATACCATACGTGAGACTTGATTTAATTGAAATTGTCTCTTGTGACTTCCGTGGAAGAGAGAAAATCTGGGGTAATTAAAGAAAAATACTGGGCTTCTATTCATCTGTCCCAATGGAGGTCTCAAATAAAAGATAAAATATAATTGAATCACTAAATTCTGGGTGGATGGAGTGAATGCAGAATTAGTCAAATTAGGAGAAAGATTAAATCATATCAACAAGATAATGGTTTTTTTTCCTTCAAAAAACATAAAAAATTATGTGATCTAGTTTTACCGTGAATACATGACAAAGTTCTGTGAAAGCGGTTTGAATTTACTGGAGGTAGATGGAAAACTCACGTAAATCACAAAAGTCATTTGAGTTCACGCCAGCTAAAACCACTAGTTTTTTTTTTCCTCTCTGGTAAACCAGTAATCAGATTTTTCATGATTCACATGGAAATGTGAATTCTCATAGAGTGACGTATTACTGCATTCTGTGTATCCATTGAATTTTATCTCAGGAACTTTTTCTGAACTCTGGCAAGAATTAATATTCAATTGAAAGGATCTGATGGATTTTCCTTCTCAATTGAAATTAAGGAATAATTTATTTTCAATGATTTTTTTGGAGGATATTCCGGAAACTAAACGAGATAGCGCGGTTTTGTCCGAAGCTTTTTTTTTTTAATTTCAAGAGCTACAAAAAAGGATTAGGGAAAATCGTCTCAATTCATCAATTATTCATGTACTAAATCATTTACCCATCAAATCCCTTGAAAATCGTTAAAAAGTTTTGATTTCCCCACAGTTAAGCTGATTGGTAGTCCTCTCCACTTTCCATCCCCCAATTTCTGTTATGCAGAATCTCCTGCGTGGAGAGATAAGAGGGGGAAAAGGGGAGGGGAATAGTAGTCCATGTGTACAGTTGCTACATCATTGAAGCTCAGGAGGCTGAGTTGAAGGGGTTTTGGAGCTCGTCGATTTTCCAACAAGAGGTTCACTCTGAGAGACTACGGAATTGCACACTCGAGAATGGAATGGAATTGACGGATCAATCGGTAGAAGTTACTTCGACTGGTAATGCGCTTGGACTCTCCAAGACTTTGGAGAGTACATCCTTCGATAATCCACTGAGACAAAAAAGAACTCTTTACCTTGGATAATTCGTTTTTCCTCTAATAATACGAGAAAAATATATATACGGATAATTGAAAGTTAACAGAGCCTTTGAATTAACAATAATTTCTCCAATTACAAGAGCGAAGAGAAACGGGAGTATTTGAGTTTTTTTTTTTTTTTTTTGTAGTAGCTTAGAGCACTTCTTTCGTAGCATCAGCGCAATGTCAGGCAAAAGTACCTCCAGATAAGTTTAATCCACAAATAACGAGCTGCTGTAAGCCTCGACCTCTGCCAAGGATTTGCCATCTCCTGGGAGATATAGAATTCATTTCCCGTTATATGACGTATCGAACAATGATGTTATTTCAGATGAAAGATTACGTCAATCTTCAGCATTACTTCAAAAAAAAAAAAAAAAAAAAAAAAAGAATATCAAAGAATTACTGAAATTGCATAACTCAAAGAGCTTGCCAGGAAATAATTAGCTTTTCTAACAAAAGAAAATGTGAATAGTTCGATGAACAAAACATTAGGAAACAACTGTAACAGTACATCGAATTCAGGTGTCTCCTCTTGAATTCATGACTTGTATTATTTGTGGTTTGCATGCACGAACGATTCCTGAAACTGTTACCCCCAGGGGCCAGTATAATAACCAGAGCCAGTATTTGCACAGAGATATCCTCTTAAGAGAGACAACACAGAGACACACTTGTGTACAATTTGTTTCGTTAGTACTGTATAAACCCAAAGATCACAAGTAACATTATAAAACAGGTAGAAATTGTGTACTTGTCTCTCTGGCTATTTTAGATTTTCATATTTACTGGGGTATTTGCAGGTTCATATTGTCGGGAGATTACAGAAGTAAATACAAAAGCTTGTGTTTTGAAGCTGAATACTTTTTTAAAATCATATTTAATGTATAATACCAAGGTAATCTCCAGGTCAAGTGATTCTATGGTTTGTTGAACAGAAAGGGCTGCTTTTGCTAAATAAATCAATGAAATGGCCTTTGTTTGATGAGATATCTGATTCTGCCATAATATTCAAGAGATGGTTGAGATATTACTGAATTTTAATGAGCAGTGTGGAACAGGATGAAATGAACACTGACAAACGATTTTACGTTAGAGTCAATTCTATTCGAAATAATAGATGTCATTAGTCGATAAAGTCAATTTCTAAAATAATTACTAAAAAAGAAGGCAAGTGGCACTGTCAGTTGTTGTGAGAAAAAATGGCAAACTGCAAAATTCTTTTTTCATACGTTTTTATATTAACATTCAGGGTTTCAATTTATAGATCGGCAAAAAAAAATTCGTATTTTTAATTTTTTTTATTTCTGTAATTTCCATCGAAAAAATTTTAATTACTTTCTCAATGAAAATTTTGGATTTTTTAATTTTTCATTAATTTGAAAATTAATTTTTTTTCAACAATTTTGATTACTATTGTAATTTAAAATTTGACTGATGGAATTTTATAATTATTTTCTTTATTGAACTCATTAACATTTTTATTAGTTAAATTGAATTATAAATGTCATATGAGCGTCATTTAGATTAGATTAAATTGTAAGTTCTTTTTTGTGTTACATTTAGTTAACACTCTCAATTCAAAATTTTTGTCTGAAAGACGGTTATATTTGGGAAGATTAAACATAGTAGCGTTGATTTTATTATAAAATTAATTATTCCAATCAATTGATAAGTAAGGAAGAATCAAAATTTCGAATAAGAAAAAGAATTATAAAATTTCATCAGTCAATTTTTTAATTACAATAGTAATCAAAATTGTTAAAAAAAATTAATTTTCAAACTAATGAAAAATTAAAAAATCCAAATTCTTCATTAAGAAAGTATTTAAAATTTTTTCGATGGAAATTACACAAAAAAAGAATTAAAAAATTAAAAATGCGAATTTTTTTTTTGCCGATCTCTGTTTCAATTATGAACAGTCTTAATTTATTATACACACTAATAAACAATAGATGTCTGAATAATCAACAAATAATCTCACTAATATTTGTCACATTTCAACAACTAATTACGAGCTTCAAAATGAATCTAATTATCAATATAATAGATTGAACGATTCGGTTCTATTACATAACCAATCAGTATTCACCATTTTTTGATAATATTGTAATAATTTATTGTGTGAATTCTTCATTCGAATATTTTAATCTCATTGAATGCATTGGAATCTCCGCTCCATTTGGTACTCTTGAATCAGGAAATGCGGATGATAGGAGGAAATAAATATTGATGATAGGAACTTTCATTTCCAAATGTAATAGTTACAATGAAAGCAACTGAGCAATTGTTAGTGGAAATTGCGGCAATTCATCAATCAATCATTTCAACAACAATGGCTGCCAGGAGACAACGAATGCAATGCCTGATTACTTGGTACTTGTGAAACCCTTGGAACAAGCCACAAATTTCCAACTTTGAGTCTGCAGAAAGATAATTCATGAGAATTGTCTGTCGTTTTTACTAATTATTCCGACACGTACTTAGCAGTTTTAATTGATATTGAATGGTTTTCTGCAAGTGAAGGCTACTTCTAGTTTTAATTGATTCAATCCATTCCCACAAGAACCACAAAATGTGGAAACTTATTTATTGTCTTCAACTGATCACCATTTCCCATGTACATTGGTTTCTCGCATTGTCAGGGGAAATTATCTCCAACTTCAGAGTAAGAGTTATTTTTTCAGTATAATAATACTCGTAGCAGTGAATTTCATCGAAGTACTTGAATAAACTTCATTCAAATTTTGTTGAAATTTATTATTCATAAGAATAAGATTTTGCATCGACTTTCCATCTAAAATTTCCATTTTTTACTTGAAACATCTGAAGATGTGGAAATTCAATAAACTTCTGTGTCATAAAAAGCAAAGAGAATTCTTGAACTAGCACAAACTCGTAATTGACGAAAATTCCTTAATTTTCGAGAAAGCAACTCTGCGGTATCAAGCAATTACCCAACAGAGTAGATATCAGAGAGGAGCTTGATTAAATGCTAACGGTGGCTGTTGAGTAAAGAGTGCAAAAAAAAGTTGCATTATATTGGATGCCACTTTAGAGAATAAATTTACAGTGAAAAAAAAAAAGAAGTATAAAGGAAAATAGTTTCTCTTCTTTTTTTTTTGCTATGGTCAATGGATTTTGCGGGAAAGATCTAATGAAAATTTATAGACGTTCAATCAGCCCGAAAACTGTTCTACAGCAAGTGAATTGTAATTGCCCCTGTCTATTGAAGAACAGAATGAAAATTGAAACAGCAGCTCTTGGTACTGAGAGGATTTTTTTTTCCTTCTTCTATTCCAATTGTCTCTGATCCTAAGGCATTTTAGGTAGCTCTCGCACAGGGAATTCCCTTGAGACTCACCCCACAGACTTTTGCCGCAGGGTTAGAGCTGTTGAAAAGATTTTCAATTCGAAAACTCGCCAATTCAAATATTTCCAGAGCCCTACCCACTCATCCGTATTTTTTACCCTCAGTAACTCACCTATATCCGTTATGATACCAATTCGAACCCTTCTTCATTCCCTGTCCCTTTATTGCATAGGCATTTATTCTCTATCTATCCATCTCATGTGTCGTTAAAATGATCGCCTTTATGACACACACACACACACTCCGCAGATATTTCCCATGCATGCGGTCATTTCTAAGCATCACAGACATAATTCTTATCTGTTTCATTGATCCTCCCTTACGACCAATATATCATAAATATTACAGGCCGAATTTCGGATCAATATGATGATGTTCCAGATAACTGAATATCAAAGTATTCTAGAAGATTCATACATTGTTGGCATAGACTTGATGGAATTGTAATGGTGCTTGTCTTTTCACTATCAAATCAATAGCAAAAGAAAATTCGCATTTTTTATTTTTTCATTTTTTTTATTTCTGTAATTTTTATCGAAAAAATTTTAATTACTTTCTTAATGAAAAATTGGTATTTTTAAATTTTTCATTAGTTTGAAAATTAATTTTTCAAATTTTTCATTAGTTTGAAAATTAATTTTTAAAATTTTTCATTAGTTTGAAAATTAATTTTTTTTTCTTAACAATTTTGATTACTATTGTAGTTAAAAATTTGACTGATGAAATTTTATAATTCTTTTTCTTATTCGAAATTTTGATTCTTTCTCACTTATTAATTGATTGGAATAATTAATTTTATAATAAAATCAACGCTACTATGTTTAATCTTCCCAAATATAACCGTCTTTCAGACAAAAATTTTGAGTTGAAAGTGTTAATTAAATGTAACACAAATAAGAACTTATAATTTAATCCAATCTAAATGACGCTTATATGACATTTATAGTTCAATTTAACTAATAAAGATGTTAATAAGTTTAATAAAGAAAATAATTATGAAATTCCATCAGTCAAATTTTAAATTACAATAATTTTCAAACTAATGAAAAATTTAAAAATCCAAGTTTTTCATTGAGAAAGCAATTAAAATTTTTTCGATGGAAATTACAGAAATAAAAAAAATTAAAAAATCAAAAATGCGAATTTTTTTTCGTCGATCTCTGGAGTTAAGTCGAATTTTTTCTGTTTCTAGTTCTTGAAAATCTCTGTAAAAAATGATTTGGACAAAAAGAGGCGTATCTCCATCGATCCAATTTGTCACGTGGTACATTTTCACTAATGAAATAATTGCGGACACATTTTTTCGTCCAAACTGTTCATGCATCCATGGGCAAACAAATTAACTTTATGGAAATACCTATTATGAAGAAAATTCAGAATATCAGAATTTTCTGGTTATGAACTAAACCAACGAACCTAACCACACGCATGGTTGGTTTATCGTCGATATGTCAACATTTCGGAAGCGTCACGAATCGAATGCATTTCACGGTTGTACGATTCCAAAAATTGGCTGGGGATCACTATTGCGAAAGTATGTATCCAACAAACCAAAAAAAAAAAAAAAAGCAGGAAATATTTCATGCCCTTCTGTAGCTTTTCTGTCTGGTAATAGAATATATTCGGTATATTACCAAAAAACCTTTATTACTCACGAGTCATAATATATGGAGAAATTAGAAAAGGAAATATCACGATTTTTCAATCTGATCGATCAGTAAATCTTCACGCTAGGAGGATAATGTGGACGCGTGCATGAAAGCCATTTCTGGTCTGTGGAAATTTCGTACTTGCTATTGAAGGCTTGCTCTCTCTCTCGTCTGATGGGCATGCGTCTAGGTAGATCGCGTGACTTGGTTTAATTGAAGCTACATTAATTACAATAGGGCAACAATTACGGCGTAACCGAGAATTGATAACCAGGTGTGTCTATAGTAGACCGATTACATTATCTCAATAGCACTATAAATGTCTAATATACGTTGATTGTGCTTGTATTTTTCAATGAACAATTTCAAGCTCCTGTCAAATATTGTGATAGAGTTAATGGCTAAATTGAATTACAGGAACTCGATTGAGGTCCAGTTAATTGATTGATATTGATCCTTTGTAAATACTAGTAACTAACGAAAACTAAATCCACCAAAAAATCTACGGATTTAAGGAAGTACAATCGCTGCTTGTGTTCAATAACAAGCAGGCGTTCGTCGCTGCGTTAGTCGTTATTTCATCTACGTTATCCTTTAAATTGCTTTTTCTTTCTTTCAATTTCTGCTAATGAATTAGCAGGATGCTTCCGAATGGTTCTTCCTGAATTTTTTCTATCATCTCTCTCGAAAAAAAATTATATATACTAAATTTTACATAAAAAATCACTTTTTCACTTTTAATGTTCCCTTTTGGGTACAGTTTCTGATTGTCCTACGAAGGTGAGCGGAGGCTTATTTGAGAGAGAAAAATGTGATCTTTCAGAAAACGAAATAAAAAATAGGGGTGTCCATTCAAAAAAATCGAGAAAAATTGCGTTTTTTGGATTTTTTTTGGAAATATTGAGAAAAAAATACATTTTTTAATGTAATAAGCGGAGAACTTCATCTAAAAATTCCAAAAATTGAGGGTTTGTTCAGCTCATGAAGACGAATCTTTTGAGCTCCGTCCCAATGAAATCGGATGAGTAGTTTGGAAGATACAGCCTATTTTCGGAAAAACTTCAATTCAAAATATCTCGAGAACCGTTCAGCCGATATGCCTCAAATCCAATCCCAACAATCTTCATCAGAAACTACATATACAGAAAAAATTTGAAGTCTTCAAGTCAATTATTCATTGAGCTATGGTCGTAAAACCATGTTTTTGAAAAAAAGCACAAAAAAATTAATAACTGATAGAATAATGGGATTATATTCATAAAAATTCGCCAAAAGTTAGATATTAGGGTTGCGAATCTTAAATAAAATTTTCAACGGAATTTGTCTCACGCAAATTGAAAAATTTCGAAAGATACGATTTTTAAAAAATTGATATATCTCAGAAACCATTGGACCAATCTTGCTGAAATTTTTATGGGACATACACTTTATCAAAACTGATATTTTGCCAAAATTTCAGATTTTTATCTCTCACTGTTCTCGAGTAATAGAGAGTCGTAAAGTCGTACATCCAGACACACATACATGCATGTCTACTTTTTTTCTCATTATGATTTCTCGACGTTTTGCATCATTTTGAGTCGTTTCCAATGAAAATTGGCATTTCGAAAAAAATTGCGAAAACAAAGCTTCCATTCGGAAGCAAAAAATGTTAAATCATGGTAAAATTATTGTTTTTATTATAGGGGAAATTAAGGCAGAAAAAACCTAAATCATTTTGAACAAGTCCATTTTGCCCCAGTTTTTCGACCTCAACATCGTTTTTTACAAATAATATTCTGTATTTTAATGAGAAATGCCTCAGAAATGATTTACTTTTAGATCAAATTATTTTTATCAATATTTTAATTCAAGTTGTTAAATTTTTGGCAATTCACATGACATATATAGATCGATTGTACCTCCTCAATAAATTTCCTATTCTTCAAAAATTTGCCTTCACGTTTGTATATTAAGCAGCTCTTGTACTTGACGATATTCACTGGAGAATTTTTCTTCCTTTCCGCCATTTAATTTTCCCGAACGAGGTCAGGAACGTCATAAAACCTCTTACCGTTGGTGGTATCTATACCTGAACCAAAGATCCAGCATATATATATATGTATATACAATCTACCAGCCAACTTTATACGCTGCCGAGCTTATTATCGTATACGTATGTATAAGTAGACATTCTCCATTTTTCTAGAATGCAAATAAGATCAATATCATCAAAATCACATTACAGTAGTGATACGTATGCGGATGAAATATGAAAAGAATATAGAAACTTAGAGAAATTGCATGCTTTTCGAATTGTTGAAGAGTTTATTGGATCTTGAAAATAGTCCCTCGGTCAAAGACAAGCTGTATTAGTCAAGATAGTTTGTGTTGTGGCATGAGTTCACGAGTTGTTAGTACGCAATGTGAAAAGACGTTATAAGGCAAGAGAGATAAAAGCCCAAGAGGAAAATTTACCAACGAGAGGATGAGGCCACACTCGTAATGCGACACTTGTGCTGTACAGCTTAAGTTTCATAATACGACTTTACTCTTGGTTCAGTAAACTGCGATACGGTGTTGGATACAAGAGGCATCATATAATTTGCATATCGTCAAGGCTCAACAACTATCCCATGGCTGAATGGACTCAGAACTAAGTATTAAAGAAAGAATGGGGCAAAATAGACCACCTTAATAACATGATCTAGGGATTTTTTTCGGGGTGAAGAACTCGATGAAAAAATCTGAAAAAAATTGAGAAGATGCTCCAATATGTGAACATTGTTTAGGAATTTTTTCAATTTTTTTTGTAAAGCTCTTCATATTTAAAAAAAATTCCGAATCATTTTGACACAAAGGTCCACTTTTCCTTCAGTTTCTCTTACATATAAAATTTCCAATTCGCCAGATGTGGTCTTGTGTTTTCGTATATAACTCGATTAGTCCTCTCGAGTATATTTGTTGAAGTCTCGTGGAAAAATGAGAGGCAGCAATGTGGAGCGACAGCAACCATTGATTCAATTTCTGCAGCAGAGATGATAGGCAAAGTTGTATTGAATAAGATAGAATTACATAAAATTGGTATATTGGCGAGAGTCTTTCCCCCTTTTCTTCACTTTCACATTTTATTTGCATGGCGGAATGATGATAAGGTAAACGATATTCTTTACTAGACGATCGATATCAATTTAGCCCATCCTCTCTGCCCACTCTTGAAATTCTCCACTGACTCTCATTCCCCCACCGACAATACCCCCTTCAGTTCAACTCCCTCTCTCTCTTCTTCTTCTTCACCCCTATCCCTCTATCCAACCATTTTCAAACCCCTTTTCCCACGTAACTGTTACCCCCAACCCACGTACCACCATCATTCCCGTGCTTCTTCTTCGTCTACCATGGACGCCTTCTGGTAGAGAAGAGCCCCGTTGGCCCAGTCGCGACCCTCATCCATATACATCGAGAAAATTAATATCTCGAGGTACGTTGGACTCGCTTGCGCCCTGAATAAACTCAAGCTCCAAGAGAGAGAATATAAGACTTTAGGTTCCTCCATGTCTTATTCTCCAGAGTTCAACGCAGAATTCAGGTAGCCAAGCGTCTACTTTCTTCTTCTTCTTCTTTTTTTTTCTATTTTTTATTCCACTGCATCTGTATCTTCAACTACCATCCACTCATTCTACCTACTGTCATCTGGTTCTCTTATTTATTTCAGAACGTGTTTCTTCAGCTTCCACTTTCCCTACCTCTTCATTCAACCAAGAAACTTCCTGGAATAAATTCAAAAACTTTTTTATTCAGTCACATTATTATCATCCTTGTGTAAAGGTGAAATATGTCTGGAGATGATGCTTAATGTCATTTCATATATTGGTAGTTGTCTACTTTCATTGATAGTGGAGACTGAAGAGAAATGGACCACAAGGGTGACATGGTTCATGATTTATGATTTTTTTTTGGGATGAAGGACTTCGTGAAAAAATCTGAAAAAATTTGACAAGATGCTTCAATATATAGATGTTATTGCTGAATTTTTTCAAATTTTTTTTTAGACCCCTTCATTGTTAAAAAAAATACCGAATCGTTCTCATCCCACATGACTAATTTGCTCCAGTCCATTCTGCCTCTCATAAACTTTTGAATATTTCTCGTACACAGAGAAAAATGTTTTCTTAATTTAAGAATGTGCAGGTCACTTGAATTAAGAAAGAAAACGTCACTTGATTTAAGTGAGAAGAGTCACTTAATTTAAGTGACCTGCACATTCTTAAATTAAGAAAACATTTTTCTCTGTGTATAATTCATGCTCCTAATAATTAATTCCTCTCCACTCCTGTAATAAGCTCGTTGAAAAACAGGATAATTAATATTGTCCATGTTTCCAACGCGGTACGATCAATATCCATTTATGAAAGCAAGTAAATCCGCGTATATTTAACGTCAACTGATGAGATTTATGATGTACCATCACTGATTCCAGTATTCTCCCTTTATTCTTGCTTTAACCCCACTGTATGGATATTGACTGGAACGATCGTTGCCAATTCTAGTAAGCATTGAGTGCCCATCAAGCTAAAGGCAGATGCATAATTCTCGAATATATCAATCGAGTAACTCTCTCCAACCATTGCTATATAGAACCGCGTCATCCCTTGGCTTTGAATCAATGCCCAGTGTCCAAGCTAGCCCCGTTGAGTATCGTATCGTCCAAATGAACTGTTAGTTATTACATATTCATGCTCATATTCGTCTCTATTCCAACGATACAAGTGGCAACCTGCACCTTGAATGGTATTTATAGCTTTGAGCCATTTAAATATTCCATATATTCGTGGGAATAAATTGTCAACATGATACGGCATTAATTCATTCAATACTCGTTAATAACACACAAGGACACACACTTCTTGTTTAATGTATCGATATTATGCAGAGTGCCATTTTCTCTGTTCACAATTTTACCTCTTCTCTTCACCTGTACTTTACATCCATCTCAGCTGCTAATGCTCCGGAGCTGGTGATGTGAATTTATCCATCAGAGTAATCGATCTCTAATAGCTTTCAAGCCGAATTATGATGAATTAACTATGATGGAATTATCGTTAAATAGATGAGGAGTTAATGGCGGGGATAGAATTTTCAACGATATGTACGAATTCACATGAGCTGAGCATGTTCATCAACACTTTCGTATGATCTAGATTAAGAAAATGGAGGAAAATGGGGGTTTGGTAGAATGGCTTCAGATAGATTGTTTTTTTGATGATTTCATTGAAAAGATGAGAAAATTTGCAATGAAAAACATGTATTGGAATTAATTTTTTAGAATTATCTGAGAATTTTATCTTTTTGAGGCAGAATTGGAGGTTAATTTCGATTTTTGATTATTATCATTTCTTTTGAAGATGTCTCTGGTTCTATTTTTTGTAGTGACTTGAGGTTGGTCTTGAATGGAAGGTGATATCATTTACCATTGATTTAAACAAAAAAATAATCCATTCTTAAATAAGGTGGCCAAGATCTTGTCAGGCACGTAAAAACCTAGATTATAAGCTCATACTCTGTATTATATAAATAACTGCTTTAATTTTTAAACACTCTTGAGTCAAACCGACTCTCTATTTTAAAGACTGTGTCGCAAAACAATGTAATAAATTAAATTGAAAAATCATCAATTTTTGAGATACTTATAGGCTTTTACATAAAAATCTGTTTTGCCCTATGAATATCTCAGAAACTGATCATTTTTTTTTCTCAAAAATAACAAAAATAGATGGCACATGATCTCAACTTGAATTTAAGATTGTTGCCAAGTTGTTTAGAGTGATGAAACCGAAAAAAATCCCTTAAAAAGTGGAATTTTCCAATTTCGTAAGAGATTAAAGTCTTAATTTTTAGCTGAACAAGGCCAAATTTTAAAAAAATCCTTAAAAATAAATTTTCACATCTCTTTTCCAAGCTAAATTTTCTCAGTTTTTCAATGGAATCATCAGAAAACATTTATCTCAAATATTTTCAGTGATTTTGAGCGATTTTTATAATGTAAGACATCAAAATGAAGATATGTCCATTTTACCTTTACATTTGGACAATTTTTTTTTATCTAGCAAATAAAAGCTCGCATTCATGTTATTCCATTTCTATGCATTAGACAGATAGTAAAAAAAAAAAATCATATTGTTTGATGGCTTTCAGGAAACAGCAATTTGGAATTGTTCGATAGTGAAAGCGGGCCCGACCTAACACTGTCGCCTCAGACCTTCACGTCAACTGCTGAAGCCTTTATCAACGACAATAGTGACAGTCTCGGGGTGCCTGGTGACAACGACATGGGTAAGTAGCTCCACGTTCTCTCTTTATTCTTTTTTTTTTTTTTCTTATTTTGTTCCTTTTAAGAATGTCCAGTTGACAGACGAGACGATCAACGTTCTCGTTTTTCTACTCACTATACCCTGGATCTATTTCCTTATAATTCTATTTCAACAGAGTTCCTTCTGTCTGCTTCTGGTAGCTTTACCCCCCCCCCCCTTTTCTCTTGCTAGCAAATACATTTTCTCTTTGTAAAGTTTTAAACGAGAGAAACAGAGACAAAGAGAAAGAGACAGATTGAAAAGAAGAGAAAATTCGAAGCCAAGGGATTGCTACTGAACTAAGTACACATTCAGTTTCAATACGACACTACACATCCCCTGGATTTCTGAATTTAACCAACCCCCCCCCCCCCCCCACCCTCCTCCACAAACTCCACTGCAATATTACATCCAAGGTATGCCAAATTCTCGTGGCTTTAGTGGAATTGTTTTCGTCGAATTCTCCACTTTCTTCTACCCATGATCTCTTTTATATTATCTAACAATCTGGTTGGAATGGAACTTTTAAAATGCTATGAAAATATGGAATTGCTGATATAGGAGAAAGGGGGGGGGGTGGATAGAAGGGATTAAATGGACACATGCTAGTTTTGGGATTTTATACTATGAAAATTACTCGAAATCGATGGAAATAATGGAGATAGGTTCTTTCTGAGGATTTCATTGAAAAGCTGAGGAAATTTCCCATGAAAATCATAGGTCAGGAGTTATTTTTTGGAATTTTGCAAAAATTTCATTTTTTGCTCAAGATTTGAAGGTAAAAAACTTCTGTTTTTGAAAAAATTCAGGTTTTTGGGTATATTTCGGGTTCTATTGGTCGTGGCGACTTGGGGCTGATCTTAAATGAAAGGTGAGCTCATTTCCCATAGATTTACGTGATTAAAAAGAAAATTATCAATTTTTTAAGTTCTAATAAGGCAAAAACTAATTTTTTTTAAATAACCTACAAGTTTTTGAAAAATCGATTAAAAAAAATTCGAACCTCTTAAAACGATGAGAAATGAGCTAATCTTCCATTTGAGATCAACCCCAGATAGTTACGACCAACAGAACCGGAGATATATCCAAAAAAGTGAATTTTTTTCGATTTTCAAAAGCAAAATCGCTTCAAAACTTCACCAAAAAATTAAAATTTTCAAAAAATGGAAAAAAATTATTTTCAACACATCTTTTCCACCTAAAATTTTCTCAGCTTTCCAATGGAATCATTAGAAAATCTCCATCTCAAACCCTTCACTTGGAATTTCCATTTTAACCCCCACCCCCTCTTCTTCTTCTCCTAATATTCCGCTTCCTTTTGAGAAATTGAACAAGTTATAATTTGAATAATTACTCCGTTAATTATATCAGATGCTGCACAACTTAATTCTCCTTAACGTTATCAAAATACTTTCCAACGACAATTTCCATCCATCGAAAAACTGAGCACTGAAAATTAATTGCCGCACATTCTTTCACTTTTACGATAGAAATGAGAAATTCTCTTGTCCACATGAGACTGCAATTGTATCTGTAGATGAAAGAGTAAGCTTTAATTGCTGCCTCTGACTGTCTTCTCTCCTCCGTTTTTTCCTCCCTTTCTTTTTTTTTTCGGAAAACTACGACGAGAAGTAATTGTCCAAGAACACCCAACACACACTGAAAGACTCAGATGCAAGATGGAATGAGACGTTGAGTTGAAAAAAAAAAAAAAAAAAAAAAAAAGGAGATAACGAAGAAAAGATGCGGAAGGTATCGTTGGAAGAAAGAGATATTGTATTCTTGCGTTCCAATTACTGAGTGCAGCGAACCTTCCTTCATCCACAAACCTTTTAGCGTCATGTAACATGGTCACTTGAACTCCTCGCAAAGATAAATGTCGTGTAATGTGAATGAAAATACCTTACGATATTGCTTGTAACATTAGACGAGTTGCGGGAATTTTTGCTATTAGCAAACTAATAGGTCTTGAAAATAGCAACAGATTATCCTGCACTTTGTAACAAGATGATTTGACTCAACGTAATACCGCACATTTGATTGTCAAAATTCAAATATAGTCGATTTAGGTAAAGAAAATCCAAGTGAGAGCAATAAAATCATCAATTTTTCTAAATTTAATTTGTTTACGCTCATTATTTTTGGATCAAAATGGTCAGTTATTAATATTCGGTTAGTGACGGTTGATTAATCGGTCAAAGGACGGTAAAATTACCATTTTTTTGGTTCCATCTCTACACCGAGATATAAAAGTGGTGAAAACTATTAATTATTAACACAATTAGTCTTTCGCAAATATTTTTTTAAAAATAATTAAAAAAGTTTTTGAACTTACTAAATTTAGCTAATTTCAATAGATTAATTGCTTGAATTAAACTAAATCCATCAAATTTAACAGCTTTTTAAAATTATTTCAAAAGAAATATTTAGTAAAGATCAATGATATAAACATTTGATAGTTTTTACCACTTTTTTTTTGTTAAAAGTGTAAGAAAATTATTTAAAAATAGTCAAAAAAATCAAATTAAAAAAAACTGCCAATATTTTTTAACCGAAAAAAATTAAAAAATCCCCACAATAAACGAGTGATCATAACCGTATTCACCAGATCTGCCCAATAAAAAAAAACACACAAACAAATATCCATTGTCATTTTATTTCTTTCGTAACTTTATGTGTATGTAGATTTTGGGGCTTTTCGTATCGTGCTCAAAGCTTTCTGCACAATAGGCCAGAGAGATACGATGTTTGTGTTTTTTCGCACAGTGGGTGTTGCCGATCACACTTTATTACTTTGAAAGTTGATCTTTATATATATTTTTTCAATTCATCCCCTCTCTTTTTCTCTTGTACAAATTTAACAACGTACATTTCATGCCACATGTACAGAGAGGCCAATAAACACACAGGCTCCACGAGTTTTACGAGATACCAACAATTTTACATGGTTGCAGAATATATATATATCTATACATCCAGAGAAAGAGAGAGAAATCTGTTTTACCAACGCAGTGGTACGAGTCCGAGTACGAGTGTGCATCAGGTGCAAGCTGAAATGGCACACTAATCCCTCTACCTATTATGATGAATGGGGCTGAAAATAGTCTGCGGATATAAAAACATAAAAATTCTGGAGCTAAAATGCGGAGGAAAATGGAAAATGCAGAAAAATATGGAATAAAAAAAAAAAAAGGGAGAGAGAAATGAAGAGAAAATGTGGGAGTATGAATGGAGAATATCAGGACTTATGCGAAGGGCTGTTCAAAACCGCATCTCGTTGAGGAAAATTCCAAAGGAACTTCTCAACTCGTGTGTATAGTTCAAGCTCGTTGGTTCAACCTCTAATGCTGGCTATTCAACTGCCACAATGCACTAGTAATACGATTTGGTCGGTCACAAGCCTTCTGCACTTGCCTCCCCCCCCCCCCCCCCTCTTCCACCCATCGAATGTATTCGCGTGTATGTTTCCTATTATATCTGTACGTGTGATTCAACACTACTGCCATTGCTGATGATCATGAGGAACGAATCGCGTGTCCAATACAAATTCATTCATGGTTTATTTCTAGTAATTAATAAAATGCCCAGTTTCATTTTACGGTAGTATACATTATGGTATTTGTGATACTCTCATTGGTTTGGGAGACTGGGGCAAAATGGACCAATTGTGTAACATGATTCATGATTTTTTTTGGGAGTGAAGGAGTCGGTGGAAAAATCTGAAAAAATTTGAGAAGATGCTCCGATATGTGGACATTGTTAGTGAATTTTTTGAAATTTTTTTGAAGAGCCCTTCACTCTCAAAAAAAATCCCAAATCATTTCAATCGAATAAATCAATATTTTCTGGAGTTATCGGATCATAGAAAAATAGCGAAAGTCAAAGGAACGTCTATGAATAATAATAAAACAATTTTTTTAGTAGAGAATTATAAAATTTTAAGACAAATCGATTTCATTCCATCATCAGTTCTCCAAAAATATCGCAGAAACTAAGCGAGATAAAACGATTTTAAGTTCTTTTCTATAAAAATTTCTCTTGAAATCCTCTACAAAAAGAAAAATTCGTGCAAAATCGCGCTATCTCGTTTAGTTTCCGAAATATTTATTTAAAAAAAACTGTTAACAGAATAAAATTAATTTTTTCTAGAAATTTAATATTTTTTAGAATAAAAGTAATGATTACAATATCCTATTGATTTTTTTTTCCACTATGAATAAAAATATTCCCTCAATACGTGAACAAAATGGCTCAAACTTCCACGCAATCGAGGAATAATAATAATAAAATGAAAAAAAAAATGTATTCCTATCCTTCGGGCAATTTCAGGGGAAAACGACACTGGCTGTTCACACGTGAAGTACGTATAATCGGTAAAATGGTAAAATGTTCAACCCATTGAAATTTAATCCACCAACTGGTGGTAAAAGAGAAAGGTAGTAGTAGCAAAGGGTATTACGAAGAGAGAAAGGGCAGGAAAAGGAAAGTTTTGTAATCGGTAATAGGAGGCTATATATAGTCGAGGCATGTAACAAAAGTTGAAAAGTATCAAATGAAAATTGTAGAAAATGGCAATTGCTTTTGTGTGTGTGTGTGTGTGTGACAAACGAGAGTTATAAAAAATTATTACTTTCTTGATAAATCATACATAATGCAGAAGAGCGTGGGGCAAAAAACGAAGGAAATTCTGATGTAACGCTGAAATAATGGACATTTCAATGAAACTTTAGTGGTAGTGGAATCCTGACATGAATAGCTTAGAAGCAATAGAGCATCTAGCGATTGATCTATTAGATAGTAATGCTGCATGAGATGTTTGTAATTTGGCGCAAACATCCCCAACACAAAGCAGGTCTAATATTGTGCTAGTGGCATGTAATTGTAATGAAGCAACTCGTTGTTAATATTAAACACAAAGAGGGCTATTGAATTATATTGTGCACCGTATAATTAACCCGGAAGCATATCTGAAAAAAAGTATATTCTAATTGTGTTCGAATAGCTCATGAAAACCCGAAACAATGGACTCAGTTTTACTGAATAACCGACGAATTGGAGGAAGTCGTTTATTTAACCAATTGGAAAAACTATTCAACTATTTATCGGCTTTCTCATATCATGAGAGAAAGAGAGTGAGAGAGGGAGAGGATGCAAGAGGCCCACACATTGTGTGCAGGATGCATAAGTACTATTGTAAGAGCGCTAACAACTACGTGCCATCGATAATTCCCATTCCACAACTTCATCAGCACAATACCAGTTGTTGTGATGAATAATTACAATAAGGCCAACAATACATAGTCATCGATACTCTCATGTTTCTCCACAATATTCTACCAAAATTCAATACTTGCCCACATGAAAACCTTGAAACCAAAACCAAAATAAAGAAGGTTCTAAAATTTGGTCTTCATGTCGTTGTTTGATGTTATTAAAGATTATTAATTGTAATGAGAGGGGTTTTTTTGATAACATTAAACAACGATATAGAGACCAAACTTAGCCTAAAGAAGCTTAAATTATAAGCAAAACGTCACGAATTGACAATATTCTAGTATTGAATTCATAAACTTTCAATCTCCCATGATATTTATTGAATTAATTACTACATAGAAATAAATCCTATTATTAAAAATGAAGAAGGTCTAGATTCTAGAGAAAAGAAATTTGGAAAAAAGTTGAGAGTACCCAAGTGGGATTCGAACCTGCGATCTTCAGATTACCGATCTGCTACTCTTCCAACTTTTCTTAAAATGCATTTATCAACCAAAATTTGTTCCTTTACATGTTTTTTCTTTACTAGTGAAGACAATTAAACCTGGGTAACACTAAATACTGAATTTACATGTGGATCAACGGCCTAGGCACTTGAAATCACAGCTTTTTATTATTATTATTATTATTATTTCGGAAGAGTTCTAGAATGGGAAAGGCGTGAATCATACAAGTTTCCTATCTTTTTATGTCTTTTTCACTCTAGGACGACTTTTTTATTGTGAATAACGCTTTGTTATTCAATATAAGTTTTATTGCTCGAAAAGAAAAATACAATGTGGTAATGGTAACGCCATTTTTAATAGACTAAAGACAAGATGGGAATGTTCTCTATAGAAGCAAGTCCTACGTTTGGTTTCGGTACTACATGGTTAACGATAAATTAGCACTCGCTCTTATCGACTCTTAACATTTTTTTCACTCTAGGACAACGATTTAGAACTGACGAAGATAAATTTCTTTACTTTCATTTCATATCACTTCTTTGAGCTCAAGTTTGTAGACTTCGTACCTTAATATTGCCCATAACGTGTTTGTAGCTTAAAAAAATGGTATTGAGGAAAAAAA
Organism: Aleiodes leptofemur; assembly: GCA_963942555.1. Lineage (NCBI taxonomy): Eukaryota > Metazoa > Arthropoda > Insecta > Hymenoptera > Braconidae > Aleiodes > Aleiodes leptofemur. The sequence goes on from OZ012613.1 coordinate 4,473,665, forward strand.
AGCTCTTTTACTGTTCCAACTAAACTACCGGAAATTCCCATACTTTTTTTTTTTTTTTTTTTATTGCATTAGAAACCCAATCATGGGTTTATTAGCATTCCCATACTTTCCATTCAAATTTCAATCCTCATAATTTCATAACCGCCTACTTTCTTTTAGGCTAATTAGAGTAAATTAAGGATTTCTAGAGGAAAGAGATGCAAAAAAAGAGTCGAAAATGCCCAACTGAGGTATTAAAAAAATTGAAAAAATAATAAACTTGTCCAAAAATACACAATTATCGATACCTTCTTATTTTCCTCACATATTTCACCAAAATTCAATACTCACCGACTTCAGAAAGAAGAGAATTATCATATTCATCCTCTCTCGTATTCCACATGTATGCCGTACATTTTTCTACATTAGAGGTTACGAGCATGCTTATGATCTGTTACGTACTGTTCTACACGTGTACATGAAAATAAATGGGTGAAACCGGAGAACAAAGACACGGCGAGTGCTATGGAGTGTGTGCTTTTATCTGTTTTCTCAAAGGCCCATGGACTTTTTAGCATCACGTCAGTAAAACCTCTGCAAAAGACTTCCAAAAATACCTCAGAAGTTGAAAATTCAAACGGAAGAAGAAAGGAATTAGAGAGAGAGAGAGAGCAAAAAAGCACGAAATTTTTTTCTCATTTCCTTATCTTTGAAATATATTCTAGTGACATTGACGAATGGTAATAAAAACAAACTTGAAAACCGATGATGCAGCTGTTCTAAACTGTCACTTCGTCGACAGCAATCATTCTTATGTGTTTTCGTGACGCAATATTTTTTTGATGAGTCATGAGTTTAGAAACACGTGGGCGATGAGAATGTGCATGAAAATATTTGTTGAATTTGATCCAGTGATGAAAGCAAGATTATTGTACAACTGGTATTAATTTACTTGGCAAAATTCCCAATGTCTTATTTTCATTCTACAATTTTTTTATTATTCATTTATTCTGACCTCTATGTGCATGAATAATGAGAAATAGGAGAATTGTTTATTTATAATCGTATTCGAGGGGAAAAGGGAGGGTGGAAGGAGGAAATTTTCGAGGTACACACAATGCTGAGAGAGAAATGGAATAAGTAGCATTACAATTTGCATGACTGGCTGACCTGACGATGGACCACTCCACTTGAGAATTGCTGTTCCATGCTAACGGACCACTTCGGTCCAAGTACTCTCTTTGTATGCCAATGCACCTGGGAATTTCACCACTACAATTTATGGCTCTTCACGTGAAATTCAATTCCATCGATTCCTTTTTTTCTTTCGTTTTTCTTTTTCATTCAATTTCTATGGATTGAAGGGTTTTCATGGGCTTTTCTTGTCATAAAGCCCATTCAGTGAGTCAATCAGAATAAAAGTTATTTCTTAATTATAGACAGAATAAATTCACTCCACCAGAAAATCAGTTTTGATAATTTTCCAAAAATTGACAAAAAAACTCAATAATTGACAATATAATTAACAAAAAAAGTGCCAGAAAATCCCATTTTTTTTTTTTTTTTTTTTTTTTTAATGCACGTGAAGAGATTGATCGAAATTCCGTAATAGGAGGGGGAACTGGGGTAAAATGGACCAGTTGGTTAAAAAGATTTGGTATTTATTTTGAAAATGGAGGCTTTTACGAAAAATTAAAAAAAAAATCAACAACAATGTTCACATATTGGAGCATCCTCTCAATTTTTTTATGAAGTCCTTCACTCCGAAAAAAATTCCTGAAACATGTTGCTCGAGAGGTCCATTTTGCTCCAATTTCCGCTATAGGCAACGCCTCAAACTATTTCTATAAACAATTGATTTCCATTATTATCGAATATTTTTTATTGAAAATGGATAGCGATTGGATTTTCTTGAAAAACGTAATTCTTCTTCTTGGGCAATCGATTTTCACGAGATCTCTGACACATATATATACATCTATATATCTGTCAAATAGAGAGAAAGCTGGAACCTTAAAAAACTCCATCTCCCGAGTTTTGCCGAGCGTAAACTTTTGTAATCCATCTATAAAATCCAGATAGAAAGAATATAAGAATGGGAAAAAAGAAGAAGTGGGTCTCAACACAATGTGAAGGAAGACTCATAAAATTCGAGTTTAAAGAAAAGAAAAAAAGCAAAAGAAAGCCGTAAATTAAATCCAACGTTGAATTTTCATTTCATCTATTCAATACAGACTCTGTCAACAAACTTGAATTTTCTCGATAATACAAATGATTTTCTTCTCAATTAATTTTTATTGTATTCAACATTTGATTGTTCAAATATCTGATGGCAAATATCACGTGTATACTTAGTATTAAACTCCAGTGTATGAAGGCCCTTTATTACTCTCAAATATACTAGATTCACCACTGTACCAACACGTTTGTACTCAGTGCGATAAGAGAGCCAAGTTTAACTGCAACGATGCGAGCAAATCGACACAGCAACGACCAACGAAATTGCAGTATAAACTTGAGCGTTACCACCACACACCTGTGACCTTTCTTCGTTGAAATACTATCCATGGAAAACTATCTTTCCATGTTAAGGATTTTAAAGAAAACTCGTTTGTTTTTACTGTAGTTACGAGGATCGTAGAATTTCTCTATTCTTCTTTTGATATCAAAGAATTCAGGAAGAAGAGGGTTTCAGTAAAACTGGATAATTTGATTTTTTTTTTGAAAATATTGGAAACTAATGGAGATACGCCCTTTTTGCCCTAATCCCTTGTTTAAACTTTTGACGTATGGAATTTGTCAAAAAAGGCGTATCTCCATTAGTTTTCGAGATCCATCACTTTTTCCTCTCCAGTGCTCTTTTGTTTTAAACATCCAATAGTACAGGAAACTGAAGATAGTGGTATAAACGTGTGATTTTAAACGAACTTTGTTATTTTTTCATTGTTCCGGTTGACAATCACTATTTTTATTTTTGTTTTTTATTTATTGTTCATTGTTATTACTATTTTAATTTTAATTTTCAACTCAATTATCAGATATTGAATGTAAATAATACTAACTTTGATTTAAATGAAGCTTTAAGTATAGGAAAATACGGGGTAAAATGGACTTGAGGGTGAAAAATGATTTGGGATTTTTTTTGAGAGTGAAGAGTTATTTGAAAAAATTTGTAAAAATTCACCAAAAATGTTCACATATTGTAGCTTCTCCTCAATTTTTTTTCAGATTTTTTCATGGTGTCTTTCACTGTAAAAAAAAATCATGGATCATGTTATTACGGCGGTCCATTTTGCCCCACTCTCCATCAGCAATTGTAACACTTTAAGGCCCCGATAGGGGTTTTTAAAACCTGGAGTCTTTAATTAAATAAATAAATAAAGAAAGGAAGATATTTTCTAAAAATTATTAACAGAAATAAATTAACTTATTTTATCTATTCACTCTAAAATTATCTAATCCTCCAATTTTCCCATGGATTTTTTCCTGTTTAAAATAGATTAAATAGAATGACTTCTACCATGAAAAATTCCATAGTAAGCAAGAAAACTTTTTTTTATCGTTTAATCTGAACCACTAAATTTATGGACCATCTCCAAGAATCTATCCTCGTTTTTTTTTTCCTCTCCCTTTTTTAACAATCCTTTCTTTACCCCTTAAGCCTTACTCCTGACACTTTTTTCTTTTCCTTAACCCCCTGAAATCGTGAGGCATGCACGTTTAAATTGATTCTCCCTGCAGTAAAAATCCTCACCCACACACACATACACGCGAGAATCTACATCATAGTTTTTTATTCCGAATATCACATGAGTAAAGTAAAATCTGTGAAAATCTTTCACTTTACTCTTAATTTTACGATTGCCTCTGACTTTTTCATTTTCACCGCAGATTCTTATTTTCCACTGAAAAAGAAAAAAAAAAAAAAAAAAAAGAAAAGGCACAAATCCTCAATTTCCCACCCATCACAAAATGACAGCCGTTATTTTCTCCAAGTTTTTCCGCTTTTGATTTCAATATTATTTCATTGACATCCCAAGCAAATTGATTTTTTTCCATTCTCTCTCGTGTATGACGAATGAAAGAGATGAAGATGAATTGAGATGCAAGTGACTGGGGGGAAAAGTACCAACAGAAGGTAGAAGGATGGATCCTTGAGACGCTGGAGTCCGCGTTGGAGCGACAACTTCTTAATTAAACCATTATGCGTTATGAGTCGGTGGCTTTATTACCAAAGCACCAATGGGTACAATGAGCTAGAAAGAGATAGAAGAAGATGAGAGAGAAACGAATAGGATGTATACTATATATAGTATAGTAACTCCGGCAGCATTGAGCTTGGGTGATGAGGAAAGATCCCACGAGGCAGCTTCCTAGTGCTCTAGGTCCATCCATCCCCCCTCCCCCCCCCCCCCCCCATTACACTCGATTCTATACTCTCGCTTCCCCCCCCCCTTTTCACCCCTTTCGCGGGTTCTCTATCCCCCCTCCCTTCCCCTTTTCACCCTTTAACGCGGGTTCTCTCTCTCTTCCCCCCCCCCCCCTCTCTCACCTTTATCCCTCGATTCCGGCATGTAAATTCGCGATAATGGAAGAGTGGATGCCTCTCTCTCTCTCTCTCTCTCTCTCATACCCCCCAACTCCTACACTAACTCCTTGCCTTTATGACTTAATAACTTGGGTTATCGGGAAAATTCGCTTTGACTATCGCACCCACTTCCTTCTCTTGTTACTGGTACTTATGCCAGTAATATTTTACTTGTAGAGGGGAAATTGCACGATTTACTTTGAATTAAAAGGGGGAAAAAAACAAAAAAAAAAAAGGAGAAAAAAGTTGATGAAATTTTATTAATTCTTTTTTTTTTTAATGGAAAAAACGTGGAATTTTTCTGGAGATATTTTGCCATTTGAAGTTTTTGAGTAATAAGGAAATGGTATTTGCTTGTTATTTTTTCTGTTAAATACACATTTCAGTGCAATTAATTATTTGCATATTTTTCCTCTTCAAAGCACCACTGTATTCAAATATCGTTAAAATTCTTTTTCTATATAAAATGGATATTTACAGAGTTTATTTGCAATTATTATTTTTTTTTATCTCGTTGGTGAGCGAATTTTTATATTTTTAAATCAAACTCGATATTCATTGTGAAGTATTCATACACAAATTTTTTTGAAAATATTCAATTTAAGGTTTTTTTTTTTTTTTTTTTTTGTTGAAGCATCAAAAAATTTCTGGATTTTTTTAAAAACTTTTTCATGCATACACGTTTTTATTGGAGCAAAAGTTTTTTACCTCTGAACATTATAGCTGGGAAATTTGTAAATTCTGTAACGTTGAAATGATATTATTCAACGGCTTCCTGTCCTTGAGGGACGTTTTGTCATAGTACAATTATTACAGGCATTGAGTCAGCAGAGAGAGTGAGTGAGAGAGAGAGAGAGAAGGAAGAAGAGAAGAATAGAGGAAGGCAGAGAGAAAAGCGTTGTAGTTGGGTGACTGGGGATGTTCTATGGCCATTGCTCGTTCTGGTACGGTTTCACTGGTGTTATCGAATGCTTGTTAGAAACGAGAATGCTGTCTCGTTTCCGAAACCCCCTCATTTTCCATGACAACCCTAGTGTAGTTAGAAGGGAAATAATGCCAAGGTACGTGAAACGGAGTTGAAATTTCTCTGACGTTTACTAGCAGAGGGGAAAGGGGGGGGGGAGGGGGGGGGGATGCCAAGTAAATTTGTTTTAAAATGCACTTTGTAGTGTTGGGAATTTTCATTTTTAACTTATATTCACTTGCACAAAGGAAAATTTTCGAATTAATTTCAGCATCAGTCGCTTCAAGAAGGTTCAATCGTTGCTTATATTACATAGAAAATAATGAAAATCAATTTCTTTATTTTATAATAATTTAAAAAAAAAAATATAATATAAATCACATGAAATTTGAAATTAACCTTCATTACAATTATTTCTTTCAATGAAATTCATTTATTTCAGTGATAAATACTGTGCAAAAAATTTATTTTTGAATTATATGATTTTTTATCAATATTTTAATTTAATTCGTTAAATCATGGGGACTACTAAACTTCATTTGACATATATATTGCGGTTGGACCTCCTTAATTTTAAGATAGTATCCCAGAGTACGATCGATAAAACAGAAAAAAATGAGGATTTGTAGGTTAATTTCCAATTAATTGCTGATAATTCGGAGAAAATGTGCTTCAATTTGCCCGAAAAAATGATTAAGCTATTCGAAAGTCATATCTTCAGCTTGTCAATATAATTTTTTCCTCTCGCCTTTATTTTTACATTAATCTCCTATCACTTGCATGAGATAAAGAGAGAGGCAAATATTTACGACTACCTTCTAATTAAAATTTCTCAATAACTATACGGTGAATTGAATATTTTTTTCTTCTATTATTTAGTTAAAATGCTGTTCTCTTTGCCAATAGTTTTTAAATAATGGGTCAACCCAGTGGTTTTTTAGTAATTTCGTTATTTCTGTCCGATTAAGGGCGTTTCATCCCCACCACCGCTATTTTCAGTAACTTTGATAATTCATATCTCATAAATTGCACGGACAAAAATTATTTAAAAAATTTCAAAAAAATGGGGTTAACTGGGGATACTACCTTATAATAGTTATCGTAGAATTTTAATTGCATTACTTTAAACTGAAAATATAACCGAGTTTGTAAGTGCATAGGCAATATGTCATGTTCATGGATTGAGGGGCTTATGAGAGTATTGGTTGCCTATAACGTTGCAGCCAGTGTTACAACCTGCAGCACGAAAATTCCATTATCGGCTAACAGCGATAAATATTATGAATTGGTCGCTTCCAAAGTGTACACTATATACGTTCATTTTGTATCTTCACAATTTTTTTTCATCATTCTATTTTTCCTTGCCCTTTTTTTTTATCTCTCATTATTTCTTCCCTTATTCGTTACTACCCACCCAGTGTTTTATCTCATATAGATATCTCTGCTGGTTTTAACCTGGTGATAAATCTGCCAGTGGGGGTTGTTTAAACGATTCCAACAGAGGGTGGTCTCTTCGAGGCTTGCCAGAAAAGAGGAGACACTCCCACTTTCCATTAACAGCGTGTCCCAACTCTCTCGAAGATACTCCTCATATTTCTCATCTTTCATGATTTTTATAAAATTGAGAAATTTTATTTTTCATATTAAAAATTCGGATTAATTATAGGGGAAAACAGCGTAAAATGGGTATTCTGATCAAATGGTTCGAGATAGAGATTTTCTAATGATTTCATTGAAAAGCTGAGAAAATTTGACGTAGAAAACACGTGTAATTTTTTTTTCAATTTTTTAAAAGTTATTCTTTTTTTGTTAAAATCGAAAAAATTCACTTTTTTGGCCATATCTCCGGTTTTATTGGTCGTAGAGACTTGGGATTGATCTTAAATGAACGGTTAGCTCATTCTCGATCAATTCATGTAGTTCAATTTTTTTTTCATCGATTTTCAAATATTTTTTGACCATTTTCTGGAAATCAGGCTCTGCTCTATATCTGTTTGAAAAATTCCTAATTTTTATTTATAACCACATAAATTGATGGGAAATGAGCTCACCTTCCATTTGAGACCAACACCAAATCGCTACGACCAATATAAATCAGAGATATCCTTGAAAAAGTCAAATTTTTGAAAAATTAAGAGAGGTTCATCTTCAAATTTTTTTTAATTTTTTTTTTTTATTACGGCTTCGAAATCATCTTCAAGTTACACTCAAAAAATCGAATTTTTGAGAAATTCCAAAAAAATGACTTTTGGCACATGATTTTCATCTGAAAAAAACTATCTCCAATTATTCCTTTGATTTCGAATGATTTTCATAATATAAAACATCAAAACTAAGATGTGTCCGTTTTACCCCTTGTATCCTTTTTCCCCCATCTCCCCCCAAAGTTTTATTACTGTTAAAAATTGAGTTGATAAATCACTCCTCTCTTCTATTTGCCTTACATGAAGACACATTATTCAAAGAAGTGTTGAAGCAAATACAAGTTTCTGAGTGCACAGTGTAAATTTGTAACGGAAATTACAAGATTACTCTGGGGTTGTTGAGAGAAAAAAGATGGCTGCCAGTGATTTTTCAACCTACAAAATGTAGAGAGAAAACACAAGTGAAGTAGAATAAAAAACGGACTTGAAACTAGGAAGAGGAAAAAACCAGAAAGAGTACAAAAAAAATGAGAAAGAGAGAGAGAGAGAGAGAGAGAAGGAGAAAACACCATTCTACACAAAACCGAGAATTTATTTCCCGAGTGAATTAGTTTACTCATGCCATCAACCACTGAATCTCAATTCTGCTCGTGTTGGCACAGTTAATCATAAATTAATAAAGGCAAGCTCCTTAACCACGTCAGATTTATGCGTTACACAATGTTAAACACAAGCGATTCATATAAAAAATTGCAGTTTTTATTTCAGTGAATAGATCAATAAATTCTGAAAAATATTGCATTTTAAATTGATGAAGTTGGATGTTCAAATGTGTTGAAAGGGTGCATCAATCGATAGAACTGATGCATCAATAAAATCCGGAATTTTTGTGAAATATAAAGCAACAAAAAGTGATGAAAAAGAATTGAAAATTGTTCTTTTTATGTATCCTGAAATAGACCTATCATGTATGAGGTTCGATTTAACGACGGTACATTCTCTCGAGGTTTGAAATTGTCTTTTACAGTATATAGTAACACAGTATGGTCATCTTAGCCATGAAATAGACTCATATATACGTATTTTAGCACCAAAACCTCCTCCAACAATTTTCCAACAAGCGCTTTTCATACACACACACACACACAGAGCCCCCAGAACCCTATCGTAAAATTCGCATTTTAAATATTTGAATTTGATAGAAGCATCATAAAACAAGTTTTTACACATATTACACTCGATATTCAAAAATTGAGAGAAGAATTTCTATATCATCTGCTATTGAAAGACAATAATTCCACTTTTTTTTTCATCGTGAAAATTATTTTCTCTTTTCATCAGATTCAATAGAATTCCGTTCTATTGATCTGAATTCATGTGCTCATTTTTAGATCCATCCAACAATACAGTTAGTTAGATTCCCAGACTAATTAGTGTCGAGGGGATTATGAGATACCCCAGGCTTTTGTAAATGTCAGTCAGGTAATTACATCACAAAATTATGACTGTACTATGGGAGCATATTTCAACCCGCATTCCTTCCATTCATGTTCAAATATAGTCTCGAAGGTTCATTGATGTATTTTACATATTGAACACTCTGGGTTTTTTGAATGATCAGAAATTCAAGACAATTAATGTCTAATGTTCATGATTATGCTCTTAGTATCTCTCTTTCTCTCTCTCTGATAGATTCGTTATTGGAGTCCGGTATATTATATTATATATGAGTTATTATTTACAACACACTATAATTGAAATGATCTACAATGTAAACTATGTTCTCAACTGCTTTTGATTATCTCGCTCTTATTTTCTTTATGAATTTTGCTTTGTATCCTTTGTACAACATAATGTACAGCAATAAATCATTCAATCAATCTCTCCGCTACACCTTCTCAATAGCAATATTTTAAAATAACAATTTAATCTCAAATTTTGGAAATTCTTGAGAAATCTTGATTTTCTCCATGCGATATATCGTATTATATGCATATTATCTCATATTCATCAAGAAACATCTTTATTTCACAATGCTGTTAAAGATGTCTCTTAGACATAGCATAATGAGGGCATAATCGCTCGTAAAATCTCTGATGTTTAGATCAGAAATCTTACGAAAATTCCAGAATTCTTTCAAAGTTTCCTAGAATTTTTATCAAAGTATGTAAAAAATCGACTTTTTTTGACCAAATTTAATGGTGACCCCTCTTCTTATCTCGGCCAATTACATCTCAATCATTATATCTCAGTGATTTTATCTCAATGAAAAGTATCTCAATGCAATAATATCTCAGTAAAATATATGTCAGTCAATTTTATCTCGGTCTAAAATATCTCCATACATTAATATTTCAATTTGAAAGATTATTTGTATTATTTCCTGAGTAATTTTTGTCGAGGGGATTTTTCCAGGAAATTTTTCCCAAAAGGATTTTGTCCAGGAAATTAATTCCTAGAATCCTTTGTTCACTGCAGAAACTGTCTGTTTCAAATGTACTCAGGCTTTACTAAATAAATAATAATAATAATGATAGAAGAAAAAGAGCTCTGATTCGTACATCAATGTATTTGCGACTTGCTAGCCAGTATTGACAGCATGAAATGCAGCTAAAGATCAGCCATTAGACAGTGTACCTTATGGGATCTTGAGTGAAAATACTGAAGGCCAAAAACGATCAATCTTCCTACACTTCTAAACCCAAAGAGACTTGACTCTTTAAACACACTACTCAAGTGAGTCAACGAGGATACCCAATATATATATATATATATTGTGTTGAGTGAAATCAATACATCTCGTATTATTGGAAATCGTTTTAAAATCATTTATCAAGTGTGAAGTTTTTATTGATCGTTCAATTTTATGCTAAAAAAATAAACGAAAAATAATTCAATCTTCGGATCTATTGCTTATTTTATCAGATCTGCTATTAATTTTGTTTAACCGTGGAAAAATTGGATTTTTTCATTGCAGGCAGCAGCGAAGAGTCAAGAACTGGACCAGGTGAGCCTGGAAAATTGGGAGTCAAGAAATCCAGACCAAAAGCATCATCACCAAATCGCCAAGGACCACAACAATGTCAGGTCAGCTATTAATCAAATTTTTTTCTTCAAATTTAAATAGAAAATAGAAATGCAGCATATGTGACATGATGATAGACGGATAAATTTAGACTGTGCTTATGAACATCAGGTGTTTGCATGTGTAGAAAAAGGAAGAATGTCAGAAAAATAAATTATTCAAAATGTGCTGCTGAAAAAAAAAATGAATATGAAACCTTTCCTGAAAAATAACGCGGTGTCTACTACTGCCACTAACGCACGCATGGCACTGGGATTCAAGCAACGTTAACGGGAATGACCTACATTCACACGGTAATTCACATTCACCCATACATGTACCTGTCGCACAGGATCGTGTTATTCACATGCATTTGATCCTAGCAGAAACACATTAGCCATTGGTCCAATTCATTCTTTTTTCGTTTCATTCATTTTCTTTTTCCTTTTTTTCTGTTCAAATGCTAGATGAGTGCGGCTTTTATCGACTGTGTATTCTAGGCACACCAGAGCAATTAACGATTCCGATAAAATAGAATTCCCAACGCTTGGCCTTTGGGGGCGAACGAATCTTTTTTGCCTCTTTAATATATATATTCCTTTTTTTTTTCCAACTATTTTATTTTTGTCGCGGTAAAGCTCTCGCAGTAGAGAGATACTACTATTGTTTTGTTCACATTTTGTGAATTCACGGTTGAAATGCCAATGCGATTTTTCCTCTTGTTCCCTCAGGATAAAAGAGCTTGAAAGAGAAAGTATTATTGAAATAGGGATATATTGGGAATGAATCGTTCTATTTTTCGCGAGGAAATTGTCAAGCGTGATAGGTTCAAAGTATCAAAGTCATTAAATTTTTTCATTTTAAAAAATTGATACATGAAGCAAAGATATTGTCAATGTATAGATAGAGAAGCACATTGTGTAAATATATATTCTCTATACAAAACAGAGATCGGTGAAAAATAAAATCGCATTTTTAATTTTTTTTATTTCTGTAATTTCCATCGAAAAAATTTTAATTACTTTCTCAATGAAAAATTTGGATTTTTTAATTTTTCGTTAGTTTGAAAATTAATTTTTTTTTTAAACAATTTTGATTACTATTGTAATTAAAAATTTGACTGATGAAATTTTATAATCCTTTTTCTTATTCGAAATTTTGATTTTTTCTTACTTATTAATTGATTGGAATAATTAATTTTATAATAAAATTAACGCTACTATGTTTAATCTCCCCAAATATAACCGTCTTTCAGACAAAAATTTTGAGTTGAGAGTGTTAACTAAATGTAACACAAATAAGAACTTATAATTTAATCCAATTTTAATGACGTTTATAAGACATTTATAATTCAATTTAACTAATAAAAATGTTAATAAGTTTAATAAAGAAAATAATTATGAAATTCCATCAGTCAAATTTTAAATTACAATGATAATCAAAATTGTTGAAAAAAAAAATTAATTTTCAAACTAATGAAAAATTCAAAAATCCAAATTTTTCATTAAGAAAGTAATTAAAAATTTTTCGATGGAAATTACAGAAAAAAAAAAATTAAAAATGCGAATTTTTTTTTGCCGATCTCTGATACAAAATTCACCATTGAACCTCGTCGTTATTCCATTCTGGTCTAACTCAGTATATACTTACCGCAAGTAGTAGTATAAGACCTCTCTCCCAGATCTATCCCCCCAACCCACAGTACACACTGGATATCCATGTGCTTGTGCTACTGGAAAGGCTGACGTTGAATATTCAATGCGTGTGACCCTTAAGCGCACACGAACTGAACACGACACATCCCCTGATGTTCGTACGTTCAACGGTCGACATTGAGGCCACGTAGCCTCTTGGTGATGTTTAGCCGTCCACTAACCGCTCTTCCGTGCTTCTCTCCCAACAGAGCCAACGTCATCAATGGCATTCATGTATATATCTTGGATTTACCAGCATTTTCGTGGTTGTTGTTTATGGCCAGCTTGTTCCTCAATGTCGAATCCTTCCAACTTTGCAAGAAAGTCAATCTCCAGAAGTTCGTAAGAAGCGTTACGCTTTGGCACGTAATTGAATGATGCCTTTGTACGACTTTGGATCCAACGAGCTATAGCTATAGATATATCAAGTTAAAGGGAGTATCAAGATTCTCCAGGGATTTGAACCCTTTGACTGCATATTCTCGGAGTATTTCGTTCATTCTCTCGAACAAAACTTGTGCAGCTTTTTAAGAGAAAATCCTTGGAAATATATTACACGAGTGATTTAATTACACATTAACGAGATGATAACGTGCATGAGACATTGACTTCATCTTTGTGTGTGTGTGTGTAGGTCCCATGGTTACTCTGATAAATCTATTACTATCGCTTCATGCTTTGATTCAAATCAAGGCCTTTGTCAACACACTGTTCGTACTTCAACCTAAACTATATACATAGATGTCTGGATGTCTATCCTTCCCTAATCTCTGCGCCAATGTCCAAGTACCAACACCAAGGGCTAGGAGTCACGCACAGCGAGTGGCTCGTTAAGTTAATTAATTGACCGTACCAAGTCCCTTTTAGACTGCTTCGAACATCCATGCTGTTATCGTCGTTGTCGTTTCTCGGCTGTAGTTGGCAAATGGTTTACCGCTCTTGTGAATGAAGGACACAGGGATAAACAAAAGCTTTCCAAGCTACCTCATGGAGCTATGGCGTTTATTTACAATGGATTTTATACGAAATATGATGGAGTATTTTGAATTAATTCATGAATGTAGTCAAAGCAATGTAGATTCCATTTGCTTGTTTATTGTCCAGAAAACCGGAGAAGCATGAAACAATGAATTCTTCAGATTCTCCAAGTATCCTCTAGTAATTCTCGAATTTTCCAAAATTTCATGCTTGTCGAATGAAAATTTCCAAAGAAAATCCTACATTATACATCATGTCATGCATCAAGCATGTAATTTGATCATCCAACTATTCGGTCTATTTGGAAACTATTACTGAATTCCAAGCAAAATCAATATCAGGGCAACACATGGTGCAGAAAACGTAATTAGTCCATGAAGAGAGGGGGGGAGAGGCTCTAATTAACGCTGAAATTGTTGATCGTGGAGACACAAAAGGAACAGCAGTAAGGCATGTCGAGTGTTTCATTACCAATAACTTTTCGTGTTTGTAAATTTACAGGAGCATGATACCTTTCATGAGTATGAGACAGGATTTTCTTTTGACAATCAATTTATATTGAGTTTTACTATTTTATTGAGATTTAATTATTTCAATTCTATTCAGAAAATTCCTTCACCCGACGTGGCCTAGATCAATGGCTGTCGCGGCTTGATTTGACGATTTTAATCTAGTTGAGCGCCAGTTAATTTTCTAAAAATTAACAAAAGTTTTATCACATAGAATTTTGAGAATCTGAGGGGAAATTCGATTGGGTGACCCAAAACACAAAACAGACTGATCAAGTGAAGCCGAGTAGAATAGAATTTTCAGGTTTACTTACCAATTAAATCCTTGTATAAATATATTCAGCTACACTCGTTCAACGATTAATTTAATTGATGATTACAATAATTTAATTGACAACAACAATAGATCACAAATCAAATGTAATTTATTAATAATTTTGACAACTCCTTGTGCGTCTTTTTCAGTCGAGAGAATTTTACAATAATTTTCACGCTGTTTTCTCTATTAAAGACAAAGAAGAAGTGCGTAATTCACACCTATAACCTGTCTCCCCCCTTTCTCTTTCAATACCAAATACCCTTAGTTTCATTGGTCGAAATGAATGAGTCGTTATTCGTCCGGATTTAATGCCAATTTAATAACCAGGAGTCGCTATTCTGGCGCAAGATTTCGAAATTTCCTCAATAATAATTCGGGTGACGTTAGGCGAACTTTCATCCTGTCACGAGTATGTTTTTTTAAATTTAAAATGGAGGTGAAAGTGTTGATTTTGTTCTGGAGAGTTGGGGAAAATCAGGAGTACATGAATTTGAAGTAATGACGTTTATTCACCTCTTCAAACTGACATAGAATGAACGGGAATGGAAGTCGTGCTACGAAAAAAAAAGCCTCCTATCTCTCTCTCTCTCTCTTCAGTGGAAACTGCATGCAATGACGGTATTACAGAAATTGGAATACCTTTCAGTATGAGCGAAAATGGTGAAGTATGTAAACTACGAATGCACTCTGAATTGAAACCACCAACTCTCGGCGTTTCCTAGCATTTGAAGCCTCTTGCTGCGAGCTTGGTAAATTAGATTTTCTGCTTAGGTAGAAGTGTTGGATGTTGAGGAGTGAATCAGAAGGATAGAAGACGAATAACTATGACATCTGTATTGAAGCCTTTTCATTGTATTACACAAGATGCTTCTCGCTTTCCTCGCTTGGATCCTTCGAAATTTAACGTCATCCATTCTATTGATATGGCTTGATAGTTGGCGACTTGTGTCAAATCTCCTATTTGCCATTTAGTTTGACTAACCAAGCATTCGTTCGTCAAATCAATGTCTATTATTCATGTACATCCTAATTTTCTGGGATACTTATGTAATTGGAAATTTCACAAATCAATGGCTTTATTATGTCCCATCTGACACAAAGGATTTCAATTCAATTACTTTGCACCACTGACAATCTTTGAAATCGCAACTTTGTTTGCGTGAATAGTACTCACAATATAATGATACATTTTTAGAATGATTGGAATTTTTTTCACCAGAATGACATCTTGGCAAATGCAGAGGTGGAAATTACGTCTGTTAGTACTGTGTGTGTGTGTGTGTGTGTGTGGAAAATTGATTTCGATCTCAATTATTGGGTGTACGAGAGGCTGTACAACATTCCCCATAGAAATATCCGTTCGAGATTTTTCCGATAATGGAGCTTGGAATTTGTAAGCCGTCTGGTGCATGAAATTTTGTCACCTATTTTTTTTCCTTTTCCTCTCTTTTTCTTCGATAGAATTCATTTTTCGATTGATGGCACTGGTATATTGGGAATTAATTTATTTCAATTGCTTCCACACAGGCGAAAATATGGCAGCACTGTGTTTGGATTATATTGCACTGAGCTATGCTTCGGTGATTAAATCCATTACGAATTTTTTCTCACTCCATTCATTTTTGCGTCCATCATCTTCTCTTCCAGGAACACGATATTACTTCCTGATTCTATTATATCTATTGAATAACGAGGGAAAGAAACTTGGGAAACTTAGGAGAAATGAAGAAAACTATTTTTAGAATTTTTTTTTCAGCAGTAGCTTTTGGAATTGGAGTGGGGCAAAATGGACCTACGTAGCAAGATGATCCAGGAATTTTTTTCAGATTGAAGGAGTTCATAAAAAAATCTAAAAAAATTTGAGAATATGGTCCAATATTTGAACATTGTTGGTGAATTTTTTTTAATTTTTTCAGAGACTCCTTCACCCTCAATAAAAATCCCAAAGTATTTAGACCCACTATATTTGGGTCCATTTCGCTCCGCTTTACCTATTTTATGTACTATGATGATTTAGCAACATTGAGAAGTTAAATATTAACACATTACGTTTGCTTGATTTCTGTTCGTAGGTGTGCGGCAAAGTGTTCAACAATGCCTCAGCCCTGACAAAGCACAAGCTGACGCACAGTGACGAGCGGAAATACGTCTGCACGATATGCAGCAAGGCGTTCAAGCGGCAGGACCACTTGTGAGTTCATCTCGAGCTTCACTCCCTGTAATTACGGACTGCTCTCTGTCTCTCTTTCTCTCTCACTCACTCTCTCTATCTATCCATCCATCTGAATCCATATATATCGTATTTTACATATCCTATTACTTCTCACCGCCCTAACTCTCTAGTTTTATACTCAACTTTTCATCTCAGAATGGGACTTCTAGTATTACTCGAGGAAACATTTCTCCTTCAGTACTGATTGAAGCTCGTTGAATTTAATTATCACTGAATAGGGGGGAAGTTCGGTGAAATGGAGACGTTTTAGTTTTTGTTTAATATCATGAAAATTGTTTGGAATCAGTGAAAATATTTGAGATAGGTTTTTTGTGATGATTCCATTAAAAAGCTGAGGAAATTTTCGAACAAAAAATTTTTTTCAATTGATTTTTTTGAATTATATTAATATTTTATTTTTTTTTAGGAGAAACTTAGGGCTCTAACTCTTCACGAAATCGAAAATTTTGACGTTTTTTGAAATATCTTCGGTTCTCATAATCAAAGTGACTTGGGATTGGTCTCAAATGAAAGGCGAGATTATTTACCATGAATTAATATCTTTTTGAAATAAAAATAATCATTTTGTTGAGATACTTATAGGGCAAAAAGTGATTTTCTCAAAATTAACCATAAATACCTCAAAAATCATTAATAATTCTTTGAAAGCTCTACAAATTCATGGCAAATGATCTCACCTTTCATCTAACATCAACGGCAAGCCACTACGACCAATAAAACCGGAGATATCCTTGATAAAGTGAAAAAACCGAAAATAAAAAGGATTCGATCTCATATTCATGCCTGAAAGACTTAAATTTTCAAAAAAATGCTAAAAAATCCATTTTGACACATGTTTCCCATCGGAATTTTCTTCAGCATATCAATGCAATTGTTGAAAGGAATCCATCTCAAGCCGTGTCATTGGAATGTTCATTTTACCCACTTTCCTCTATAACAATTCCCAAGATTGAAATTTATCAATATTTTCATTGACCATCAGAAAATAACGATGAAAAGAAAATAATTGCGTTATCCATGACAAACAAAAAAACCTCTAAAGAGAAAACAACAATAAATTGAACGGATAGAATGACAAAAAGAGGAGAAGCAGGTGGACGGATGCAGTAAAGAATGCCACTAAAAGGGGATTCGATTCTTTCTTTTCTAAATAGGAAAAAGAAGTAAAAAGTAATCGCGAAGGGACAGGCAGTGAAAAAAGATCCATGGGCCATCGTTGGCCATCTCTCGAAGTATGGTTTGTTCGTTCAATCCAACAGAAGCCATGTATTTCTCTTCTAAGATGGATCCTGTCTCTAAATCCCTCTACTTTATCTCCATCTTCTTTGTACTCAGTGACTTCCCAACACTCTACTCCTTCAGAATTTCAAGTTCCTCCAACCCAGACAGCATTTCCGAAGTTTTTTTTTTTTTTTTTTTCAATTTTTGAAGATTCTTCACTTTTATTTTTGTCTTTCTCACTCTTTGGTACAAAAAAGTTACGAGTTTGCTTTGCTACCCTGAAAATGAACGTGGAATTTACTTTCAGTAAATCCGTCTCAATATCCTCCTGACTTGAATACTCAACTCCACTCCCCCCCCCCCCCCTCCCCCTCAACCACCACCATTCTTTTTTTCCCTATTACAGAAGACTCGATGCAGTTGTTCATGAAGTCTATGAACATCGACGTGCTTGTCTTCTTCTTCAAGTTGATAATTACAGGCAATGACAGTCGTCTACTCTGAAGCCGAAGACAAAAAAAAACTGTCTCTTTTTATATTTTTTTTTCCTCCTCCTCCTCCTCCACCGCCCTCAACTTATTCTTTTCATATTTCCTCTGCATTCTATTCGTGTACTCTTCGCTTGTTCATTCACTTCAAGTTGTGTTCTGTTGGACTGAGAAAAGTGACGATAGAATAAGAGAGTCCTTCTTACGCTCCAACAACCCATTTTCCCTTGAGCGCATCTTTAAGAGCGAGAGAAAGATAGAGAGAGAGAGAGAGAGAGAGATTCATGTAATCCTTTTGTTGGAATCCAATGTTAGCCATGTTAAAAAAAGAAAGTTGGACAAATTAGCTTTCACAAATTAAAGCTATCCCCATGGAAACGAACAATGTTGAAGAGAAAAGAGTATTTTAGTTGATGGTAGAAATGAAAGTGAGGGAAAAAAAAAGCTTCAGCTTTATGGCCAGTCCAGAGAGTTTAAAGGGGATCCATTCTCTCTTTCTCTCTCTCTCTCCATTCCCTATCAGTAGGCCATAAACTCGTTTCAAATCTTTCCTGCTTCCCCCTTTCTTTCCTACCCATTCTCCAATGCCCCTATTTTGGCCATTTCTTCGGCTATTTTATCCATTCCGAAGCAGTGCTGGGAGTTGTTTGAAAATTTATTGGTAATGATATCGTTTCTAAACCAGGGAGGATGTGTAACTGTATGTGGGTAGACAATGTAAAACTCACATTCTCTACTTTTCCCCCTTCTGTTCTATCTATTCGTACTTTTGCTGGAGCTCTCACAACGAGTAGAGTAACTGGAGCTCAGGTACGACCTCCGGCTGCTGAATAAAGGGGATTTCTACTTGAATACTCCCACTGACCAATTTCGATTCTCGTTAACTTATGAAGCCAATTATCAGACGTTTCATAAGCCCTCAGCCAGTTATGAATGTTGATGTGACCCATTGTTAGTTCTAGACAGTACTTCACTCATAATTAATAATGATCCTTCCTGCCTTTCACTTATTTTTTAACGTTAATTAATGAAAATCAACTCAGTTGATATGAAAATGAATTTCTCATTCATCCATCAATTCATAACTCAAAGAAACCACAACTACTTTATGAAAATAAGGTTGGTTTTCATTACCTTGATATCTGAAGAATTAATGAGATTATAACGAAGTTAGTCTTCGCCTTCTTGGGGGAAAAGATAGAGTATATAACCAACTGAAAAGTATCTATATCAAGCACTTTTCAGAGTACTCAAGGTTAGGGTTATCCTTTTGAAAGTTTAACTCACCTCTGGGCAGGCGTAAAATTTTCCTCAGCCTACTTGTTGCTCGTCTTGGTGAATTTTACTATGGACACCATTTATCACCCTCGTATACACTAAAAAAAAAGAATCAAATTAAGTATTCTGAGATTAGTAAAAGAAAAAAATATATTTTAGGTTTATCGCAAAATTTGATACTAATATCTATAGAAAAGTGATTTAGGTCTATCATGAAAACTCAATTTCCCCTCGAGTATAGTAACCTAGTTCTGCTTTTCCCTTGGAAACTCAGTTGAAGTTTCTGCAGGAATATATTTTGAGTTAGTGCCAAATTCCAATCCGAGATTCTATAAAAACTCGATGAGGATACAATTTGAAATCTCAATTAGAATTTCTGTAAGAACTACTATGTGTTTTTGCGTCCATATTATTGTAGATTTAATTAGAGGTTATGTGGGATATTTGGACCAAATAAAATAAATTGTAAATGTCAATCTTTACATTTATTTACTAAATTCGCGACATTTTGCTCATGGTCAGGAGCTTCTTCAGGCTCTAAAAATAAAATAATCAAGAAAATTTATTTAATAACCCACATAACCTCTAATTCTATAAGAACCTGATCAACGTTATTCTAGAAATTCGAAATAGATTTCTCTTAGAGACTCAAGCTGCAATCATATAGAAACTTAATTTGGGTTTCTCTGAGAAACCTGATCTGACTTTGTACTACTTTGCGACACAAGTACTGAAAAATAGAGCCACAATCGCACGAGTAGGAAAAATTCTTATGACTGCAACCTGATTGCGTTTTTATAGAAACCCAGATTAAGTTTCTGTAGAAATCCAGATTGACTTCTTCCGGATATTCAAATTGAGTTTCTAAGAGGAATCTAGATTTGGTTTCTACAAGAATCTAATTTGAGTCTTCATAGGAACCTACATTGACTTCCTAAGAGAAATCTAGATAAAATTTCTATAGAAATCTAGATAGAGTCTTCATAAAAACATACATGAGTTCCTGAGCTAAATCCTAAATTAGGCTTTGCAGAAACTCAAATAAGCATTTTATAGAAACCTGGATTGAGTTTGTATAGAAACCTACATCAGGTTTCTCAGAAAAATTCAAGTTAACTATCTCTAAGTGTAATTATTTGAGCCTCAAAAAGTCCTCAAATGGACTCTCACAGAAAAATATGAATCAGGTTTTTTTTAATCCTTAATTTGAGATTTTTCTCTTTATTGTGTAGTCTCATAATTTACATAACAATAAAAAGGATAGAGAGACGTAAAGAGAGATGAAGAGATTGTATTTTTTTCGTCAATGAGTTACTTGACTCTGAGAGTCCCAAGTGTACGAATTGAGAGTGGTTACAATGGGACAGCTTGGGTAAATTTCCAGAGCCTTTTGGGATACGAATCTTCACCTTTTCGACATTCTCTGTTTCTCTCGCTCAAAGACAAAGTATTATATCTCCAGGGGAATGACAGAAGAAGAGTAAAGAGGAAATATTTCACTCGGGATATCCCAGAGCACAAATTTATCACTAAAACCACGCGATTTTCTTTATAAAAATGAAGTCTATACATAATTTCATCAATGTTTGCTCCACAGAAACGGCCATATGCTGACGCACAGAAACAAGAAGCCATTTGAGTGTAAGGCAGAAGGATGCGGAAAATCTTACTGTGATGCACGTAGTCTGCGTAGACACACCGAGAATCATCATGCTGGTAGTAAAGTTAATGAGAGCGTGAGTCCAAGTAGTCCAACAACAGGACCACATACGCCTAATACACCAGGCAGTAATCCAAGCACACCAAGTACACCTGGTGGACAGACAACTCAAAATGGTCATGGGCATACGGCTCTCAAACAGCTTCTAGCAACTGAACCATCACAAATATCAGGGCACAAGGTGAGGAATTTATGGCCGCATATTTTGGACCGTCCATAAAGTACGTCACACTAATTTCAAGGTTTTCAAACCCCCCCCCCCCCCCCTTTCCCCTGCCCCCATGTTCTATTCTGTCCCATTTTCATTAAGTCCTTTTTATACCTTAGATTCAATCATTGTAGGATTTTTTTGCATAAATTAATCTTAGTTAGAGCAATTTGATAGCTTTCAAGTTTCACTTTATTTTTAGTAACATCTTCAAGACTTGGTTCAATATTATTTACTAATAACAATACATTGTTAGTTTGGAGTAACCTAGAATTTCGGAAATATATTTAAAAATTTCCGAATTTAGATTTGACTTCTGTGACATCACAATCCAGAACCCCTCTGTCACATTTTGCCACAAATTTGAGACCCCTCCCCCCCAACTCATGACGTAAATTATGGACGGCTCCTTTGTGGAAATTATGAAGTGGTTGAGTGAGAGTATGAATGGGTAACGTGCAGGTAAATGGAGAAAAATCGGGGAAGAAGGAAAGCAACTAGGGCCTAGTTACTAGGCAATGTCGAGGAGAAAGGATGGGAAAAAACCCAGAAATTGGGGGGGGGGGGGGGGCAGTAACGAGCGGAATGTCCCAGAGCAATAAAATAAGAGATAACTCGGACCTGCCACGTGTGGGGGAAATTAGAGAGAGGATAGAACAGGGAGAAATGGCTGAAGAAAGGCCTATAAAGAGAGCAATGGAAGGAGGGGGGTACTTTGAGAGATATTTAAGAGCGATTAGGTATGAATGCTTAATTAGTAGTTACTCTGAGTACGTTCCGAACGGAGTATTGTCGAGAAAAGAATATGTTCAGCTAAGCAAGCAATAATAACTCGAACTTTCGCACTTTTTTTTCTATAGTTGATTAAGGATGTAGTCTTCAGCTTTTGCACTTCTTACGAGGATATTTCAGCAATTTTTTTTACAACTGAATAAAATCCAATCATTTCAAATTTTTTTAGATGTTATCATTGACATCTGTAACTCCACAAAAATATTCACGAAAACATCACTGTTAATCTGACTGGTTTTTACGATCCCTATACATTTATTACCATCAAAATCAAGAAAAAGAGGTAGACATTAGTTGGAAACTTGTGGAACTCATTCAGTTATAATTGTATCAAAGTGTTCACTTGATTTTATCATCTAATAGCCATGTAGTTTCCATTCTGACACTTTCATATTGTTTCATTTGCTTCGTATGGACGATTAAACTTATTAACAGCTCCATCAATTCTATTCAAGTGAAATTCATTGTCATCAAGAGCGATTATCGTACATTGGTGAACTTGGAGAATATTGTGACTGGCACAAATGCCATTGTCGTCATCAATTTTGGCTCAACAGAAATCACAAAAAAAAAGCATTAACTCTCCCGGAATAGTAAATTATCCAGAGAAAAAAACTCTTCAACAAAGGAAAAAAAATGCTCTCTCTATTCTGAAACTAGAGTAATTATATTTGTAATACATTTAATTCTAATGTGCTAATTAGCCATAATTATTATTCCTCCAACTCTATTCTTCAACTGTGCAGAAAACTACTTTATTTGCCTTTATTCCTCTAAAATGCAATGAATCATAGCTGTTTTAATTCATATCAAGCTTTCATCTACCCTCTTTCTCATTCTCCAGTTGAATAGACTCTATTCCACTTTCTCTATATCTCCCTCTTTTTTGCCACTCTACTCATTCGTTCTCATTACGAAACTTCCCAGGTCATCAAATTTTATTAGCTCGACTTTAGCCAACCCTGCGTATATATTCTTCTATTCACTAACTCAATATCCGTATATTATCCATTCCGTTCAACTGCCGCCTTCTGACAGAGTGTCTCCATCCCATGAGGATTACATTTATAGATTTTCATTGAAAAAGAAAAAAAGGATCATTCATTATCATTGCAAATGAAAAAAAAAAGAGTTTTAATTTTACCAACCGTGTATAGATTATTTTTATTATTTCGTGACATCACTTTTTACGGCAATTTCGGTCATATATATGTGCACCTATATATAGGTATTCGTTCAAGAAAAAAAAAATTCTCGGAAATTTGTACATTTTAATTGATTCAATTGATTTAATTCTTTAATTTAATTGATTTATTTGATGATTTAATTTTCATTTTTACGTGATAATATGGGATTTCAACTACTACAACCTGAATAGAATGAAAATTTAAATACTCAAGCACTTTGAGCCTCCTCTTCATCTAAGTTCAGATGAAATTCTCATAAACGCCTATATATTACCGAAATTGCCGCAAAAAGTGATTTCACAAAATAATAATTAAAAAAAAGCTTTGAATTGCATGTAATAATTGCAATAATTTCGATATCAAAGCAAATTCGCAATATTGAAGAATTCCAGAACATTTCCATTCATTACCTTAGTAAATTGAATATCCATTAGATGACATACCAATTACATTTTGATACAATTACAACTGAAGTTCCAAATGTTTCACAAAGAGAAGAGGAATTTAATTATTAATACCCACGCATGCAGATACAAATTGATTGTAATTGAATGAATTGTTTTTTTTTTACCGAAAAAAAAAAAAACCGTTGAATTGTAATGGTGATACTTGATAACTCAGAATACTTCAAATATAAAAATGGGGAATTTAAAATTAAATTAAAAGCAAATCAAGAGTATCCAATTTTTTTTTCATCATCACAAATTCACTTAACGTTTATGTATCTAGTTATACATTATTGATACAAATAGATTGAGCTTGTAGGTACACAGTACCAGTCATTGCTGAGGTCAATCCACACTATGGATAAATAAACTAAATTCTACGTAAATTGCTATAGCCAAGCCAGTTAACCAGTGTATATAGAATGGATTTGAACCTCTCTTTCTCCATTCATGTGCAAACAGTGGAGGGTCCATCTCTATCTCTATTACCGAGGGGGAGAAATGTTATTATCCACGTGTATGTAGAAAAGTCGAGTGATTATTTATCGTGAAATTTGTGCTGATTATACAAGTACAATGAGAATTCCCGATTACTATCATGCATTTGAGTACAAGCATTTGTTTATTCATTAAATTTAACAGAATTTTAATATATTGTTATGAAATAGACTTTGAAACAAAGAAAAGACTATTGATCGATCAATTGATCTCAGAAGCTAGTTGGGAAATAGGAACGTCAGGAGAGTTTTATGTTTTGGATTCTTGTCATCTTGTGAATTAAATATTTATCATAAAATTAATAAACAACCAATTATTCATAAACGAGGATTAAATATGCAACAATATCATTGCCTTAGAAACAAAGGGGCGTAAGTGCTATTCTTATGCACAGTACTTACGCCCCTTTGGCTCTAAGGCAACGATATATATAGAACATTTTAACGAAGTTATAAGCATTTTTGTGAACATTTCAGAAACTGATGGAGATACGCCCTTTTCCCTCTAATCTTCTTTTTCAGAGAAATTCAAGAGCTAAAAAGGAAGGATTAGGGCTAAAAAGGCCTATAAAAGAGGATTCAAGGATTCAAAAGCTAAAAAAAAGGGAATAGGGAAAAAAGGCGTATCTCCATCAGTTTCTGCATTAATAAAATGGATTTATCCTGTTTTACCCCTTCCCAACTGAATTATTGAGATTTAGGGAGTTAAATCTGTGTCAATTCAAGTGTAAAATTTAAAAACTAAAAAAACAATTAAACTTCTCATACGTTTGGACCAAATGAAACCAAGGGAATTCATTCAAATAATGTTTGAATAGCTAAAACATAAATTTTGCAGTGAAATGCATTGAAGTGTAGTTCAATTGGTAAGCGCGAACAAGTTTCGTATACACTCACAAATCAAAGTCGTGTGTATATGCCCGGCCACTGAAAATGCAGATATGTATTTTACATTTGCGATTGTTCTATATGTGATATAAATTGAGAACAGAGAGAGAGAGAGAGAGGAAAAAGGTATTCTCGTATACAGTGGATATCATTGACTAAGCGTAAACGAGAAACACCCAACGCCTATTCTAACGTGTGTCTATATATATATACGTATTCACAGTGTACATAGGCGAGTGATATTCGGTCGAACGACTTCATTTGATGTACAGCTAATAAGAGATCTGAATCTGAATGTGTAGGCAATGATGATATCGTTGAAGGTATTCGTTGAACAATGGATACATCCAATTCATGGATTTTCTAACACTACAAATAGCGCAGGAGAGAAACTACACATTTGGACTATTGTGTGTGTATATAAAACTAACATCCATAACGTTAACCCTTCTGGCTATTCCTCCCACTTTTCTCTGGGTTGTCGCGATGAGGAATGGTATTGCACATTCGATCGACTATTCTCTCGCATAAAGTACACCTGTCGTGTGTATGTGTGTGTGTGTGTGTGTGTGTATAAACGAATGTGCGTTTACGCTTGCAAAACACACTTCGGGTCATATCCATAGTGCTCGCTGACTCGTTTTCCATTGTGAGTATATACATATATTACATATATATATATATATATATATATATATATATATCATATATATGTGTGTGTGTATGGATGTGCCCGTATTGGATGGATATATAAACGTGAATAGGCCATCGTGCTCCGAGACTGGGGATTTATAGTTTTTGGAAAGAAATAAATGGCTCCTGTGCAGAGTTGGTCACACTAAATCATATTTTTCAAAATACTCTTCACTTTTTTTTCTTTTTTCACTATTTTCTGGGAGTAGAATCGTGACAAATGGGAGAGAGAATACTGAGGGAGATTATTTTTTTTTTTTTCAAATCAAATTACAGACTTTCAGAGCTTTTTCTGAATGGTCGTGATGAAGAAAAAAAAACTTGGGATTTTTTTAGCAAAAAGTGTCTATCAATTTTCGAATTTTTCTTCTTTTTTTGAAGAAATTTAATTTTTTTTTTTTTTAATGTGAGCCAATATTATGGGTTACGTTTTTGAGGCGCTTCAAAAATTTTTTGACTGACGCTCAGGCACTGGTTGGTACGGTTTTCCCTGTCAAAGTGCGATCTCCAGAGGGCTTTGTTAAATTTCATGTAATTCAAATTGTTAAAAAAGTTTAAAAGAGATGGGGGAAAAAAAAAAAGAAGAAAAATTTAACAAAGTGGATTGAATGAAGGGGAGAGGGTTTATCAATGCGGTAGCATCGAGTCACTGTATGCATGGTGGGCTATATATATGAAAACCTCAGCGCTCGGTGGTTAATAAAGCCACGCCGCTGGCGATTTCAATGGCGGCAGGATGAAAGTTCGTTACGGAAAATTCTCGCGTTGGTGAACGAAGCATAAAAGTAATTCATGCATACACATATCAACCTATATATAGACACATAGATTTTAAAGTCACAGTGAAACATGTTTTTTTTTTTTCTCGTCATGTAATTTCCAATCTCAGGAAAACTATTTCCTGATGCTGGAAAATTTTTCTCTCTTCATCTTTCCTTTTACAGTGTCACTCGAATGTTTTTTTATTTTTTTTTTCGTAAAGTTGAATGTTACGAGGATGAAAAACAGAATGGAAACTGGTATATATATGCTACGTTCATTTTCCACCTGGAATTATTCTGAACTTGTACCTCAGGGATTCATTAAGTTAATCAAGTTACAGATTGTACAAGATACTGGAATACTTTTGTAGTTATCTTGGCTCTCATTGTTTTTCTACATACTGTGTATGGAGAAATGAGACAAGAGCTTACTAGTACTAGAATTATTTGATAATAATACAATTCAGGAGTGAAGATAAAAAAAAATAATTAAAAAAAACGACTATTTAATCTCAAATTTTGAAATTTTTGAGAAATCTTGATTTTTTCTATGCGATATATCGTATTAAAACAGGATGAGTCGATTCTTTTCTCAAAAATCTTGAAAAATAATTGAGATACGTAACGATTTGAAGAGCTACAATCAATAATTGGATCAAAAAGGGCGTAACTCCTTCAATTTCTAAGATACTGTTGCGGAATTATGGAGATTCCAATCTCCTTCATCCCTAAAAATGAATGATAACTGTGAAGTTACCTGAGAAAAAAAAGAAGAGAGTCAGAAAAATAGCTGCGAGGCGAGGAAAAAGACGTGTATAAATAAATAAACGGAATTAACCCCAATTTTTTGTCCCTGTTTATTACAATACTTTCAAAAGAAGAGATACTGAATCGTTTATTTTCATCATTTGACATTCAATTGTTTTCTTAAAAAATGTATTATCAGGTGAATGGATATTTGTCCCTTTTCTTCCAATTATTCGTTATTTATGTCTCCGTTTAATTATTTATTATTCAATAGTTTCCGTTTTATTAACGATTATGCAAAGAAGAATACATTATAAATAAGTTTATATTTTCAAGAGTTCAGGAGTACTAAAATCATTTAATGATAACCCAATTCAGTACTAAAGAAATGAAATAGGATAAGTCATTTTTTTAGAATATCTTGGAAAGTAATGGAGATACGCCCTTTTTACTCTAATCCATTTTTGCCCTAACTCTTTTTTTTTGGCCTAATTAAAAATTTTCAAAGACTATAAAAAAAAGGGTTCAGACAAAAAAGGCGTATCTTCATTATTTTCCGAGATATTCTGAAAAAACGAATAAAAATGGACCTAATCCTATCACATTTCTTCACTTAATCGTCCATTTTTCATCATTTGAGTTATACAATACAGAGAGTCTAGAAATTTGTCATTGAACTTTCCATTGAATTGCCACATAATCCAGATAATAATTACACACACACATTGAGTTGTATGCTTTTGCAGTAATTACATCTAATCCTAATACGTATATGAATACACGAGAGAGAAAATGGACATACTCGGAGATGTGCCAACGATCAATTTGAAATTATGTACTTCTAGTATTGTATGATTTTCATCCTCTCATTACAGTTACAATATATACACTGTAAACGTATAGGATCCCTTTTGAGAGATCGAAATGTGTGTTGATAACTAAATTTCTGTGATGTTCTCCCCCGTTGCAATTACAGTAATGATTATCCACTGCTATTCATACACAACCGTATGGATACACAGACGTAATTACATTTTCTAAAATCTACTTTGAATCTCTCGTGCAATTCACTCGTGCATCATTTCCCTTTTTAAAGCAAAAAAAAAAAAAAAAAAAAAAAAACTCCACTATCTACCCAAAAAAAAATGTGTGTGTCTCTATGGATACATAAAGCTCAGTTGGATAAATTTTATCTGAACCCATGAAAGAGAGAGGAAAAGTAAAATATCCCTGTCAAAGCTTCCTGAAGATGCCTGGGAAAAAGTTATTTCACATCTTGAAACCCATTAGAATGAGCGATCTCCTTATCGTCGAGGAGGAGGAAAAAAAAGGGGGGAGGGGTGGGAGGGAGAAAAGAAGAGTTGTTATAGTTGGAGAAAACAAAAGTGGAAGAGAATGCTGGGTTATGGCAGGATCGTGGGGAAAGTTTCAAATGAAAATTGACGTGCTGTAGAAAAAATATGCAGGAATCATAAAAAAAAATGAAAAAAAAAAAAAAGTGAAGCGAAGCGAAGAAAGACCGAATGGAGATCACACAGCACCTGGCCCCGACTGTAATAAGCCCTCACGTTTTTTCTCCACCCCCCCCCCCTCCCCCTCTCTCCCCCTCCCAACGGGGTAAAGCGTCAGACTTGTACGCCTAAGCGAATTAAAACTATGAAAGGTCACAGGAGCTTCTTGTGAAGTAGAAATAAAAGGGGGAGGGAGGGGTGGGGGTGAGAGGGGGGGGGGTGATCACTCGGCAAGAAACTTCATCATCTGCGTCTTTTATTGCTTCAGCTTTTTAATAAATTCTCTCTTTTTCCCTTTATGTTTTCACAATTAAATTCAATTAATTTAAACTCACAATTTTAAGCTTTTTTTCCTTGTCTTCACTAGTTCTATATTGTTTTTGTTCATTTAGACTTTATCAGGAAGACAGTAAAAATAAGGTTTTTTTCAAAGGTATTTAATCACCGGATATGCAAAATTTTGCTTCAAGAGAATACTTCAAGGCTAAAAATACAATTTTAGCTATTAAATCTACCCAATTTCAGACTCAACATCTTTTATAACATGAATATTTCTGGCAATTGTGTGTGTTTGTGGGTGTGTATGTGTATTTAAACAGCATACACTAGCCGATGTAAACTAAGGAAATTGTCCGTTGCAGGAAATAGAGGTTTGGTCTCTCTACCGTATACTATAAGAGCCCTGTGTAACGCAGCGAAACGCCTTTCTTACTGAGCATAAATTTCTTCCCTCCAAGTGAGTGTCTGTGTGTCGTAAAGTGTCGGAGTTTGAAAATAATAAAAGGAAAAGTATGAAAAAAAAAAAAAATAATGAAAATGGTATATGAGAATAAATAATAAAGTGTCAACGAAGAGTGAAATTATTAAATCAAATGATACTTTATGCTAAAAATGAGATGCGGCATTTTTTTTAAAGGTCTTTATGCAAAAAAATCTGCAAATAATTGCTCAAAAATTCATAGACGTGTTGAAGTATTTTCTCATTTTTTTTGCAAATTTTTTTTTTTTTACAGAATTAAAATGGAATTCTTTACTCTTCACTTTTCATATCAAAAGTTTTTAGAAGTAAAATAAAGAAAAAAAAAAATCTTGAAGTACCTCACACAAACAATAGGTGTTTTATACCCCAGGCATACAATAAATTAAACTCCCATTGCAATCTACTAGTCCGAATAATGAATTAATGGATTTCAACGAGGGATTGTTTCAAGCACGAACGCTTTGAATTCTCACTGTGAATTGCTAAATGAAGGTTTAATAAGGTATGAACTGACTTCTACGGAGATTCTATCTCATCTGCAGTCATTTTCTATCCGCAGCTTGTACGTACCTCGATAATTAACGAATCCAATTTCGTGCAAAGAGAGAAAAAGAGAGAGAGAGAGAGAGATCTCATTCTACAAATTCTCGAGAATTTCTCTATAGCCACAAACTCAATCAACAATTTTTTTTTTCATCCTTCCATTTCTCATTCGCTCTACATTTGTACTTTACAAACACAAATCTCGTGTACCCTCAAAATGCTTTCAGCACACAAACTCCAGTAATCCAGATTTATTCTCCATTAGTAGACACTAAAAATTTTATAATGCGTTTTTACTGGATACATGAATTTCATTCTTTCTTTTTTTTTTCCACCTTTTTTTTTGTTGCAGAATTCAACATCACCCGGTGGTAGCAATGATGGCCTAACAAAACAACAGATTGATTTGTTTCAACAAATAATGCAACAACAACAACAACCAGCAAACTCTCAACAAGCATTAACAAGCACTAGTTCTGGTATTATACCCCAGAAGAATGGAAAATCAGCAAGTAAATCCGCTAATTCACCGAATGGTGGTACTACTGCTTCTGGAAATTCAGCTTCAACGAACATAGCAAATTCAAATACAAAGCCAAAATTGTGGAATCAAAGTCAGGTTAGTTGTGGAATTAATTCTCTTTTGCATTTTAATGATTTCGGGGGTATTAAAGTTGTACTGCAGTGAACTCGAGTATATTTTTTTGCATTTTTCGGAATTTTTTCATAATTTTTGTAAGTGCAGTTTATGAGATATGAATTATCAAAGTTACTGAAAATAGCGGTGGTGGGGACGAAACGCCCTTAATCGGACGGAAATAACGAAATTACTAAAAAACCACAGGGTTGACCCATTATTTAAAAACTATCGGCGAAGAGAACAGCATTTCAACTAAATAATAGAAGAAAAAAATATTTAATTCACCGTATAGTTATTGAGAAATTTTAATTAGAAGGTAGTCATAACTATTTGCCTCTCTCTTTATCTCATGCATGTGATAGGAGATTAATGTAAAAAAAAAGGCAAGAGAAAAAAAATTATATTTACAAGCTGAAGATATGATTTTCGAATATGTTAATCATTTTTTCGGGTAAATTAAAGCACTTTTCGCGAATTATCAGCAATTTATTGGAAATTAATCTACAAACCCTCATTTTTTGACACTAAAAATAGCAGAAATTTGAAAATTGTTAGATTTTTTGTTTTTTCAACAAATGAATCATTCTGAAAACATGGAAAAAATATGCAAATGTAGAAAATTCAGAGAACTACAAGTACGAATTTTTTAAATATTTTTTTACAATAATTTATTTATTTAAAAAAAATCAAAAAATTGTCTGACGTCTGCTAATTTCATTATCATATTTTTTTTCACTGTTTTACCATTCTTCCGGGTTACTACCTTAACCCAAAGAAATCTCGTTCTGCCAGATGTTTTAAAGCTCCAAATTCCAGTATGAATCAAATATTTTTATTAAAAAAAGTAAGAAAATATTGGATTCCTCAACTTCTCTTCCACCCTATTTTTTTCTTTCTTTTCTCCAAGACCAAGAAATTGCAATCAGCGTTATAACGTAGACGTAGAAAGTGGCTCTACAGTCAAGAAAGCAGGTGAAATTGGAAAGAGCACCTTTAGGCTTGGAAAAGACTCGTGCGACCTTTCATGTTCAAGCTTTCATCAGGCTTGATTAGTTTTCTCTTCTTTCTGAATAGTGGACCCTTTTTCCCCTTTTTCCCTCTTTTTTTTCGGCACTCTTTGTTCGCGATTAATTCTATATTGCTCTCAGCAATGTTCCTCCTTTTTCTCCCGTATCATTCAATATCAATCAATTGAAATTAAAAAAAATTGATTGATTCTGAATATCGAATAAATTTTTTTTTTTGATTAATGCAATTTTAAAATTTTAATACGTTTAACACTGTGTATATCATAAAATTTATGCAGACTACGTTGTAGAGCGAAAATTGAGTGGATGGTCATGGGTTTTCAAGTTGAGGTCTATATTCACGCCCAGTTCTCGTTCATCGTGTAACTTCATTAAGCTAATGGCATAATAACCACCTGCGGTGTTGCAAATGTGTGTATACAATATATATATATAGATGCATATACAGAGAAAAGAGACAGAGATAGGGAGAAAAAGGGGGGGGGTTGAGGGGGTGTGGGAGGCTTATAGAACGATATTGAGAACATGCTAGTGTCTGTGAATAGAGTAAGAAGACTAGAGGCTTTCAAACTCACTCCCAAAATCCACTGCCGAAACTGTTCAAGTAAAATCGATCGATTTCTCATTAATATGTATGAGATCTTCAGGTATATGTGTATTTGTATGTGTATGTGTATATAACAAGAGTTCTATGCACTTTCTGTGAAAACTTTGTTATGTTCTCTATACTTTGGGTGAATAATCCACTGCACTTTTCGGCCAGTCCAACGATAAATGATCGGCAATTAATGATCGTTAAAGTTTAAAACGTTGAATTTTAGGGGAATAAAAAGTAAAACAACATTTGGAGGATACTAGAAAAGATAGAAAGAAAAAGGGGGGGTATAAAAAGAGGGAATAAAAAAGGCTCAACTATACATATATAGGAAAAAGCGATCGATGGATCTCATTAATATGTATGGCTTACTCGTTATCTTTAGGGCAAAGAAGGAACTCGCGGGGAAAACTTTGGCAGCAAAGTTTTTCCCTTCGTCTTATACAGGTTTTTTTTTTCTCACTCTTTCTTGCCTCTTTTCTTCCTCTTGAATAGACCAAAGTAGTTGGCAACGATAATAAATAATCTACGGCTTATTCGCGTTAAACTTTTCAATTCTTGCGACACGAAGTTTTTTCTTATTCTTCTTTCTTTTTTTTTTACTATTTTTTTTATCAAACTAACTTAATTCCCATAGTCTTTTTTGAGAATAAAAGAAGGGGGGGGGGGGTAAATAGAAATGTGAAATAATTTTGACAAATGTGATAACGAAAAGTGGAAACAGATATAATAGAGAATTACGTTTTTTTCAAATTATATCAGTCGTTATATGAATGCCTATTCTCGTATATGGGCCCAAGTGTGATTGTTTCATCGTGTAAACTGCTAGCAAACGTTCACATCTGTTGCCTCACCCATTACTGCTACGAATGCCCCTCTTATTCGCCTTTCTTCCTCATTCTATCCTTTTTTTTTTTTTTTTCATCGCACTTCTATGACGTGCCATTTCCTGTACAAAACTGTAACATTGTAGGAATACTCACAATCCCGTTGCTCCACCCTTTCCCTCCTCTCTTCATCTCTTCTCCTCTTTTTTTCACACACAATGCCATATCGTTTGAAAAAAACGGAATGACTCCTCGTTATCGCAAAATAATTCAAGTTGACCCCATTCCTGCAAAAAAAAAGAGGTCATAAACCTAATTTCCGAGGGAAAAAAGTAATCTCCGTCGACTTTACAGCATCTATTGTGTGCTTAAAAAAAAAAAAGGCATCAACTCGAAATTATTATTGTTGATTGGTAAATAAAAAAACGTGTAACGTGCAACTGAAAGTGCACTGAAAAATTCATGACTCAATTTTGCTCCCTCTCAAGATTAAACCCCCAAAAGTATCTGACGAGTCACCAGTTTTTTTTTTTTTTTTGATTCAACTTCGCAGGGGATCCACAAAACTGGTTTTTCACACCATTCGATTTTTGAACATGACGTCTTTTCATTTAAAAAAAAAAAAAAAGTATCCAACACAGGTATCGTGGCTTCTCACAGTTAAACCTGTCGGACTACTTGATTCTGTTTTAAATTCAAGAAGCGAGAGAACGGGAGATGAAGAAAAAAAAAACGAAAACACGACCCCCAGTAGAGTGGACCCCCAGCAAGTAGAGGAATCTCTTTGAATCATCACTGGCCAATGAGCGCTGATCTTCCTGGATTTCCGGAAAGTAATCACAGTACCTTTGACCAATCACTGGACAGAATCGCATGGTTTTTTTTTTCATCTTCTTCGTGGTTATACGTTGCTACATGGTTAACTGAAAGATGCAGCTGCTGAGATCGTGTAAATTTTCTTGTTTTTTTCTTTATTTGCAACGGAATTGTAGCTTCCTCTTCCTAGTTCCACGTGTGTCACGAAATACGTTGGTATTTTTTTAAAGAGCCCATTCACAGAGTAGAGTAGAGTAGTTTATTCGGGCATTTAAAGGAAATGAAAGAAAAAAAAAAAACGTGAATGCAAATTTGCCAAAGGTCACCAACCGACAGTTGGACCAATTTCACTGATTAATTTGAAATTTAAGGTGTTTCTGTTCGTATAGTCAAAAAAAAGTTAAATTTTTTGTATAAAATCGTTAATAACAATTTATACGAGATGAAATTCTCAAATTTGATGGAGTGCATCTGTAAAGAATGTAATGAGAAATAAAATAAGTCGTAGAAACAAGAAATTGGCTGAAAACTGTAAATTTTTTTGTGGTTTTGAAAATTTCTTCAAAACTTGAAAAAATGAAGAAATGTGAAAAGTACAGAAAATTTTCCAATTTTCAATTAATTTTTTGTTTCTAAGACTTATTTTATTCCTCATCACATCCTTTACAGATTCACTTCATCAAATTTGAGAATTTTATTTTGTATAAATTGTTATTAACGATTTTATACAAAAATTAAACTTTTTTTTTGATTGTACAGACAAAAACACGTTAAGAATGATTGGGAGGTACAATCGGCCAAAAAAAGGAGAATTTTTACATGAAATTGGGAATAACAATGTATGCAAGATAAATGTCTCAAAACTAATTCAGTAATTATTTGAAAAATGTAATAAGAAAGGCAATGAGCCCTCGAAACAAAAAAATAATTGAAAATTGAAAAATTTGTGCTATTTTTTACATTTTCTTTAAATTTTTCAAGATTTGAAGGAATCTAAAAAATGTTATCAATTTTTAAGTTTTCAATTAATTTTGTGTTTCTAGAGCTTATTTTATTCCTCATTAGATTTCTTACAGACTCATTGAATCAAATTTAAAATTTTCATCTTGTATAAGTTGTTATTAACGATTTTATGCAGAAAAATTAACTTTTTCCCCGATTGTACCGACCAATAATCCTGAAGATACAATTAATCCAATGAATACAGTGAATAAACTGAAGGAAATTAATTTTAGAACAATCAGTTCAACTGAAATGTAATATTACTGTCAGGATTGTGGATTATTCATAGAGAAGGAATTGGATACACACAAGGACATGGATTGTTCATACAAGATGGTAATTGGAAAATACTTGGCGCGCCTCTGACGCCAATGCACATAGGTTCTCTCTCTCTCATATAAGCAACCACTCCAACCAACTGATACGAACGTTCCAATTTCATTCTCCCTTCAACTTCCTCTTCCTAGTGTATTCTCTATTTGGCAATATATTAAATATGTCTATATATATATATATATAAATGTATTGTCATGTGAAATATTGTAGACATATTTCGGATTATGGAATAATTTCTCTATTGTCTCATCCAGTTGTTTCCAAAAGTTTGTTTGGCTTGCATCGGAACAAGGAACTCACTTTGATCGTTGTAATTATACTCAAATACCAGGAACTACGAGTGAAAACTTTTGCGTTAATTCAATGATGGTTTTCAAAGTTTTGTAATTTTTATTCATAATTTTCCAGAATTTATTAAATTAATTTCGTAAAGTCAGAACAATTACACGAATAATATCATGTGAATTAGATGTTTTCGGAAAATAATAAATCATGTCTCGTGTATTCTCCATAATTACGTTTTTCTCCTCTCAAAATGTCTGTAACAAAAGAGTACAGTATAAAAAATTGCACCTTTTTTAAAAAATTCTATTTATGTTATATTTAAATGAAAATTTGACTTTTTTTTGGTTGTTAAGAGGTCGGTCACCTTGCTTGAAGCTGAAACAAAATCCTAATTAAATTTTTTTGAAAATACAACCACTTTTCTTTGAATAATAACTCATGTCTCGTTTATTCTTGTGAAAATCGAAGGAAACAGGGATAATTACGTTTTCCTCCTCTCAAGATGTCTGTCGGTTTTACTCTCTTTGAATTCTTCTGTACTACTATTTTTAATTTCTCTCCCCTTTTTCTTCGTTTTTTTTTACTGCGTTTCACTAGTGCTACCTGCCAATTAGTTTCTTCCTACGTATCCGGTTGTACTTTGAACAACAAGAGCCGCCAGCAGCAATTGGATACTGGTATTGACTTTCAAGAGTATTCTCTGCACGCTTCAAGTTTTAGATACCATCTATATATATATATATATATATATATGTATCTATTATTATATATATATTCAATCATCCTTTTCTGAAGTTGAAACTAAAACTCGTATTATTTCATCATGAACTTTATTTATTATTTCCATTATTTCCACTCGTTTAGAACGGAAATCGTCCATTGATGCAATGATTTATATCAAAATTTTTCTTGTTTTTTAATACTTTTTAAAGAGTATTAAAAAACAAGAAATCCTAAAAATTCAAGAAATATGTAAGATTGCATGTAAGATATATCTATACAATCGAATGATAATTTAAATTTGAATTTTATAATTATTATAATCATTATTCTGTATACTGGTCATTCACTGGTAGGTGGTCACGAATTGGACGAGTTGCTTTAAACCTAAACTAAAAATAAGTGACGTCTTGATTCATTCTATTATTATAAAAAAATGTTTTTCCATTATTATTTAATATTTTTTAATTAATATCGGCAGCAATTGAACTTTTATTCCTTAATTGGAGAATCTTTTCGAGTTTCAGCAGTGTTTGATGAACGAAATTATAAGAATTCTTCAGTGTACGTCATCATATTTTCAACTTTCTGAAGAAACCATATATTTAATGAAATTTTCCAGTAGAAAATATCTGAAATCGAGCGTTTTTCCTCCGCTGATTGCAAAATTTTCTTTAGATCTTTTCCTTTTTTTTTCTATTCATTCATTTCTTCTCTCTCTCTCTCTCTCCTTCTTTTACAAAACTAAATGTAAATGTTGTTTTCATTCGCATTAACTTGAATCCACAAGAGATGCAGTTTCCCTTGGATATACGAACGATATTTTTACGACATTGAACAGTGCCCCTGGGAAAACACAAAACGTTCGAGTACAGGCTTGGTTTGATAAACCAACTGCGCTATATATATGTATATATATATGTGAATAAAGCGCAATCGGATGATCGCGCGAACGATTCTCCCCAGCGATTCAATGTTATATGTAGACCAGTGGCTATTCACCGCTGACATAAAGAGAAGAGAGATTTTTTTTTTTTTTTTTTGGTTGAGAAAAAATGAAATGACAGGAGGATGGGAGGATTCAATTAGTCTATGGACAGTTGAAAGAAAAAAGGAGAATTTTATGGACATATGATATGAATTCAGTCGAATTTTTCATCAAGTCAATAGAATCCAAAATCCGCTTTTCCGTATTAATCTAAAATCCCTTTGAATTTTTTTTTGCAATATTATTTTATTCATTCTGATGAATAGCGCAAATACTTTCAGTGCATGATGACGAAAATACTAATTAGTGATATCAAGGAATTTTTTCATTCAAAAAACTAAATCAGTCTCCAAAAGAGAGTATTTTCAATAGATTTTCCCGTGAATCTCTGACAAATTAAATTCCTCCTTTTCAATATACAAACAATACTCTCTTTTATCAAATACGTATTATCAATGCGAAACAATGAAAATAATATTCTCCAGAGAGGTCATTCTTGTCATTCAACAAATTGATGAAATCCATAGGAAAATTGGAAAACGTGGATTAACAAATGATATTTATTCTTCATTATTTAACCATCACATATTGAATGTTTGACAGAATCCTCATTATGCACTCATTCCATTGTATTCATTCAATATAATTCAATGCAATAATCAATAGAAAATTTGTTCAGTCATGCATATTATTTCCTCACTCAATTCCTCGTATATTCATTGTTCTTCGAAATTTAATTTGAAGTACAAATTGAATGGTTTCATTGATGATTTATTCGCTATTGGCTTCAAACAATTTTTCATTTTTCCATCAAGCTCAGAACTCGAAGCACTTCTATGTTTTTATAGTAATTCATGGAAAAAAAAGGGTAAAAAGGAATGGAATTAATTAAACCAGTTGTTACATATTCAGGAAGTATTTCTATGATTCTTGTTTTGCGGAGTTAAAAAAGATGTACGTTTCCTGTTTGACACCAAAAATTTGACGAATTTGAGTGTCAAACTCTTTATTCTCAATAAAATTTGTTTTTTTTTGGGGATTATCTCTAGTTTTATTGGTCGTAACAAAGAAATCTATAAAATGAGGGGAAAGAGAAGCTCCTTTGCCATCGATTTACATGGTTTTCAATCAATTTTCATCATTTTCTGAAGAACTTCTAACGCATTTTATGAAAATCTGCTTTTTTCAACTTTATAAAAATTTTAAAAAATTAATCTAAAACCATATAAATGGATGAAAAATGAGCTCATCTTCCTCGACGTAGTAAAAATTACGTGCTGCAACCGATAAAAGAGGAAATGTTCCTAAAAATGTGATTTTTTTTACACAAAATGCTGAAATTTCTAAAAAAAATAGAAAAATCGAATATAGCACATGTTTTTAAACGGAAATTTCCTCAGCTTTTCAATAAAATCATCGACAATATTCTGTATTCAATACTTTCACTCACTCACATGGACCAATTCATTGTTTTTTAAAATTTAATTTAAAGCACAAATTAGTAAAATTTATCAATGATTTATTCGCTATTGACTTCAAAAAATTCTTAATTTTTCCATTACATTTAAAACTCGAAGGACTCTTCACTATTATCGTAGTAAAAATGCAAGAAAAAAAAAAAAGAAGAAACGAATAGAATTAATTAAACCAGTTGCTACACATTCAGGAAGTATTTCCGTGATTCTTGTTTTCCGGAGTTAAATGGAATTCGCAGGGGGGCATGTTTACCCCTTTTGTGTGATACCAAAAAGATGTGCCACCTTTCCCGTGACCCCCCAAAGATCCAACCGGTTGTGTCATCCCCCATCCATCTCCCCAAGAAATAAAGTAGTGGGGAGGGAGGGGGGGGGGGACAAGACCATTTCCATTTGTATCATAATGGCACAAGAATTTCTCAAAAATCAGTCGTTTCACGATCTTCATCCTCTCTGTGTCTGTGCAATACGATAGTTCATCATCTGTGCTCATAAAACTAACAATTACCTAATTCCAAAACTCATTTTTTGATAAAGTGAATATTTTTCCAAGTGATCCCCGTTAATTTAAACGAGTCAATTGCTAGACTCCAAAAAAAAAAGCGAAGAAAAAAGCATAAAATTTAGTGATAAATTTTATCTTTTTAAACCAGATCAACGAAATACTGAAATAGGTGACGTTGCATATTTTCCGTGAGTGCCAGAGGACAACAACAAAAGCTCATTCGCATTATCATTCGATTTCACACACTTTCTATCTCTCTCTTTCTCTCTCCCTCTGCATTCTATAACTAACGAGAAAACGTTTTAAATACTAACACACAATTCCATTTAACTCATTTGTGTGTATGTAAAACTGTTCAATACAATTTTGCCCAACATTATTTTCCTCTTCAGGCATATATAGCACACTCTCACCCCCCCCCCCTTCCCCTTTCTTCCCTCTATTTTAAGCCTCATTCTTTATGGTTTCATGTTTCATGCAAAATTGACTAGCAATTATGATTATCTGATGATAAAAAAAAAGCATTTTCCATTTATTTCCATTGCTCTAATCGTTTCTCCTATTTATTTCGAATCTTTTTCTGAATCGCGAATTTTGCTCCATTAATTTATCACCAGAATCCTTTTTTTTTCCTTATTCTGATCTTTGTTAAACTTTTAATTACGCATTTGCAACGTTTGCATCACTTGAGTATTTTTCGTGCAAGAAAAATAAAGGGAGGCTAATTTTAATAATTGCCAAGGGTGTTTATAAATGAATAAATAAATAAATAAATTTACTTCGTTGAAATCGGTTGAAATTCCTATTTTAATAATGAGAAGAACAGAGTGGATAAAAAAAATAGTGAGGTGAAAGGGGGTCATGGATGGCTACAACCATGACTGGTATTATCAGCATCATCAGCAACAACAACAACAGCAGCAGCAGCAGCAGTATTCCAATTATTATCCAGGAAATCCCCAGGAAAATTATCAATTAAATTATCAGTATCCAAATGATTATCAAGTTTCACATGATTATTTGCCACAACAGTTATATTCACATCAGCACAATGATTATTTGTACAGATTTTCTATTCAGGTAATTTTTTTTTATTACTTTTTCAGATTATTTTTGTGGTAATACAGTCGGTACTTGAATTATCGTGAAGAATTCACTGGAATTTCGGAACATTTTCAGATTATGAGATGATGATTTAATGAACTTCTTGAGGATGATTGGGAGGTAAAATCGGAAAAAAGACAATTTTTTGTATAAAATCGTTAATAACAATTTAAAGAAGACGAAACTCTTAAATCTGATTCAGTGAATCTGTGAAGAATGTAATGAGGAGTAAAATAAGTCCTAAAAATAAAAAATTAGTTGAAAATTCGAAAATTTTCATCATTTTTTACATTTATTCAATTTTTTTAAGATATAAAGGAATGGAAAAAATAATGAACATTTTGCAATTTTCAATTATTTTCTTGTTTCTAGAGCTCATTTTATTTTTCATTACATTTTTTACAGATTCACTGAATCAAATTTGAGAATTTCATCTTGTATAAATTGTTATTAACGATTTTATACAACAATTCAACTTTTTTTTTCCAATTGTACCTCTCAATCATCCTCAAATGATTAAATTTTGTATTTAATCTCTGATTCTTCTCGTCTCCACTAGTTGACCAGGAAAATCTGGTCTTTATCCGGATTTGACTATTTTCATCGGTAATTAATGAAGTTTCTTCCTAGTTAGAGCGAATTAATGATTAAAGTTTCAACTAAAACGTGAAGGGGATTCGTCAATCATAATGTGGCTGGGAAATATTGAATGTCCTTTACTAGAAAATCGATATTATCGGTGAAAGAGGAATATTCCCTGGTGGATAACTACTCGGACCTTCGTCAATTCGTGATTGTGGACAGTTTCTGGTAACATGACGCTTCTGACACGAGAAGGATATTTTTGGTCGTCTCTCGTCCAACTGTTTAACTAATTCCAACATTCCTGAATCACGATCTGATGGGCGAACGGTCAATTCGACTTCAAACTTTACGTGCGTCAATATCTGGAGAAGATAATGAGTTTTGGGGAGAATTCAATAGAGATTTGAGGGAAACGATTTGATAGACAATTTCTTGAATGATTTCGTTGGAAAGTTGATGGAATTTGTTATGGAAAATTTGCATTGATATCAATTTTGGGGAATTTTTTCAAATTTCGACGAGTTTTGGTGTCTAATTCTTTTTATTTTTGATAAAATTCAGTTTTTTGGGATTATTTCTGTTTCTATTTGTCGTAACGTGAAATTTCGAATACGAGGAGAAAGCTGAGCTCAATTACGATCGATTCATATGGTTTTGTATCAATTTCCATCATTTTTCGTAGGGGAAATGGGGGCAAAATGGACCTGTTTGTCAAAATTATTTTCAATTTTTCTTTAAGAGCGGAGGAGTCTATAGAAATATTCGAAAAAATTTACTGTAAATATCCACATATTGGAGCATCTTCTCAATTTTTTTCAAATTTTTTTATCGAATTCTTCATTCCCCAAAAAATTCTTGGATTATGTTGCACCAGAGGTCTATTTTCTCCCCTATTT
This sequence comes from Aleiodes leptofemur, assembly GCA_963942555.1. Taxonomy (NCBI): domain Eukaryota; kingdom Metazoa; phylum Arthropoda; class Insecta; order Hymenoptera; family Braconidae; genus Aleiodes; species Aleiodes leptofemur. The sequence goes on from OZ012613.1 coordinate 4,515,679, forward strand.
CATAAAAATCCGTTTTTCTTCCCGAATTCCATCAAAAGTCACCATAAATCAATTCGAAACCGTCCCAATGGATGAGAAATGAGCTCATCTTTCGTTAGATAGCCAAAATTATGTGCTAACCCTCATAAAACTGGAGATACGCCCAAAAAACTGAATTTTTCTATGTAAAATGCTCGAATTTCCAAAGAAATTAGGAAAATTCCATCTACCACATGTTATCCAATAGAACTTTCTTCATCCCTTCAATGAAATCATCGAAAATATTTTATCTCAAATACTTTCACTCATTTCCGATCTTCTCATTTCACCCCTATCTATATTTACTCCTCATACCAATATAGCCTATCCCTCAATTTTCAATCATCGATCCACCGAAACTCCTCTAAGTACTCACAAAGTTTGTCCAGAGTTTATCAAAGTGAAACCCTGTAACTTTCTACGTATGAAATTACCCATAAAGCATCAAAGGGAATAAGATGAAGCTTCAAAAAGACACGATTAATTACTGTGGTATCTTATCAGTGAACTAAAAACTTTTTCGTATCTACTTACATTCGGAAAATAAATCATAATAAAAGAAAGGATTTTTTTTAAATTGATGATATAATTGTGATTTATTATTATCATTTTTTTCTCAATTAATAAAGGTATATTTTTTACGAAGATTAAATATCGTATATAAGCATAGCACTTATGCCCCTTTAATTTTAAGGCGACAATATCCAAAGTATTGATTAGAAATGAAAAATAATAATGATTAACTATTTTATTATGTCAAAATTAATTAATTATTAAAAAATTAATTAATTATTTGAAAAAAAAAATATTGAAAAATTAATTAATTATTAATTATTAAAAAAGCAAGAAGTGTTTAGAGATTCCCCTCCCCCTTCCCCTCTCCTCCTCGCCCCTACTAAATGCATGTATGAAACTTCATTTTCCCTTTAAAATTTGAAAATTTAAATTACATTGCCTAGTGAATCATGTGAATTATTTCCAATTCAAATGATTTCGACGAAATAAATAATGTAACAAGCAAGGAAATTACTCTTTCACAATTCCGAATAAATCACAATTTGAAATTCGTTAATCCGATTTGAATATTAAATTTAAAAAAAACTCCAATTCATCACAATTTCTCGAAATAACGTGAAAAATAAATTATTTTCAGTGATAATTCAATTGAATGAACTTCTCGAAACTACAAAATTTTGAATTACAACGATGATAACTAATTTAAAAACTCACGTGTGAAACGTGTACATTCTCGTTAAAATGTACGTGCAAGTATTGTGTCAAGTAATTAGACACGTAATCAACTTTACGATGACACATAAAATTCTCCAACAACCCACGCTTGTCTATAAACTTCAAAACTCACACGACGTGCTACTGGAGACTTGGGGTTTTTTTTTTTTTTTTTTTTTTTTGAAAATTCATAAACGTGCTTTACGATGTGAATTACATTGTGAATGTGCGATTAGGTACTTCTCGAGAGAAGGAAAACGGACATCTACACGAATGATAAGCAAATGAATCTAGGAATTTGTGTTTATCATTAAAAAAATTGAAAAATCAGGTTTCTTTCCTAATTTCAAAAAATGGGATTTTCCGGAATTTTCCAGGATTTCCCTGAATTTCCCCAAATTGAACTCTGGCAATATTTCTTTGCACTTATTATTTCTGAAAAATCAGGCGTTTCTTCCTATTTGGAATTTTTTCTAGGATTTTCCAGGATTTTTCCAAATTGAGCTCTAGAAAGTTTCCTTTTCCCACATGGTTTCTGAAAAATCAGGTTTTTTCCAATTTAAGATTTTTCGGAATTTTCCACAATTTTCTAGAATTTTCGCAAATTAAACTTCGGAAAACTGCCTTTCTCCATACGTTTTCTGAGAAAAATCAGGTTTCTTCCCAATTTGCGATTTTCTAGAACTTCCCACAATTTTCCAAAATTAAACTCCGGAAAACTTCCTTTTTCCATACGTTTTCTGGGAAAAATCAGGTTTCTCCCCAATTTGCGATTTTCCTGAATTTTCCACAATTTTCTAGAATTTGTCCAAATTAAACTCCGGGAAAATCCCTTCTTCCATACGTTTTCTGAGGAAAATCAGGTTCTTTCCCAATTTGCGATTTTCCTGAAATTTCCACAATTTTCTATAATTTTCCCAAATTGAATTCCACAAAACTTCCTTTTTCCAAACGGTTTCTGAAAAATCAGGTTTTTCCCCAGTATGTAATTTTCTTCTCTCTACTCCTCGAGAGAAGAAAAATCAGAATTCTTCCCCTAATTTTGGATTCTTTAGAATTTTGTGGGCTTTCCCAGAACTTTCCTGAATTTTCAATAATTCTCAACTTGAACTCAGGCAAGTTTCCTTTTTTCACAAAATTTCTGAAAATCAGGTTTTTCTCCCCAATTTGGGATTTTCTCCGATTTTCCATAATTTCCCTAAACTGAACTTCAGCAAACTTCCTTTTTCCACACAGTTCCTAAAAAAATCAGGTTTTTCCCTCAATTCGAGATTTCCAAGAATTTTCCGTTATTTTCCACGTTAATAAAATCAATCTACTCCAAATAAATACGCTTTTCATGAATCCAACACAATTGTTCAATTTTGGACTTTCTCCCTCAAATGAAGATTTGAATCTCCCAAAAACTCTGGATATTCCAGAACTTTCGCCAACGATAACAACCATCGGTTAAGCTGTTTTCTTAGCATACTGATGATCCCAATGACGATAGTTGGTCTAGTGCATACATGTAACATGAGCATACACATATATAATGAAGCCTCGGGTAGTGGCTGCTGCTGCTCTTGGACGAGATTGAGCCGTGAACCGAATGTTTATAGGACGCTGGTAATTACCGAGTGTAGTAGAGCATCTAACGGATACATTGAAGCCAGGAGAGTGGTGGAAAGGGCGTGAGGGGAGGGGACTGAAAGCCATGCCGGGGTTATTGTTCATAAGCCCAGGCGCCATGTGCTTGCTGAATTTATGTTTCGGCTGAGTTACCACCATCACTACCAGCCAACCATTCCACTGCCACCTCTTCGTCTTCATGAACCACCATTAAAACTATCTTTTCCGTGCGTATAAAGAGGGGAATGTGGAGTAAAATGGCAATTTCAATGGAAAATGAGAATTTCAGTGCAAAACATGTGTTAAAATTGATTTTTTAGATTTTTTGAGGGAAATTCTTTGCTTTTGAGCATGAATGAAGGATCAAAACCGATTTTTTCCCATTTTTTTGAGGATATCTTCAGTTTTCTGCATCTCAGTGACTTGGGGTGGGTCTTGAATCAAAGCTGAGATGATTTACCATCGATTTATGGCGTTTCAAATGGAAAATTATCGATTTTTGAGGTATTTATAGGCTTTTTTTGGTAAAAATGAGTTTTTTCCTGTAAATAGTGCAAAAATCGAATATTTTTATTTCCAAAATCATGGAAATCAATGGCAAATTATCTCACTTTTCACCTCCATTTGGAATTTTTATGCTACGACTAATAGAACCGGAAATTTTTTTGAAAAATTGAAATTTTTCAATTACGTCCCAAATTTTTCCTTAAAAAACAGTTTTTTTTTTTAAATCGGAGAAAAATAGTTTTGACATATGTTTTTCATGGCAAATTTTCTCAGCTTTTTAATGAAACCATGAAAAAAGAGGAGTAAAATGGCAATTTCAATGGAAAATAGGAATTTTAGTAGAAAACATGTGTTAGAATTGATTTTTTAGATTTTTTTCGGGAAATTCAATGCTTTTGAGCATAAATAAAGGGTCGAGCCCTCTTCTTTCTCAATTTTCCCCATTTTTTCGAGAATATCTCAAGTTTTCTGCATCTTAGTGACTTGGGGTGGGTCTCAAATCAAAGCTCAGATCATTTATCATCGATTTATGGGGTTTCAAATGGAAAATGATCGATTTTTGAGATATTTATAGGCTTTTTTTGGTAAAAATGGGTTTTGTCTTCTGTAAATACTTCAAAAATCCATATTTTTATTTCTAAAATTATGGGAATCAATGGCAAATGATCTCACTTTTCACTTCCATTTGGAATTTTTATGCTACGACTAATAGAACTAGAGATATTTTTTTAAAAAGCCAAATTTTTCAATTTCGCCCCAAATTTTCACCTAAAAAAATAGATTTTTTTTTTTTAAATTGGAGAAAAATAGTTTTGACATGTGTTTTTCATGGCAAATTTTCTCAGCTTTTCAATGAAATCATCAAAAAAAATCTATCTCAAATATTTTCACCGATTTCGCATGATTTTCACTTCTCATACCCTTTTTAACTCGACTCTCCTCTTTATTTGTCGAATAATTACTCGCAGTAACTCGTATCAAAATACTCAAATATCGCACAATCATTGGATATTTGTTCCTTCAAGGAAGATCAGTACAGCTACTGCCACTGAAATCTTATGGAGCCGTCTGATTTTATTGCACCTTTGGGTCGTTAAAAAAACTCGAGAAATTGTCGTGGTAAGACGAAGAAACTTTTACGATTCGATTCCCCTACTTAACGAACACCAATATATTTCATGTTTACTCGAGATCGTAAAACTCCCGCGTATCTCAGTGTCAATGCTCCTGCACTTCCTCTCCTCTCCTTCCTTCCCCTCCCCTCTCATCTCTCTCTACCGTTCGATATGTGAAGTGAATACCTATTAATTGTTATCGATCAGTTCATGATGCAGGACGACGAATACCAGCTATTTCCGTACGTCGTTTATCAGTCCATTCGCCTGTTGACATTCCCATTCTGAGGATAACACGATAGCTTTACTTATTCCCTCGAATCATGCTTCACCCGATTCCGTATATTTGAATAACGAAAATCGAGGCAAAATGGAGCTTCGAGGCAAAATGATTCAGGATTTTATTTTTCAGAGTGAAGGAGTTCGTGAAAAAATCTGAAAAAAATTGAGAAGATGCTCCAACATGTTTGCATTATTGTGTAATTTTTTCAAATTTTTCCCTAGAGACGCCTATTCTTTAAAAATATCCTAATTCTGTTAATCTAAATAAGGGAAACCGAGGCAAAATGATTCAGCAATTTTTTTTGGAGTGAAAGAGTTCACCAAAAAATCTGAAAAAAATTGAGAAGATGCTTCAACATGACTGCATTATTGTGTAATTTTTTCTAATTTTTCCCTAGAGACGCCTATTCTTTGAAAAAGATTCTAATTCCGTTAATCTAAATAAGGGAAACCGAGGCAAAATGATTCAGCAATTTTTTTCGGAGTGAAGGAGTTCGCAAAAAAATTTGAAAAAAATTGGGAATATTACTCAACACATCTGCAATGTTCGGTAATTTTTTCAAAATTTTTCGAAGAATCGCCTATTCTTTAAAAAAAATCCCGCATCATTTTGCCCTGCAGGTCCATTTCACCCCGGTTTTTCTTCTCTTCCATTTGATTCGAAAAATACAAGAAGAGAATATCTCACGTATTCTCTTATTTCCCCTTTCCTTCTAAACACATTCTCAGTGAAACATATTTCTTCGTAAAATCGAAAAAATCTAGTAGTAGAATGAAGGAGCGAATGAAACTATAAAACCTCCTCACAATCTGTGCACCGGCTGCCAGTTATGGACCAGCCATTACAGTTCTGTTCTTCACGCTTCTCGCATTGTATGTGTATGTGTGTGTGTGTACTGATAGAATCACCCTCAACTCAAAAGGAATTTCCCGTGCTTTTAATAGCCACCATATACATTTAGTGCTTCAATGTTTACGAAAAATGAGTAAAAAAGACATAAAAAAAATTATACCAAATTTTAGAATTATTTCCATAATTTTATTTGTTCAATTCAAGAAGCATTCACTGAATAGGAGTTATAAAAATAGATCTGATCTATTCAATCCAGGGAATCAAATACCCCCCCCCCCCCCCTTCAAAAAGGGGAAAAAAACCTCAAGAAAAAACATAAACAGAATCTCCTATTTTTATTTTCACATTATGACAATTGTGTTTCCTTTATTCTCAATTTCTGCAAAATATTTTTCAAGTATAATAAATAAATAAAAAAAAAAAAAACACAACGTTACTGAGTTTACACTCATATCGTATATCTATTGGATACGAAAAGGAAAGGAAAACATCCGCCGTTGATACAACCGTATTTCATTTTTCCTCATATAAGCAAAAAAAAAAAAAAAAGGAAACGATGAGTCTAAAGGTTTTCCAACGGCGAAAGATCTATATATATATATCTCTATCTCTCTCTCTATGAAAAGAGAAAAATAACCTGAAGGTAAAATACAAGATACATTGTTGATCCCGTATCAATATAGAAATACGAGATGAGAATAAAACGTTGAGTCGTTGGAAGAACGAAGGAATTACGCGTTTCGCTTGTACATATATCTTTAGATCTATATATACATATATATATGCCTTTTATATAGATGGATAGATAGATAGATGGAATATATACACATACCTGAGGATAAAAACGGGAGAAAAAGAGAAAGAAAGAGAGAGAGCAGAGAAAGACAGATATATATATATATATCTAAAAGATCTATATATATAAAAGATTGTGAGCCGCGTGCAACCAATTGTTATCCGTCAGAAGGCGGTAACCTGGGTTAACTGAGTTCGTGTCCCGTTTCATCCCTCCGTTCGAAATTTCGAGGTTAGAAGTGACGCAAATGAATCGAGAGACTCGAGTTCCATCTCTATTCGTAATGAACGAGGAAATGCTGAGAGAAGAAGAAGAAAAAAAAAAAGGATGAAACGAAAAAAAAAAAAGATGGAGAGAGAGATTCCCAATTTATTCTGCAATGATACACCTCAACGCAAATCGTGTTTGCTTCTCCTCTTTTTTTTTTGACGTTAATGAGAACGATTTTCTTTGTTTGAGTTATCTTTGGAGTATCGAGGGGAAAATTATTTTCCCCAGTACTTGGGGAAACTCAAATATATCTCATTTAGTTACTAACTGGGTAAACGTTCATTTGGTTCCAATCAAACTTCTGAGAATTGACAAAAAAGAAAAGGGAGAGAGGAGAAAAAAAAAGTGCAGAGAACGGGAATGAGGGAGGAAAGAAGGGCGAGTAATTAAACAGACGGAAAAGACGAAGGATTTGCGGTTAAATCATGGGATTCCCCCTGTGTGTTTGCTGTGGCAAATTCAAAAACGGGGGTTTGAATTTGAATGAGACAACTATCGACGACAAATTGAGAAAGTTTAAATTAATCGATTTGTTGATTCATTCAACAGCAATGATTTTGGATTAACAGGAGAAATTATGAATAGAGTAAAATAAATGAATCAGGTCGAAGGGGTAAAAAAAAAATTAATTTTAACTTATTATGAAAAACAGTACTTTGTGCACCCAGTGCATTAAAAAACGTATTTTTTTCTAGTCAATAACTCGAATGCTTCGCGTGGAATAATATCAATCAATTATTTTTATCATACATATTCGAAAAAAAAATTTAATTAAATTAAATTGAAAAATACACTTATAATTTTAATTCAGATTTTTAGAAAATTTCGAAAATACTCATCTGGAATTATAAATCCAATGGTATTTAGTGGAGACACTACACTTTTTTCTTCATCAAGAAAATATGCGTTTGGTATGGAATGTAATGGAATTACAATGCGTTTATTCCTTTAGTCATTTAGTCCTTTATGAAAAGAATCCTTCATAAAAAGGAAATTATCCTTTATTCTTTTATAAAAAGAAATAAGAAAATAATCAACTCGAACAATCGATATTTCGGAAGTTATCACGATTAATCTGACACACTTATCCTTCTCGTTAATTGGAATATGTTTCATTCAACCAATAGAATCATTGCAATCATTGAAAACTCACTTGAAGACAATTGAAATATTTTCCAAAACACGCGCGAACATTTCCATCTCATTAAAAAAAAGAATGAAAACGACTTTTCGACTCAAAATGTAAGGATTTGTCCAGAGATGGTTATAAAAATATATTAATAAGCATTACGACTCGTATTTTTCTAAAACAAATTGCAAGGAAAGGAGAAATGCATCATAAAAAATATTGAAATATAAAAGGATAAAAAAGGAAGAAAGGTGAAAAAAACATTGAAATAGAAAAAAATTGAATCTACAAAGGTTGAAGTAAAAATTTTGTATAAAAATCCAAAATAATGAATAAAAATTTTATTTAGAAAAATGTGAAATCGAGGAATGTCCAAATTTCTCAATAAATATGCTCTGCACGTCCCCCAACTCCACTTTCCTTCCAAATAAAATTTTCATTCATATTTTGGATTTTAATTCCAAATTTTTATTCGAACTTTTCCAGATTTCCTTTTTTTTTTTCTATTTCCAGTCTTTTTATTTCATCAAATGAATCTGAAGAGACAGAGAGAATCTAGGACATGTATCGCCGAGCCTTCAGGATCTGCTAATCGGCACGAGAGCTTGCAAGCCCTCAATTCGTATCAAAGCAATTGAGCTCCCCCCCCCCCCCCCTCTCTCCTCTTTTCCCTCTCTCTCTCTTCCCACTTGTCGCACATAGGAATGCGAATAGAGAGGAGGAGTGAAATGACAGCAGGCGTCGTGGATAGGAATAGGCAAGAGGGATAGAAGAGCTTGGATAGTCCCAGTGTGAC